>CM056997.1:74313225-74700073 GCA_029891345.1 Dryococelus australis
GAGTAAAACAGGCTGGCAGGCAATGCTGCGGGACAAGGGCATCATAATACTTTGAGGTTACCTCATCTCAGGCTTGGTCCACGGGATTGTTGCAGGCTATGGCAGAGTGGTTGATTGGTGTTGGTTCTTTAAGTTGCACTTCCAATGGGACCTGTCTTTCGGCTTAGGATGGGGTGAAAATTCCAGCTGTTGGAGATGGATTTCTTCCTATGTGGAGTCTCTGGGGGTTTCACCAAGTATATCAACTGGCGACTGCAGTCCACAATGTAATGTTGCTCTTGTAGCCAAGATTGGTTGAGTGTCACGACTTCAGTGATGTAGGGTGTAATGACAAAGTTGAAGGCAACTACCTCACCTTGGGTCCATATATTTAGTAGCACTTGTCTATTGACAAGCCATGTGGATGTTACTCAACTCTGGGTTGACTCCCACTAATTGCTGGTTTGACAGAAAGTCCAACCTAATGAAGTTTCCAGTGACTGCAGTGTCTAGCAGTACTAGTACTGATAGGCCATTCACTACTACCTACCTCACTGCAGGGTGTTCACAATGGACATCTACTCTTGAAGGGTGTTGAGAGCTGGTGGTAGGTGCTGTTGACTGGGGTAGGTAGTCTGGTGCTGACCTCAACTATTGCCTCTCCCTCCAGTGACCTGATTTTCCTTTCGGATTTTTTGTATCTGCGTCCTGCAGCACACAGCAGTCCTTATTAGATAGCAGTTTCCTCCAATGGGATTGAAGTGTTCTACATTCCGTCATCCTTTGGTCCAATTGGGACAATCCCTGTTTACGTGCAGACCTGGGCAACATTTTGGAACAAAATGGGAAGTAAGTTCTTTGGTTTCTCTAACTCGTTCAAATTGTGTGGTCACAGTTCTACTCTCCTTACTCTGCTTTGTATGCTTCCAAAATTTTTCCTGGGACTAAACATTGTGCTCAAAGTCCTTTGCTGTTTCTAATAACTCTAGGCTTGGAAAGCACAAAGAGATTGTGTAAGATTGGTAAGAATATTGTCATTATCTCTGATCTCCGTTATGCTTTTCACTTCTGTTCCACAGGGTTTTATAAAGGCATATAGCTGAACCTTTCATCTTAACGAATATTTCAGCCTCGTGGTCTAGTGTCTGATGAACACTTTAAAATGGTACAACACTTTTTCTCTGAAAAATTGGCTTTCCAGCCATGACATTGCTCCCATTCCATTATGAGCTCTCAGAAACTGTTCCACCACTACAAGGTTATTCTTTTGAGCTGATGATGGGCTCGCTTTACCCATTGACTTATTTGAATGTGGTTTATAGTGAACTCGCAATTCACATTCTCATAAGAAGGCTGCAGGGTCCTCATGTTGTCCTTCTGCGAATTACGATAAAATGAGTTATTCCAGGTGACAAATTACATTCAGTATTTTGCGTACAGGATTACATCCTGTCTCCAACGCACACTGCACAGGAAGTGGGGGCTACGTAAAGTGAACTCTTGGTCAGGCCAGCCTAAGCACAGATGGTGGTATAATTGGTGGCATGTGATGCACTGTATACAATAGTGCCCCCTCCCCGGGCAAGTGGGTCAGTCACATGGCACGGAATGGTGTGCACAAACACGTATCGCAATGGTACGAATGAAGTAAAAACAGTAAAAATTTAAGAAGAAAATAAAACAAAAAAACTCTTGCGGGATGAAAACAATACTATCGATAGTACCATGCATCAATTAACGGCATTGTTTTGCATTCATGTAGTGTCCAAAACTACAATTTCACACAATCTTTGGCGAATGTATCAACAGGAAATACGGCAAAATGTAAACAACAGTAACAAATCATTGGAAAAAAATTGTTCCGAATATATATTGGGCTTCGGACAGAACATCTAATTGATGGATGGTGTAAATTAATGCTTTACGAGATGTAGCATGCCGGATGATTTAACACTGTATTAAATAAATTAGTGCTACTAATTGGTGAATAATAATCAATCGGCATCAATGCCTTACCCCCCCCCCCCCCCTAAAGGCTGCAAAGTATGTGTGTTTGTGACGAGGTTGCTTTTGGCAGAACTAGGCACAGAGATTATTTCCCTTGGGCACATGGAAGGGCTAGTTATTTGAGAAATGTGTTACTGTCTGGACTAGAGCATCACAGGTGGAAGCGAGGTTGCTGGAGTCTAGCGCCATGCGGCATACAACTTTCCCCACAGGATTACAAAGTTTCTATCCATGCAGTTTCTTAGCTGGTATAGAGGGAAGGGGAGAAATAGCCCATGGTATGAAGTAAAGCTGTGTGTACAGGTCTTCAGGTACCCGGGAGCAACCAAGAGTTGATTGGTCCTGAAGATGTGGCAATATATCTATCTCTCTTTCTGCTTCTCCCTTCAGCTGTTAATACATACTACTGGAACTCTGCATGGCTCATACTATTTCCCCGACCAAGACCAAGGGCTGTCTGCTTGCCTCCATCGCCCAGCATAATGTCAATAGTAAGGTTTATTATTAGGGAAGAAAATGCCTGGGTGGCCTCCTGGAGGGCAGTGACCTCCCTAAGAGTGCATTACCCGCATAGCAGGTGACCCCATTTCTTAGTTGCGGAGCAAGTGGGATATCGCAGGCAGCTCCACGCTCCCTTGAATTGGTTTATGTGTTATATCCGTAAGGTCAAAATGCAATTGTCTCCCCACCGGTACTGCGACAGAGCGGGATGATATGACTGGGAGAACAAGCACACAACAAAAGTGAAGAAATGCAGTATCACACCCAGCATGGAGATGCGAGTACTAGTTTTCCATCTGGAAGCAAATTTGCCTTGGCCAATCAATCGCAAACTTGATTCTGGCTGACAAGAACATTTGTAGCTCACTCTTTACTTCGCCTTGCTGATTCCACAGCTCACTCTTGGGCCGGATGAAGCCAACTATTGACGACTCCACCAGAAGCATCTACAGCACATTCGGCAACGCCCCCTAGATCTTCTGGAAGAGTACACCACCAGCTCCACAAGACGTCAGCAACTTCCTCCATACCTCCCTCTGGTAAAAGTCGTCGACTGTCCCTTCAGAACTACCACAAGATTGCCTTACCGGACGGTAATGGAAATTCTACCGCTACCCTTCTGGTAGCGGCCACTAACGGTCCCTTCTGAACAGGCAGATAGTTAGGGACAGTTGTAGTTAACTACATAGTCTTTTATTGCCTTCCCAATCAGATTAGAACCAGATCTTCTTCACCTGGCTATACACAGAGAATAACTTCCGTTACAATTCAAGGTTAGTTTTAAGAGGTAGTACGGGCCACGGTGTATATTCTCTTGGAATATACGTACATGCATTCTCAAACTAATTCTGAGTACTATTTCTTGGCATAACTGTTGTAACCCTATGTAGAAACCAGCCCTCTAGAGTGAAGCCGGAAGACCGCACCCATTAGAAGCCCAACCGTGCTCTGCCACCTGTGTATAGTATGGTGGAGCCAAAACCATTAGCAAGACCTCCACCAGGTGACTAGCCAGTCAGGCCAACTTATACTCTGCCACCACTCTATACGGGGCCTGAAAGGAGTAAGAGTATCGAAGTACAGCTGGAGGGAACCCACCGCTCTGTCCACCGCAATATACGGGGCCGGACAAAAGGGGCACAGGGTATCACTCTTGTCTGTGCTGCTGCAGCCTTGGCATAACACAAAGTTATGGACCTATGTCGCCTGCTTCATTCTCACAAGGCCAGTAGTTCTACCTTCTCCCATGACGTACACCCAGAAGGGTGGTGCTCAGGGGAAGTCTAGAAGGACAGATTATGCCTCCAGAAATAATTTGAGGTGCAAACCAACTCCACCACCTGCACTTTGCAGAACATCCCCATGGGGCAGACGTTCACACTGCCCACCCACTGGTGTCACGAACCAAAACTGTAAATTGACGATGGCGACCTCTTCTCAGCATCAGGTAAGTTATTTACCAGGGTTCACGTAGCACCTACCCTAGGCTGTCGTGCATCAATGTTCTGCAGTGCTATGTGGCTACTGGATGTAGGGTGTGGGTGACCAATTGCATTGTGTTGCATTCAATGTGAACAGGATTCTCAGTTTGCCTTTGTTGGGTAGGAAACCAGCAGGGGGCTATGTCACTGTTATGCTAAAATGGGATTGGTTGAAAATTTGAAGATTGGTGTGTTGCATGGCACAGTCAGCTGACACCTCGGGAAATGTTTTGCCTAGGTTTCTTACCTGGGACAATTTGGGTAGGGTAACCTGGGTCACTTACTCTAGGTTTGTTAAATGGATGTGGAGACACTTATCTTCTCCAATGGTCACTGGTTGGATGAGAGTAATCCCACAGGTTACCACTGACACGTGCTAGTAGTGGCAGTTTAGTGTAGGGTTATGGTGATACTCTCACTACTCTCTAGTGGTCAGGGTTTTTCGCTTTTGGTTGCTGTTGCAGCCTGCTAAGCAAGTGGTTAGCATGCTGACTATCCTCTTTGACTTTGCTAAGCAGAGGGGAGTCCAACCCCAAGGTGATTAGGAGTATCAGGCTATCCCTTCCAGGCAGCCTTGTCCTCCTGACCACTAGCCATTACTACCTGATATGGCAACTGTCTCGATGAAATGAACGCTCAATTGACGGCACGTTTTATGAAAGGGTGTGGTGAGGGGCGATTTGGCAAGGGCCAACAGGGTTGATCTGCCGCGGCCTGGTTGGCAGTCGAGTGGGGGCGATATTGGCCGGGGATTATGCGCCAGATGCTCTGGGAATCGGCTTAACAGGAATTCAAACCCTTATTACTTTCCCGGAAGCCAATTTCACCGAAACAAAACCTGGAAGAGTTTCTGTTTTCGAATGTCGAACCTGAACTACCTTGCCAGCTGAAAACCCAACTGGCACGTACCGAAACTTCGGTGAGGACTGTTCTGAGTGCTCGGTATTCAAATTGGCAGATTGTGAAATGGTGAGATTCGAAGGGGTTCCCTCAGGTTCGAGATCCTCATCCAGAGGACACCATCCTAGCCACCGCTTTAACAGGGTCTAACAATCCAGGGATAAAATGACACTATAGTCCAGAGGTTCGTAGTCTGGTTCTCATAGGGTTAGTACTCAGGGGTTTGAATCCTGAATTAATATATTAAGTTGGGTCTGCGTAACGGCGGCATGTCTTTCACGTCGCTTCTGACAGCTTCCTAACCCACCATGTTGCTTGCACATTGATATAAGTCACAAGATAAATAAAGAAAAGGACTGGCTACGGGGTTGGTAGACGAGCAGTCCGTAGTGGGGTGAAATTTACAGTCACTCCCGCAGACCTGCCGTAAGATAGGCAACCCACTTAACCTTAATGAGACAGTGCATCCTTGTCGGCGGCGGGTGTACCGAATTCTCAGCGAGGGGTCCTTTATCAGGCCTCTCCTCCCTAAGGTATTCAGCTCACTACACGGCCGAGAAAGAGACGAGCAATGTTAGGTTACAAGTACTGCACAATTGTCCTGGATTATTATAATAAACCACACTGAAATTACACACAAGGAAAAGGGATCTAAAATAGTAAGTAATGTAGGCAACAACACTAGATATAAGTAAGACGTAATATTTATTATGATGCAAAAGAATAATTTGCGGAATGTCCTGGCTAACGGGTACAAGCTAAGAGGTAATAAAGTCACTAGTAATATCTCAAATGCTGGAATTAGAATACGTTAGAAAATCACAAAATATTGTTCAACAGGCGAAGGCGAGCCTGGGAGAAATTAATACAAAATTAATCAAAATAATTAAATAATAATTGAAATTGAACTTTACTCTATTTACAGCATGAATATATAGAGGGTGCTATCCAGGGGGAACAGTACCACGCAATGACCTGTTACCGATAGTCAAGAAAGTTGACTCAGGTCAGGGTATAGGGTACAGGTGTGGAGATTACCGTGGGCGGGGGTGTAGCATAGCCTTTCCACACAGGGGCTGGTTTATCTGCTGCAGGAGCGTCACTCAATTTCTTATCGCCCCTGATGGAGGCGTTGATATTTTCATGAGCCTTGGTCTGAGGCCGGCGAGCCGTGACGTCACAAGGCCACGAGGGTGCTGCTAGCTTGAGGCAGTTCTGGCTTGCTCATTCTTGATTGTGCGTGGGAAAACATAATTTCAAACGTGAATCTCAATTACGTAGGTGACTAACCAATGCATGAAGTCTTTTAATTTTACCATTATCAAGTCTCAGTGGCCAATGAATTTGATTTCGCCCCGCGCTTGGCGAGCTCAGATGGGGCGAAGTCGGCCGTAGAGTGCACCTCTCTGTAGCGCAACATGCTGGCATGTGTTACCACTTATGGTTGTATCTATAATTCTACATACATCTCTCGACTGACAGGTTATGCAATGCCCAAATACACTATTATTTGTGAAAATTGCAACACCCAGAAAGAATAGCCTGAATGCATCAAAACTTGCGAGGATGCGTAGAACAGTGTACCAGCAATAAGTATTTACGATTGCAGAGAGATGGCGTACATGTAGGCCAAGCAGCATCCTCTTTTGTAAGACCGGAAAGGTCCATGTTACACGAATCTCAGTAAGTGGAGAGTGATCAAACTAAGTACAGTACAAGCAAGTGCCAGTAAGCCTTGTTAACATAAAAGGGCACCAAATCAGCATGTGGGTGAGTTTGAACAGGGCAGGATGATCAGTCTCCGGGAAATGGGTTTGTCATACCGTGACATTTTGGCTCATACAGAGTATGCTGCTACGGAAGTGATGCATGTGTGGCATCAGTAGATATGAGGGTCGTACGAAGCAACGAGCAGGTACTGGACCACGTAATGTGACCACAGCATGGGATATCCGCCATCGTGTTCGTATAGCCATAACGGACCGTATGGTCTCATCCTCAGTGTTGACTTGATACTGGAGCACTTCAACGGGTGTGGGCCTGTCTGCATTGATGGTTCAATGCCGTCTGCTGCAGGCTGGACTAGTGGCATGCATGTAACTGCGTCTGCTTCCATTGTCCAGAAACCACAAATGCCTCACACTGCAATGGGCACTTGAACGCCTTTGCTGGCATGCTAAGTGGCAAAATGTAGTGTTTTCGGATGAGTCCCACTTCAGCCTGTCCTATAGTGATGGCCGCACATATGTTAGACACATGTTTTACAAAAAAAATAACTACAATTAAGAGGTGCAGCTTATTTATGAGATATTGGCATAAAAAAAATTTTACCCACAAAATGTGTTTAGAAATTTGTCAACATACAGTATATTTTAATGTTTTAACTTAGTTTCTAAGGAAGTACAAAAAAAAAAAAATTAATAGCTTTTCATTCTCACAATAATTTCTTCACTTACATTCATAAACAAAATAACTAAATAGCCTTCATCCTGCACGGGTAAAAAGTAAACATACTGGAGCTTGGCCATAGATACCATACATGAGAAAATAGTTTTGCTGATGTACAAGAGAAAGATATCTTACGTAGTTCATATGCCTGCCGCCATGCTACCTACAAGTGCACATTAATAGATGCTCTTTTGTGTAACATGTTGCTGTGATTTTGCTTTCTCAAGTCACGTTACCATCTGTGGAATAGTAATTGCGCTACATATATTTTGTAAACATTGCAACATAACAAATTTTCTGTTGCAAATGTTTCATTGGGGAGAGATTAAGTCGGGATTTACTATGTTTGTACGGAATTGTGACTTATCAGTATTTACAGGAATATAAAAATTTGGTGCGGCCCATACTTTAAATATTAACTATCCCTAATTTTTCATCAAAAACTTCTGATGCGGCCTATACACGCCAAAATACTGTAATTATTTGTATGTACATAATTAGATAGTCGACTGCAGTAAACATTTTGATACGTCTGCAGATATTGTTACTATCTTAACATTAAGAACTAATGTCATTTTTGCAATACTCTATCAAAACCATTACTTAAAAACAATTCAACATACAAAATATTCATTCTCTTATTTTTACTAATATTGTAAATAGTATTAAACAAATTGTTGTACAATTTATGTTGTTCACTGTAACAGTAATTACGTGGTGCTTTTTTAGTTATGGAGTAAACACTGACAAATTGTATAGTCGTTGTAAAAATTAAATTAAATCTGTCGCAAAGTTGATATTGACATCAGGTGAAAGGATACGCAAACTGAAGAAAGAAGAAACAACAAAAGACATTCAAAAGTGCTCATTGTAATGTAAACATTCTACATATACAGTAGAACCTCTCTATTACGACCCCTCACGGTTCCCAAGAATAGGGTCGAAATAAAAAATTTGGAAAATTATGGGCCAATTTTGACTCACCCCTAACCCCTATGGCCCCAAACTTGCCATTTTTGGCATTAAGTATGTTCAAACGTCTCTAGCACATTAAAAACCCACTTATTAAATTAAATATAAATATGTATGTTTTAATAGCTGGACGTCTCCTGATTAATTTGATACACAAGAAAGGCATATTGGCCTACCCCTTGTAAAAAATAAGGCCATTGAAAGTGTGTGAAAATACTGGATTATGAATTAATAAAATATTAAGTTATTATTGAAGATCTATTACTCAGGTCTCATGGGTCATACATTGCTATGAGGCACACAGCGATCAAAAAGTTTAGGTGGCGTTGTGCAATACGTGTGCGCTCACCGTGCTTTAGCTTTGGTCTGGCCGTGTATGTAGCTGGGCGAACACCTAGATCCTCTGCAGAGTGGTCGGGCGCGGTGGTTTGCTGCTGAAGCTCGGCCCTAGATCCTCAGGCTGACCAGCTGTCTATCGGTTGCTACAAGATTACTCTGGCGGGCAGCAGCCACCCACCCACCCGCCGCGACTTCTGTCGTTACAGGGCCGGTTCACTTCCTAACAGCGGCCCAGCATTGGGAAAACATGCTGAGAGATGCGATTCACATCAATATGTTGAATTTATACTAAATGTAGGTGGCGTGTTAACCTCTGCACTGGCACGATTAGGAGCGGCAATGTTTACGGGAATATAAATATTTAGTGCTGTCTACTTGAATTAACTATCCCAAATTTTTCATTATAAACTTTTGACATTGCCTATACACACACACGGCTTCACTTGCCATAATATGGTACCGGTAACATAAGAACACATTTTATTTGCACACATTTATCTTTACTCACTTTACACATAAAATTGACTTCACAAGAAAAAAACAATTGCCCACCATAAAAAATTTGCATACTACGTAGGTGTGGGTACACATAAACTAAAAAATACTAATTAAAAAAAAGGGCAATGAATTAAATTTGAAGTTATCATACATACACTGGTTACAAAACTAGTCTGTGTAATGTGCTGCTGTTATTTACAGCAAAATAAGAGGGATAATGGAAGCAAATAAAGACAGGGAGGGTAAGGCAGAGGAGGCGGCATGTGACTAAGGCAAAGAATCCTTACTGACCCGGCCCCAGCATGCAAATCTGCAAATCCCCCCACCCCCTCTTCCCACGTGCTGCCATGGACAATACACCAGTGTCCCCTTCTGCCATTATGTAATTTATCGCTTCACACTGCTTGGGACAACCAACATCAAAGTCTATGCTAGTAAAGGCCATTCACGGTAAAGTGACCACTTTTGAAAGCCCTCTCATTAGGAATAATAGTCAATAAGTATGCTTTACTTTAGCCTTAGATGTTAATTTCCTAGTGCTGTGGAATATACACACTGTGTTTATTACTTACATGGCAATATTTATTTAAAAATATGTTTAAAGGACAAAAAATGGCTGAGAGGAAAAAGTAACCAGGCAGTCGAAAGTGCTCACTTTACTGTGAACAGCCTATAGCTTGAGAAATGTTTGACCACCAACATCAGTAAGAGCTAGTTTTCCATTGACTGAAAACCGTCGATAATAGAAACTAGTACCGCCATTGGAAAAAAGTCTACAAAACAAATCCACGCATAACTGAAACTGCGGTTCACGATACCGTGGTTGGTAAGGGATTACTGTATCTATTTTTAGAGGTGCCTCGAATTTTCCACTTTTTCGACCCAAACTTTTTACGGTTCCTTAGGATTGGGTCATAATAGAGGTGGTCATAATAAATGGGGTCATAATGGAGGGGTTTTACTGTAGTGTAAAAACCTGGCTCTCTTTCCAGTCATTTTAATAAAATCACAAGTCCGTAAAGAGGTGTCAGTAGTCAACAATCACTACAAAACAAGCCAAAAATGTTACCATATCAGAATCCAAAAAATATTAGGCATAAGTTTTCAACAACAGTAATCAACCATGGAGATAAGTCATAATAACAAAGCAAAGTGAGAAGGCAAGCTAGGGAGAGCCCGACAGGACACACACACACGATTTAGTCACACACGTAAACATTCAGCCATATGGCCAGCATGGAAGGGGAATTTGTAATGTATCTATTTTTAGGTACAAGTTATGCTTAGTACAGTTATCGACATGAGAAATGCAACTTGCAGCAGCCAATATTGCAACAAATTTATTTTCCAGCCAATTTCCCTCAAACTTTCCACAGTTCCTCAAAAATTTGTTGTTATATAAAGATGGATGCTATAAATGTGGTCAACATAGAGGGGTTCTACTGTATAAAGCTACATCAGCATAAAACACAATGATATTGCTGCCATTCAGTTGCATCAGTTACCACCCGTCACTGGCAAACAGTGTAGTAGTGTCTAAGGAGCAGAAGAAACCACCAGACTGAGTTTCAAATGTATTAAGTAACAAAGCTTTCTACACAGAATAAGAACACATATTTTTTATGCACAGTAGCTATGCTCGGAGAGCATAACAAAATATTATATTCCAGCATGAAACCAATTCATTAAATTTTCAAGAATAACAAAATATATAAAACAGGACATTACGTAAAATAATATTTTGCATAACATTTGTTGCTTATGGAAAAAATATAATACGTATTCACACTTTAGTTTTATCAGTAACAGTACATATTACATTAGTTTAAAATTCTTTTATAAATAAGAAGTATCAAAAGCTAAATAATTAGCATGACAGAATAACGAGGAAGGGAAATGAGGATTAATTTCATCCTTCTAACAGTGGTGAAGTAAACTGATACATATTTACAGTACAGTAGAGCCTCGTGGCCTGGTGGTTAATAAATACTGATAAAGTCATTATGAGTTTGTTTGTTCTTTGATACACTACCCTCTCTTTATGCTTTTGCTTTTACGACAAGAAATTGTGATTTAAACATGAGATGTACAGTGCCATTTCAGTACATGGTGTGGCCTAACAGTAGCGAAATGTATGTCACACAGATATTGTTGCTTTTTTATATTTTGTTTAATAAACTTTGGAAAATAAATATGAATAGTTGTTGCCGGGTGCATCCATCTTATATAACACAAAACCTGGTTCTGGATGATGGTTAAACATCTCTTTCCTAAGAGCCTGGATGCAATTTAGTCTGTTGACAGGGTGATTAAACATTAGAGGCCCTTCTCAAAGCGCTCTATATATCGCTCATGGTTAGGCTGAAGTGGGAGATGACCAAGCTGATGCCTGAAAACTGTGAAAAAAAAACAGCAGGTGTGCTGATTGATTGGTTTGCAGATGGCAGACAGATAGGAAATGTGACCTGGTATTTTTGGACTTAAGTGGAGTGAAGAGATTTGGGTGGCTCTTAACATTGAGGTTGTGATAGTCTATGAGGGTGAAGCTAGATGAGTATGGAGCAGCAATGGAGTGCAAAGGATGGGGGAAAACGGGAGATCCCAAAAAAAGCCCGGTGAACAGCAGCATCATCCAGCAAAATACCTACGTGCGAATATCCAGAGGCAGGGCCACCAGGAATCGAACCCAGAGCGCCTTGGTGAGAGGTGAGCAGTCAAAATCACTACACCACTGTAGCCCCCTTTGAACGTAAGTGACCTTGTAAACATGGAGCACGCAGAATTTTAGGTCACTAGTAATTTTATGAAAGAACTTTGTTTAGGTTAATATAATGGACCTCGTAATACTTGTACGGGATATAGTTTAAAACTCCAATTTGGCAGACAGTACGCATTCATTAATGGTCAGCATTATCTCAAGCTCAAGAGTTAGAAGTCCTGAACTGCAGAAAGAAGATCTTAGTTCTTAGTCGGACAACATGGCAGTAAGCTGAGTCACAAGCAGTTACCATTATTTTATAGTTTCCTCATTGCTTCCTCTTGAAATTCGTATTACAATCCACTAGTGGCAATTTTATTTTTTGTAGTGTTCATTCGGCACAACATGGTGTTTAACTGTGTAATGTAGCAGCCACCATAAACAACAGATGACTTAAAATCAGCTTCGTTCACTCACTCAGTAAAAGCATGAGCAAAGTTTGTAAATAAAGGTGCCACTATACGAACGAATGAAACTTGAAACATTTTTCCCTTGAAATTTTATTGAGGTTCATACAGTTCACATGCTTTACACAACCGACACATAAGACAGCTTGCGATACGAACTGGACATACTACAAGAACAACGTTGCAGAAGAATTAATAATTCATGTTACATGACTATTGTACGCGCAGCAACTGTGGTCTCACACCCAGCCAATTTACATCACATCTCCATGACAAGCAGTTGTCTTCTATGAGGTAGCGGCTGCCACTCACTGCTAATGTCATAGCATGATACTCGTACTCCTCACATTCACTGTGCAGGAACATCCAAAAATAAGGGCATCATACAATGCTACAATGGTACAAAAGTCCCTTCAGACACTGGTGCAAACCCCATTGCAACCACTTTCCCACTTGAGCCGAACTGCACCGAAAAAATAACCATCTGCATTTCCAGAAAGTACTCAAAAAGAAAGAACACCATTGAACACTTTAACAGCCCTCACAAATCGTCCTTGATGCAAATGCAAACAACTTTAAAAATACCAAACTTGTGACAAATAGATAATAATACAAATTCTGCCAAAGATTTGAAATACTAAAAAACAATTACATTCCCTCCCAAAAAAAAATTAAATTTTCACTGTAATGCAAGCCACATTGCTGCACTACGTGCTTGCCCACACTACGGGCAACTTCGCCCCATCAATGAGCAAGCAAGAGCTCGGGGCAAGTCACAAACAGTGGCAAACTACTTTTCACGTGCCCGCTGAATAGGCTCCACACATTGGACGTCAGACACGGAATTACTTAATGCGTTTAATTATGAATTGTACTACCCTGCCCAGAATCCGGCATGTGAGCGCCACCCCTTTTAGTCAAGATTGTTTCACCCGACGGACCACTACCCTGAGATTATATGAGAAGGAAGTTCCACCAACACCACGGGATTGCAGCACCTCTGCTGCCCTGTGACGTCACACCAGACAGCCTCGGGCCGAGGTGGTAAATTTATCGTCGCCTTGGAGCAGAGAGATAAGAAATATCAGGCACCACTGCAACCCTGATAAACCAACCCCTGCGATTAAGGCTACTCTACCCTGCACCCCTGGAAGATCGCTGATCCAAGGTTTTCTACTATATAAGGAGTAGTGCTAGTCTGTGCATTTCCTCTGCCATTCAGGAAGTAACATGTCTTCCAAACTTAGCCCTTCATTTTCTTCAATATTGTATACATTTTACTTGTTAACAGTGACACAATTGATGGAAACACATTTACATCTTTGTGGGCACACAGTCCTTCATAAAAATTGTAGAAACTACGTCTGTATATTTTGAACTTGCACAATCAGATAAAACTAATTACTTAATCAAGTTTTTGTACCAATTGTTTTGCAAGTAACTAACTTCTAGTATGTATTGACGTATGCCACATTGCTGTGCAGCACGCTTGCGCACTCTACAGGCAACTTTGCAACTTAACGTGCCGATAAAAGGGACTCCATGCGTTGGACAGCCTTGGACGTAAAGATGATTAAAGCGTTTAATTATGAATTGTAATGCCCGCCCAGAAGCCAGTATGCAATCGCCACCCCTTTCAATAAATATTATATTTTCCAACGGACCACTACCCTGAAATTATTTCAGGAAGAAGTTCCAACGATACCACAGGATCGCAGCATTTCTGCTGCCCTGGGACGTCACACCTGCCAGCCTCGGGCTGAGGTGGATAAATTTGTCATCGCCTCCATGCAGGGAGATAAGAAATAAGCAGAAATGCCGCAACCCTGATAAACAACCTGTGCGATGAAAGGCTACGCTACCCCGCACCCCCGGAAGATCGCTGATCCAAGGGGTTTTCTACTATATAAGGAGGTACAAGCACGCCTCTCGCCAGAGATGCGGGGCTTGCCAGCCGCTTAAGTCAGCGAGCACTCCCATGGTCTCACCAAGACCTATCCTCTCCTACAGCATGCAATGGCTCAAGGCTCTCCAGCAGCTTGAAAAGGCTTCAACCTCCAGCAGTTTGCAGAAGGCTCAACCTCTTCCTGCAACAGAAGACTGCACATTATTCCAGAGGTAACCCGACATCCCATGCCCTGCAACCCCTTTTGCATCAGGCAAATTCATTGACTCCGCGGTAGCAAGTCGTAGTGACGTATTCCCCTGCTGGAGAGGTTACACTATAAAGAGCGTAGTTTAACGTATAATAGTAACCAGAATAATTTTTTTTTATTCTTTTGCCAGGCTCACCTTCACCTGAAATTAATTATCGTAATTTATAAATTCTTAGCTAACCTGTATTATCCGAACGGGACTTCCCATTTTCGTAATCCGTAATAATAAATATTACGTTAATTTGCAATCGATGTCTAATTTCCTTTTAACTGCAGACTTGCAACTTTTAAAGTTTTCAATCAGTAAAAAGGATAAAAACTATTAAAACATGCATAAACTGCCTGCAGCAATTCGCATACACTAATGTTCTTAACATTCACACTTAATTTCAAGTAATAAAATTTCCATAATTTCACAATGAAAATTTCATATATACTAACATTTGTTCAGTGTTTCACACCAGAAACTATGATTTCCCCTAGAGAAGACTTATACATCATGGAAATGTGTTTACTTAGTATGACATGCAAAGCAAAAATATACTTATTCCTTGCCTTGGCTGAAATATACATTAATTTAAGATAACTTCCATGTTCTACTTCTATTCAAAATTTATAGTATTAATGTGCTTACCATAGAAGTATAACAAATTCACTTTCTAATATACAAAATCCGTATTCTGCAATGATTTAATTTTAAAAATTTTAACAATTAAAACTTGGATAACAAAAATATGCAATATGTACTTACACGTCAATTTTCGAACTAAGAAATCTTACATATTTTTATTTAGAACAACAAGCATTGGATTTCTTTTCTGGATTAAGTCAGACAGAGGAAATGTTGGAATTATTTATCGCCAGATGAAAAACGACAATAGCAATTTTTCTGCTACCTAAAGTAAAATAAATTTATTATTGCATTTGTTGTTTTGCATTGGTCGTTTTCACAGATTGTACACATACAAAGTATGTAAAATAAGTATGAAATACTGGTTGTAAACACAAGACAAGTAAAAAATCAAAATACGCACTTGCATTCAAAATACCGAACATAAGTGCACTAAATTTTGACAGTTCTAAAAACGTAGCACGGCCGCAATGTATCATTGTGAAACAGCTGCTCTGTCTATGAAGAAAGCAATGAGTGTAAACAAATACCATGATCAATATAGGTTACCATTCCAACCTACCTTGTTTCTGTTATGGCAAAGTTACACTGCTGGGGCTCCGTTAATGTTATTGCCAGTAGATTGGATGGGATTGGGAGAGACTTTAGTTTAATGTCTTTCATGAGACTGCATTGTTTTGTACCTCCTCTTACGAGAATCGGCTCTCAAGACCTCGATGTTAAGAGCAGTCAAAATCTCTTCACTTACTTCTTCTTACAAGACTACAATTTTTAATTACATACTGTTTTAATGGAAATGACTAAAATTTGCTCGTATGAAAGAAACACTCAAATTATTATATAACCTGTCAAGTTTTAACCTTACTGAAAGAAAACAAGATAAATAGGTAAGTAGTACCAATTCAAATATTAAACACACTTAAAACGTAAATATTTTTGGCGAAGTTAGTTTTCCATTCAATAAATGTGTTATTTTTACACTGTAAAAGAGAGTTGAAATGGTTTTCTAGGCCAAAAACATTTCAAACAAACATTTTATAACCATTGCAAAATACGTTATTTACAATACTCAATGACTTGCTGTTCGTAATTCCTATTTGAACTCCTGAATACATGTTGTTCTGTTGCAATCCGTACTACATGTTTCTCTGCCATTGGTACATATTAATTAACTGAATCATTAAATAAATACAACACTTCACTGGCTTTCCGAAACCAGTAAATTGCAGAACCAAAATAAACAGTGCTGCTTCATGACAATTGTGAAAATGGCGAACCAAGCCAGGCATCGAACAAATGTAGTGATATGCACATCACGATACTCGATACGTCGCAGTATTGAGAGATATCAAGGCATCAAAAATTGAATGTGTTGTTTCTATTAAATATTTACTCTAAAATGTTTCCCAGTATATTTTACGGAAAAATTGTGAAAGTTGGCAAATCTGTAACTGTAGATCCTGGTTCACTTGTGTTAATACGTTTCTAATAGAGCAAGTTTGTTGCATCAAAACCCCATCGAGAATTAGTCGTGAGGCATGCCGAACTGCAAGGAGACGGGGCTTGAACAAGGCTTTGAGTCTGAAAAGATATACCGCGGCTCATGAGTTTCCGGTGCTCCCTCGCCTACCTTCTGTGGCATCCTAATACCTGACTACATATCTATACGTCAGAGCATTGGGTGTTTATCAGATTTATCACATCATCATGATTTGCTTAGGAAAGTTATTAAAAACACGTCTACAAACGTGATGAGTTAATTTGAAGTATTTTTTGGAGTGAATATAATTTACGCTACTTTTCTTAACAAAGCAAGATGCCATGTCATGGCTCGCCTCGTATGCCAACTTCACTTTGTCTCTGCCCCACCATCATATCTAAATATATTAAAATTAGTATTCAAACATTAAAATCTCTTTTCAGTTGTAAATTACAAATTCAAAAATCATTTATTTGCTGTAATAAGTATGAAATATGCTACAATTAAAAACATGTATAGTATTACTAATTACTAGCGAAGTGAAACTTGAGAGCGAGAGAGCGCGAGCGAGCGCGAGGTAGGTAGGTAGGTAGGTAGGTAGGTGTGTGTGTGTGTGTATATATATGTGTGTATATATATGTATATATATATGTGTGTATATATATGTATATATATATATACACACACACACACACACACACACACACACACACACACACAAAATAATTAGCTGAATGATTAAATAAATACGACACACTTAACGGGCTTTCTGAAATTAGTAAACTGCCAAAAAAATAAACAGTGCCGCTTTGTGACAATAAGGAAAATGGTGGACCAAGCATCCAACCCATATACACATGTCGATAAAAAGTATTGAATAAAAGTATTGATATGCACGTTGTGGTACTCGATAGTTTCGATACTGCCCAGTATCGAGGGGTATTGAGGTATCTAAGTATCTAATGGCCCATCTCTAGTTTAATGTTTTAAGGACTCACGAAAATATAGGCTGCTTATAAATTATGTTAGAAAATTTGTAGGTAAGCTTGTTAACAGTTTAAGTATATTTTCCTACTAGATTGTTTAGTGTCATTTGTATTTAAGATATGAATGCAGTTAGAGCCTCGATTATCTGCGACTCCATCTGATTTAAGGATTATCCACGATTTTCTGACCATGTCAGTTAGTTTTTTCAATATTGTTGTTTAAATTAAATGTGCTTGCTGTATATTGGTAACTTCATAACAATTAAGTGAATTTCCTACTGCAACATTTTATGCCAACACTCACACATGCTTTAATTAATATTCCGTTAAATAATAAGTAGACAAAATAAGAAATCCGAAAATTAACACCACAATCCTTATGCTCCCACTACTAATAACTATTGTGCAACAGACTAAATACCAATGCATATTCCACGCCAGCGACCCGTAACTCTAGGAGCTTGCTGTAGCGAGGGTTCTTATATACAAACAATTTCTGGTTGCAAACTGATGCTGACTTCCAGCACGCGGCTTATCAACTAACGCTGATTGCAACACTTACGCACAACAAAGTGCTATCTCCAACAGTATCCGCATGTGCGACAGTGGTATTTCATCCGTGACTGCCAGTTTGTTTTAGTGTTTTGTCCATGCAGACATTTACAGGTTTAGATATTGTGCGGTAGATTTCCACGTGCATTTGTAGCATTCTTGCAAACAGTATACATGTAGCATTGAATCATGTTAGAAAGTGCACAAAAAATAAAACGAGTGCAGTTTTTCCATTAAAGCCACAGCACATAGCGTGAAGTTGGAGTAAAGTGAGGCAGCCAAATTCTAACAATAGCGGTCTGCCACATGGCAGCCATTAATCAAGATAAAAACCACTCATTTAACCGCGAGTTTAGATTATCCGACTATCTCTTCCCTTGCATTATCGCTGTTCATCGAGGTTCTACTGTATTTTCAAGTGTAAACCGTTTGTTAAAAATCAAGTTGGTAACCTCCTGTCATGATGCACGGCTCACTTTGGTCGCAGATGTAAACTATAAATTCAAACTAATGAGGTCTTGAAAGGCTGATGAAGGTGACTGAAGTGAGTAAGGAGCGGCACCAAAATGAAAGGGCAGGGGAATCAGGAGACCCCAGATAAAACCCACAGACCAACGGCAATGTCCGGCACGATTCCCACATGCATAAATTTGGTGACCCGGATTGCATTGTTGGGAGGCAAGCTGTCTAACCACTCAGCCACCGTGGCCCCTTTCTTTACCTAAGAATAAATTTCTTGCTGTGAGGTGTTTGCAGTTTTATCTTGCAATATTGATATATTTCTATTTGGTAATTAAATGTTTCAATGAGTTGAGAACTTCTCTGGTCATTAATTTACTTTAGTTAATGGAATATGTGTTATCGTCTAGTTAATGAAAGAGTTTCCTTCTGAAGGAATAATAATTATAATTTCCCACACTGGGCAAGTCTCTTAGTTTGAGTCATGCGAGGTGACATGTCTGGCGCCCGCTTGTTTCTCCCTTCTCCTGCTCGCCCTTGCCTGTGCAGGCTGCCTTTGTTGAAGTGCCGGCCAGGGCAGAACCAGCACGGTGTCGAGGGGGTGGACTGTGAATGAACTTGCGCTCGGGTACCTTAAGACGGTAATACACTATACCAGATTTCGTAAAAGCTTGTACAAGGTCTACTATAGTGGCCAGTATACAGGCTAGTGTGGCACCCATTATGGCATTGCCAGCCTTGCACTGCCAGATTTCATACCAGGTTTGGTAATTGGACACGTCCTATTTTTTGTGGCAGGTTCCATACCGACTCTCATACCTGGCCAATCACACTGCAGTTTCAAAGCGTAGGGCACTCCCCGGGGCTACTACTTGAAATGAGTTGATAAAGAAACTGAAAAGGATGCCTCCATCTTGATTATACATCCGTGAGGTTGAAACTCTTTCAAAAAGATTTAAAATATGACAATGAATAATACTGCCTATGACAACTTTTAATTTAAGTATTACGAACAGTTTTTAAACAGTAATTAGAACATTACTACTCTATCAAAATATTAAATCGAACTAATTGCTGTATAAATTACATATAAACTCATAACCGTGTGTGTGAACTGTAGTACAGTGGTAAAGTAGCAGCGTCTATTATTACAGCGTATCTTTTGGGCGTGAGTTCCAAACACCGCCGGTTCCAAATTTTTTTTATCATTAAATTTCAATGCAGATAATATCCCGGTACATAAAGAAAAAACTATATTTGGCAACCGGTAAGTAATTTTTGTCAAAATTAAAAATAACACACTCGTACACTAGTGACTTCACATCATTTTCAAGAAAATTAATGAAACTATACTATGCAGTAAACAATCAACTTATGGAAAAGCGAACAGTAAATAGCAATAATAAGATGTGCGCTAGCTAGTTTTTTCATAGACCTACGCAAGTTACTAACTGGTAACAGTTCTACGAATGGGGTTATTATTTAATATAGGCTGTTCACAGCAAAATGAGCACTTTCCAAAGCCCTACCAAAGATCTAATTTTATGATTGTACGAGAAGCAAGTACGGCTGCAGGTATCAGATTTATCTTGTTCTGAGGTTTTACCAGCATGCGGCTTGTCTAACAAGGTCTGCGCCTGGCATCTCTCTCGATTTCTTTCGCTCGTTCCACGAGCTCATCCACAGTAGTTGGTTTAGGAAACTGTAGTAGATTCCTATGATTTGAAAGGAGCATGCGCGCTATGTGTCTCCCGAAACACTTTCTTATCCTTCAGCGGGAAATATATGCTTGTACATTTGTACTTTCTTGCATATAAAAATCTTGGCTTCTTCCTCTCTCGCCTGGATTTAACTGTAGAATTTGGAGGTCAGACGAGCTATGACCTCTTCGCCTGTGAATTGAGAAGCGAGGCGGGAGTAAAGCTGTCCCCACTTGGTCACAAACCCCCCAAATACATAGCCCACCATTCGAGAGCTTTTCCTTTAAGTTTTTTTGGGTTCTGTTGACCCATCCATTGTGGTCTTTGAATTCCCATTCACATTCGTCTGTGAATGTTATTGGGTCTTTGTGTGGTCGCCCTCTGAATTCCGGAAGCTGGAGTTTGGAGGTAACCTGAGCCGTGTCAAAGCTCTGGCGAGGGCCAGGGCTCAGTGACAGGTAGTCTTGAGCATGCCTACAAAATTTGCAATGATACACTAAGACAAGATACGTGATGCATCTGTCTAGCCATCCAATGCATACATGATTGAAGTCTTGAGCGCAGACAATACACCGTACCTTGTAGGTCCCTTGTCTGGTGCAATTCAGCCAACTGCAAAATGCAGTTTTGCATGCTTGGCCCTTGCTACATTGATATTCTAGACTGTATGGCGAGACTCGTTAGCCCACCCAAAACATTGGTGGTAGTAGTGGTTGTAGCAATGTGCGCATGAGATCACATGTACCCCCGTGCCAGGGCATGTGTCTATATTAGCACCTTTCAGGCGTGTTAAATTGTCAGTCACTACTGCTTCTTGGTAATCTGGCAGGCTCTGTCCGGAGTATGGCATGATTTTGAGAGTACAGCTGTTGAGCATCACTGAAAGTTTCATGACTCCCAGAAGTCCTCGAGGTTGGGTGTTCGACTCATGGTTAGGTCACTAATTGATGGGGTCGGCTGGAGTCAAATGTTATGTAGCCAGTGCTAACGTAACTGTGGCACCAAGGACTGGGTACCACAAACACAATGTGTGGTGTCTTGTGTGGACTTAGCTTTCCGGCTAGGTCACTAGCGTGCAACGGCTGGCTTGGTTGGATTGCTTAGTCTACATTATTGAAACAAAGCCACACATTGGGCGGCACGAAAACAGATTAAGTAGCACCCTATGTGGACTTGAAATGTCTGGCTAGGTCACTAGTTTGTAGGGTCAGTTGGCATGGTTGAGTTGCTTAGTCAGTATATCCCTCCACGATGAGTACCATAAAAATCAATTTAACGTGCGACACCCTACTTTGTGCCCCTAGGTTGGGAGCTACGAAAACCAATTTGACATGTGCTCAAGGTAATTAAACACTCCATTTCCTGTGTTGGGTGATGCGACAAATATTGAAACACGATGCCTGAGGAAGAATGCTGCAAAAACCTTGATTATGTGACAACTATAGTAAGAGGTGTTTGTCATGGTGAATATAAAGGTTTTATTTCATGATGCCAGAATCATGGGGAACATGAAGGGAGTTTCAATGTTTCGATGGTGCTCTGCCAATGTATAACACAGGTTTAGTGGCCTGTCTTAACAGCACAAAATCAGGAGTCATTGTCACCACCCTGCGAACGTGGTGGCCCTTAATAACAGGTTTACCTGGCGGTACGTTTCTCCGTTGGAGGTGCTGCTCAAGGTGAGGTGAGAGCTGGTGGCTGCCGTTGACTTCACCAGGACGTGAAGTGCTCTTGATATGCTCGGTGCTGGAAGTAGGTTGGTGATTGCAAGCCTGGTGGCCGCCGAACCTTAGGTTAGCTAACCCCAAAGGTGGCTCTTCTCCTCGTAGAATAGTCTTATCCGGTGGATGAGGTATGTTGGTGGTCTTCATTAAAGGGGGGGAAAAGTGGTGGAGGTAACTCTGAGGGGTTGGGCCTCTCAGATATGCGGGTGGTGAGAACTCTACCCCATGGTAAATAACTGCTAAGTGCAAAAGAAGGTATAGGTTCGCAATTCAGGCTACTCTTGGAGGCGTAAGTTGCCTATCTACACTTTCTCTGTGCGCCTTCCTTCCGGGTACGGCATGAGGAAAGGTGCAAAATACTGCCTCGCAAAAGTGAAGATGGCGATGCAATTCCCTAGCATGTACTTCCAAGGGCCACAGCCACACAGGCAAGAGTTATACCCTGTACTCCTTCCATCCGGCCCGGTAGAAAGTGGTGGATTGAGCGGTGGGTTGGCTCAATCAGTACACTTACATCTCTTGGGTGTGGTATCCACAGAGGGTCAATTCGTCCAAAGCTAACACCTACACCTTTCTGGCTTCATAAAAAGCAGTGGTGAAGTATAGGTTAGTTTGGCTTGCCTAAACACCTGGTGGAGGAGTTACTAGTGGTCAGGGCTCTATTGTGCTATGCCTTGGGGCACAGCAAGGGTGGCCTTCTAATAGGTGTATATATGGTTTTAAAGTACATAGTCGATGGGCTAAATACTACGCGAGGTTAACAACACAGTGAGACTCAATTAGTACTCACAGTCAGTTTAAAACATGTGTATATTCACGGGGAATAAACACAGTGCCCTGTACTACCTAATACAATTAACCCGAATTGATAGGGAAGTTAAACTATGCTCAGCCAGGTGAAGGCAACCTGGTTCTAAAATAAATGGAAATTGATAATACTACTAGGTAGTGTACTATCACTGGCTCTAACTGACTACCCGTTGTCCTGAAGGGACCAAGCGAGGTGAATACCAGAAAGGTAGTGTTGAGGTTTGCCGATACCATTCGGTAGGCAAGAGGGGTGCTTGAAGAGGACAGTCAACGAACGTTAATAAGGGGTAGTAAGGAAGGAGCTGTTCAATGTCTTCAGGAGCCATTGGTCAGGTCTTCCAGAAGATCTTGGAGTGGCTGCTGCTGGTGCAGAAGGGTCTTTTAGAGGGGTTGTCATCACTGGTAGGCTGCTTCCAGCCCTGAAGAGAGTGGTGTAGGAAACATAGACTGAAGTTCTTAGACTGCGCGGGACCGTATATACTGGTGGCCGCTGTACCCAAGGAGGCGAGGGTGATGAAGAGGAGATAAAATCCACCCTTTGAGCTTCAGCGGTTGTCGTTTGCTGGTGTCATCTGCTGTGTGGAGGAATCGTGATGCGGGGGGGGGGGGGGGGGGTTCATCCCTAATCTTGCCGCAGGGTGCGTGCTGCCCTCCCTCGGTGCATGTCAACGATGCAGAGTATCAAGTGTCATCAACGAGTGCCCATTGGAATAGGGCCTCATTCTCCCCTCTTTCTTTATGACTGCCGTAACCTTTACCTATTCTGCCGCCATAGCACGCCTTGTGTTTAGTTTCTGCCCTTTTCTTTCTCATTTCCCAAAATAACTATGGGTGGGGGGGGGGGGGAGGCAGCAAGCAAACATCCTCCATCATTTTTGACAAGCACAACAAACAAGCAGCGAAAAACACAGCGTTCATATTAAACGTTCATCATTTGCTTGGAACATACTGTATTTGAGTAGCTCTTGCTTTGATGCTGGTCCACCCTTCACCACTCGGACATATACTGTCACTCACAGAAGAGCATGGAAAGCTATAACAGAGATCTGAGTAGTTTCCCAACAGCCACATTATATCAGGCTTGTACTGTATACAATCTTGTTTGGAAGACGTCTGCCTATTGAATTAAAATAAAATATCATTAATATACTGTCTGATTTTCCTTAAAGAAGCTACTAGAAACATACTTCACTAAGGTTGTGCAAATATTTGGTATACCGAAACGAAAATGACAACTTTCATTTTCCTTTCGGTAAGAAATATGGTGACTGAAAGTTGTAACGAAACTAAAATTCTTGGTCTCAATTAATTTTCTGGTGTTTAATGAATGTTCATTTAGTGCACCAGTACAGAAAATTTTTGCTTGAAAATCACCTTGTTGGTTTTCATTATTTTACATTTGAAATAACAACATAAAACAAAAATTTAATTGTAGGCAAGTCCCCCTGTGGCAAATACCGTATTTCGGTGTGTATAGGCCGCACACTTTTTACAAAAAAATGACTACAAAAAGTGGGGTGCAGCTTATATACGAGATATTGTCATAAGAAAATTTTTAATGTTTTAGCTTAAAGGAAGGAAGGAAAGGGAAGAAAAAGACGAAGGTAAACAAAAGATAAACTAAAAACAACATCTATGCAACTATTGGTTTACTCGCGTTCATAAACAAAATAATCTTCATCCTGCACGTGTACAATGTAAACATGTTGCAGCGCAGCCATAGATACTGTACATGAGAAAATAATTTATCTGCTGTACAAGAGAAAGATATCTTACATAGTTTGTACACCTTGCAGTAAAAGTGCACATTGATAGGATGCCATTTTGTGCAACATGTTGCAATGATTTTGGTTTCAAAAGTCACGTTACCACTTGTGGAATAGTAATCATACAATGTATATTTGTGAACTTTGCAACATAATGCGAACTATCTGTCATAAATGTTTTGTAGGGGAGAAAATAAGTCTGAAATAATTATGTTTGTACGGAATTGTAACTTAACAACATTTACAGGAATACAAAATTTAGTGCAACCTAAACTTGAAATATTAATTATCACTAATTTTTCATCAAAACTCCTGGTGCAGACTATACACGCACACGGCCTATACACGCCAAAATACAATACTCTATAACCATATCTTACATTTTTTTGGTGTGATTTTGCAGCCAATTTGTTATAATGAATAACTTGCTAAAAATGTTATGAAATTCTTTAATCTTTCGGTAAGTCTCAACTCTAATGACATTATTTTTCATGTTTGTTTCAGTTTTACGAATGTTCATAATCAATCTTTCATTTTTGTTTCATGAGAAAAAAGTCCCATTCACACAACCCTACACTTCGCACATGTTTAAGTGACTCAGCATCCGAACTTTCAATTTTTTGTGGGACAAGAGTACAAATACGCCCTCTGGGGTATACACAATTTGGAAGACGTCTATCTATTAAAATTAATTAATATTTCATTTGAATGAAATTGTTACAAAAACAACATTTTCATGTTGTAAGCATTCATTTTTTTACTATACAATTTATTTGGCGCAATGAAAATATTTTTTTGACAAAATGGTGAAATTTTAATGACTAGATAAGCTCATTTTATTTACCGTAAAAGTGAGTGAGGCCCTAGTAATATCACAGTTGGGGATCCTTGAAAGGAGGGTGAGCTGGGAGCATCATAACAACTTGATCTGAAGTGAACTGCTGAGATTAACTCTGCTGATGGGTAACGCCTCAGCGAAGAGGAGTTGACTGAGAGCTACCAGTGAGGGTAACGTGGCTCATGGTCACCTGGTTTTCCTTCAGAGCAACTTCACAGGGAAGAGGAGTCACCTGGAGGTTTACAGCAGCTAGCAGCAGTCAGGTAATCTTACTTTGGTGGGGGGACTCCTCAGAGAGGAGAGGTTTGCTGGAAGTACCATTGGGTATTGCTGCTAGCTGGTGGTGGCTGGTCATCCTTCGGTGATGACTGGTAGTCCTGTGGTGGCCCCTTAAGGAGGAGGGGCTGGCAGAAAGTCCCAGCAATAGGTGCTGGAGCGAGCTACTCATGAACAACTCTTTGGCGGTGGTTTCTCAGGGAGGAGGAGCTGGCAGAGAGCCCCAGCACAGGAAGGTGCTGGGGCAAGTTGCCCAAGAACAACTTGTGTTTGCAAGGGAGGGTGGCCTTCTATTCTTTCTCTCACCACATATGTTATCTGCTAGGGAGGCTTCAAGTTATCCCCTCCCTCCCTCACTAGCATGGCCTAGCTGCGCCACGTTGGTGGATTGCGAAAGATTGAGGGTAGTTTTCCATGTACAGCGGGCTGGTATCTGGCACTCGCTTAGGAGCAACTTGCTCTCATTGCAGCATTCTGTATTTGTGTGCGGCAGGCAAGAATCTGATGTTTGCTTAGGGACAACTAACTTGTGTTGCCTCGTAGTTATCCTTCTCAGGAGAAATTACTAAGTGCGGGATGCTCTGGTGAATTACTATACGGGTGCTTAAATCGGCTCTCCTTGTATCTGATGTGTCCAGGAAAGCTGTCAGCAGGCCTGGAAGTGGCCAGTCATGGTTCACATTCTCTGGGGTATGTGTGTCTGCACATGATGATGTGCAGTCGGCAAAAAAAGAAATAGTTACCCGTATATGTCACTTATCAGTGTGATTTAAATTCAGCAACCACCACCATCTGTTTTCACCATATGTATAAACAGTCATTGATTTAATTCATGATGCTGTTCCTTTCAAGTCATAAATTGAGTTGGCCATTGTAAGGTATTGTACCACATACTACAGCTGTGCTAGGGCTCTCTTCTCCAAATGTCTCTATGAGAATCAAATACCGCCAAAGCTTGCTTTAACCACCGTTTACACACACTCCACTTGGGAACATTACCCTAGTCCTTTCAGGACAGACCACTGTCAACAGCAGTAGGGTTAGAGCCATTCTCACGGCTTCCTTAGTTTGTTGCTCTAACTTGTAACTTTGCATAACACGTCTCCTTCACCTGTTTGTAACGTAACTTTTGACGACTGCTTGAGAGAATCACGAGTACCTAGAAATTAGTACGGGTCACTGTGTTTATTCTCTTTAGAATAAATATGTTTCAGTCTGACGCGTGCCCGATTACTGACTGCTTAAAACGATCATCGCAGCTATATTGTGCTAGACCAAATGCGCTATATCAGGGATTTTCAGACCTTTAGCAACATTTATGACTAGAGATTTTGATGGGACGTGTTGGTTTACGAGTTGGCATGAATTAGCTGATTACTACCTTATTCCCCATGGAGGGTCGGCATATCAATAGCGATGGGACGTGTTAGTTTTAGTGGCTTACGCTTATGTTCTTTAGCCAATTCGTGAAATCAGGTTGGCGGCTGAGCGAAGTTGATGCTGCAGTCTTCGAGCTTCGGGTAGGTTGTACTGTGCCAGCTCACACAGTACTGTA
The DNA here is from genome assembly GCA_029891345.1 of Dryococelus australis. NCBI lineage: Eukaryota > Metazoa > Arthropoda > Insecta > Phasmatodea > Phasmatidae > Dryococelus > Dryococelus australis. The sequence continues at coordinate 74,340,449 of CM056997.1, forward strand.
GGTTCCAGGTCGTTGACTCTTGGCTCCAAAACCTGGTGTTGGCGATACTGTACCTGGTTGCAGTTCTGTACACTATACCACTCAGAACGGGATGGTAGTCTAGGCTTGTAGGGACATGCGGTAGAAAGGGTATGTAGCGAAACACTGGAGCAGTCGGTGTTGCTCATAGCCTTAGTGATGCGGCGCAATCCTGTTCCACCTGGTTTTCCTTCATAGGGTGAGCTAAGGTAGACCACTGCTTGGCAGCAAGGTGAGCTATCTTTTACTCTCTACACCATTGGCCGTACCTTAGCTTAAAAGGCATAGAGCGTGGTTCGCCGCTGAACAATACACATCGTGAACCACGGCCGAGAAGCTATATCCTATAATAGTCTATTTCCAGTAGTCGCTGGTAGCACGAGCTCGATGCTTCACAAGGCCCCCCACCTTAGCAGGCACACCAGAAGCGTTGAGCCATGTGGGCCACCACTGCTTCTACTGGATGTGGTATCCAACCAAGGCCAGACTGCAACACCCAAGCAAATACTCCCTCCAGCACCTAGGTGCTCCGGTAGGGGATACAACTCAGGGTTGTTGTCTCTCCTTGGTTGGAGTCGTCGCTAGTGGTTGTGGCTCCTCTGTTCACTCCCTCCAGCACCTAGGTGCTCCAGTAGGAATAGAACAGGCAGTCGTTTAATGTGTATGTTCAGGACGGGTGGACTCCAGAAGAGGGTCACCAGTCAAAGCTAGATTGGATTGAAAAATACCCGGTTTCTGTCGGTAGTGCATAGTGCGAATCACTCCTAGCTGGCGAAGTGGATATTACTCTAGTAAATAAAACATGTGGCTAAAGAACAAAGCTGTATTTATTGAGAACTCAATAAATACAGTGACACGTTCCATCTCCTACCAAGCAGATGGTATACTGAAAGTAGCCTATGTTAGCCAGGTGTAGACGACCTGGTTCTAGGCTAGATGAGTAGTAGAACTAGTAAACTAAGTTAATTAATACTGAACGAGAACTGTCAAAATAACGGGTGTCTGGAAGAGACAAAAAGAAGTTAAAGTTCACTTGCTCTAGTAGCAGGGTGTATTGGTGTTAACTGCTGTTGCAGACGAAGCTTCTGGTAGCTGTTCGCTGTTGCCGCCACTCAAACCTCACGTGACAATGGTAGAAGCTACTAGTGGTTGTCAAAGATTGTTGTCATTGCAGGGAGCACACTCCCCAAGGTGGTTGAAAGCTAGTAGGCACTCAGTGCGGGGAAGGGGGAAATAGCATGCTCGCTGGGTAACGCAACCTTGAAAGCCACTTGTTCATACGCCCTCCAGAATTGTGGCGGCCCACAACGTCCGTGTACAGGCTTGGGAGATCGACTCTCACGTGGGTTGAAGTACGAATATTGACGCGATAAGAAATGAGTCATATTCGTTATTAGTAGTAGGATAAAGCGGCACATGTCAATTTCCCCCCCCCCCCCCCCCCCATTTCGATGAAAACTCATTGTGAAAGTTTAGTGAAGAAAGGCGTAGCCCCTCATCTGGAAGTTCTAGGCAGGAGAAGCAAAGAAAAAGAATTTTTCATACAGGTAGGTAGGGCCCTTAATGTTGGGCTGCTTGACCGCTGTATTTTCGCTCGCTCTGTGCTCTGGAGCCGGCTGGAGAACTCGTGGAGCATGGGATGCTGGCCGTAGTTCTATCTCTCTTCGGGCGGACTTCCCCTCTCTGCCCCTTGCCCAAGCGAAGGGGAGTGCTGACACTGTTAATGTATTTTCTCCCCTGTTCTGCAGATTAGTGTTAGGAGAGACGCGGTTTATCGTGTGTCCCACTGACCTACTTGATTTTTGCATGTTGCAGACAAAAACTTAGCGTAGCATTGTGGATATTTACAAGAGAATATATACAAGAACCTGGAATAAAAACACACAAAAATGACAACATGCGAAAAACGAAGGGGAATAAAATAAGTGTGTTCAAGCCTTACTCACGAAAGGCCAGGAAACGTCACTAACTATCCTGGAGCTTGCTGTGGTGATTTAAAAAGAAAAGGAAAATCTTTTTGGAGTAACCTGTGGGTCGTACAGCAAGCTAAACAGTTACGTGTGACAGGTTGAGAGTTTTTCAACCTCAGGCCCTTCATCACCTCGGTTAACCGGCTAAATGAACAATGCGAGTGCACTTGAAGAACATGCATGAAAACGCAGGCAACTGGCACACTTTGGTCACTACAAATTAATACACATAACCCTTTGATAATTTGAATTTAAGATATCTTGCAACTGGTTTCACCGTAGTGAGTTCATAGGAGCTCTGTGGCTCAGAGTTCTGGTTCGATTCTGCATTGGTGTACAAGATATTGCAAAAGACAAATCCACTAGAAAAATATGAGCAAACGAAAGCATAGCATAAAAACACATTCGTACAAAATGGCATTCTTCTTGTAGGTGATCTTCACAGTTACACTTTGTAAAAACTCGTAGTTATATTTATCAGTATACCTACTAGGGGTGGCATGATACTAAGTTTTCAATATTCGATACTCAATACAGTTTTCAGCTCGATATCATCAGTACTTTCGATGCTCGATACTCTGAGTACAAAAAAATTAAATAATGCAGATAAATTTTTGTAAACTACATATTCATTATTTTCGACGAAATTTGTAATAAAATTTAAAATCAAAGAAAAATTACATGAGATAATACTACGGATGATGGAAACAAATTTGGAATTTATATAACATAGCAGTAGGGATTGTCAAGTGTTAAAAAAATATTAATATTTATACGATACTAAAAAGCACATAAGGCATGTCAATTTTTGAACTAAGAAAGCTTAATAATTTTCATTTAGAAAAACAAGCATTACATTTTTTTCTGGATTAAGTCAGATAGAGGAAATGTGGGAATAGTTTTTCGCTACTTAAAAAAAATAGCAATTCTTCCACTACCGAATGAAAGATAAATTTATTCTTGTTTGTTGTTTTGCATTGGTTGTTTTCAAACACTGTGTACACACAAAACACGTACAATAAATATGAAATACCAGTTACAAACACAAATGGCATGTAGAAAAAAATATGTAGTACTTGCATTCAGAATACAGAACGTAAATTTTGACAGTTCTAGAAACGTAGCACGGCCACAATGTATCCTTGCGCCACAGCTGCTCTGTCTATGAATAAAACCATGAGTGTAAACAACAAGTGCTATGATCAATGTAGGTTACCATTCCAACATACCTTGTTTTTGTTATGACTAAGTCATACTGCTGGGCCTCCAATAATTTTATTGGCAGTGTATTGGATGGGGATGGGAGAGACTTTAGTTTAATGTCTTTCATGTGATTGTATTTTTCTACACCTCTTCTTACAAGACTGTGGTTGTGGCCGAACAGGCAGATATTTTTGACAAAATGATCACATGACCCGATTTTGTATACAAAAATTATGATGTATTTGGTAATTTGGAATTTAGTATTTTGTACTAGCAGATGTTAGCAAAAATGCAAAAGGACATCATTAGCGCCATATTTTTTTTAACATGTGCGCAAATGGGTAAATAATATTACTTTTAAAACAAATAACTGTACATAAAATACACTAGCAATGTTTTAAAAAGCAAGCATGTCATGTGCTTTGTGCGTGTGCGTGTGTACATAAATACACGCATATACACACACTATATATATATATATATATATATATATATATATATATATATAAGAGTAGAGAGAGAGAGAGAGAGGAGAGAGAGAGAGAGAGAGAGGAGGAGAGGAGAGAGAGAGAGAGGAGAGGGGGAGAGAGAGGAGAGAGAGGAGAGAGAGAGAGAGAGAGAGAGAGAGAGAGAGAGAGGAGAGGAGAAGAGAGAAGAGAGAGAGGAGAGGAGAGGAGAGAGAGAAGAAGTGAGAGAGTGGTGGAACAGCAAGTGGTGGCTACGACATGCAACGTGCACACACACACACACACCAAAAATAAAAGTTTTTTTAAAGTCGTTATTGCATTATTTATTATTCTCTTATTTATTAACGTATTCATAGTATTCCAGTGATGATTGCAGAAATATTAAGTCTGCTTTAAGCATTAAATTTAGATAAAAATATTTTGCACTATTAATGCAATAATGTGTTGCGGCGACTGCTAAACACGTGACTGTCGAAATCAGAATCAACACCTACTAAATCATGAATTTACAAAATAACTAAATAATGAAATTTGTCAATTCGGACACAGCCTGTATCATCTTTAACTAGGACTACATACTGTTTTAGTGGAGGAATCGAAAATTTGCTCATATGAAAGAAAACATTCAAATTATTATATTACCTGTTATAACTTCACCAAAAGAAAACGGTAATAAATATGTAGTTTGTATGGTAAATTGAAAATTAAACATATTCGGGACGTAAATATTTTTGGAGAAGTTTGTTTTCCATACAATACACATGTTATTACACTGCAAAACAAGTTTAAATGATGTTTTATTAGGCCACGTACATTTAAAACATTCTAATAACATTTTCAAAATACTTTATTTACAATATACACTGACTTACTGTTCATAATTCCTATTTGCAACTCCTGAATACATGTTGTTCTATTGCAATCCTTACTTCACATTTCTCTGCCATCGATACAAAATAATTAGCTGAATCATTAAATAAATACTACACATCACAAGATTCCACTAACTAGTAAACTTCTGAAAACAAAATAAAGAGTGCCGCTTCCTGACAATAGGGAAAATGGAGGACCAAGCAACCAAGCCATACGTGTCGATAAAAAGTATTGATATGCAGGTTGCGATACTCAATACTTTCGATACAGTCCAGTATCGAGGGGTATCGAGGTAACGGATGGCTCATCTGTAATACAGTAAAGTCCAATATAATGCGTCTGTTGGGGGACATAACTTAGACTCACGTTATAGCTCTCCGCACTATTCTGGGAGTGACAGAGTACAGCAGCAAAAAAAGCCAGTGTTCTAATGTGGCGTGGCACCTATTTGTCAAACAGGGAGCAAGAGTTGTAATTTACCGCCATAACTCATACAAACGTTTAGCCCCTTGCTATTGGAATTTTATTTTTTTTATCTATATCACTGGACTTGACAGCACTCAAGGGAGAGAAACAGAACAGAAACACACTGTGATGAAGGGTCACATGCATTCAAGCAAGAATAACTAAAAAATACCGCATTTTACAGGTGAGGGCGGTGTTCGCTGTGAGTTGTTTGTCACGCGGGTTGGAGAAGGAACTTCACACCCCCTCAACTTTTTTGGTCCGGTTAACTGCATCCTGCTGGGCCTGGTTGGGAGGAAGTGAGAATGAGAAAAGAATGCTCACGTCCACAGGTCGAATGCACGCTTGCACTGCAGATGGGATGTATCAGTGCCTCATGTGTTGTGAAACATGTCACTTAATTCTCTGATTTGCATTTTACAAAGGAAAACTAAAATAAAATGCTAATTATTTGTGGCATACAAAGAAAGATGGCTTTTCTGCATTAGTCTTGTCCGCTCGGAATTTTTTTTTTCGAAAATCGGAAGACATACCTTATAGCTGGTATATATACATTATAATCAAAGTGTCTACATCATAATTATAATGATTATGTAGAGCTATATGCTGTAGGAGATTAATTATAGGCCTGTAATTGACTTCAAATCATGAATTTCGAGATCCGCCTCAAATTTCAGATTTTTTTAAATAGAAAGTATCTACATCATAATTATAATGATTACATAGAGCTATACCCCATAGGAGATTAATTATAGGCCTGTAAACGACTTCGAAGCATGAATTTTGGGGCGCACCTCAAATTTCGGAATTTTTTTTTTCCGGAAATAGGAAGACATACGCATAACCGGGATATATACATTATAATCAAAGTGTCTACATCATAATTATAATGATTACATAGAGCTATACCTCATAGGAGATTGACGCGGCGGCTTGCTGTTGTCGCTTGTTCCTAGATCATCGGGGTTGCTACAAGATTATTCTGGTAGGTGGCGGCGAGACAGCTGCTGCCACTGCCGTCGTTACAGGACCGTTTCAATTAGTAACAGCGACCTGGTGTTGGGAAAACTTGCTGATTGATGCGATTCACGCCAATGTGTTGAATTTCTATGAAATTTAGGCACTATGTTGGCCTCTTCACTGTCACGATGAGGCCCGGCAATGTTTAAGGGATTATAAAAATTTAGTGTGATCTACTTGAAATATTAATTATCCCGAATTATTCATCAAAAACTTCTGACATGGTCTATAAACGCACACGGCCGTACTCGCCAATATGGTAATATAAGAACACATTTTATTTGCATATACGGAAAACCATACACTATTGGCTGTAAAGAATCAGTAAAATAGATCTCGGCACTGAAAGGCAGGAGAAGGCGTGCCCGCTCCCTCCACCTCATCCATCAATGTCCCCGACTCACGACCACCCACAGACAGACCACACGCCTATCTGACATTACACTTTCCACTTATGTAATTATTCAGGCCGGGGTATACCGGGCCGCGGTACACCGGGCTTCCACTGTACCTACACATCAAGTCATATTTACAAAAAAATCAAAATTATCTAATTCCTTTTACAGGAGTCCATCTTATTCGTAGTCTAATTCTAACATGTATTTCGATGAGGTCTCTGTCTTCAATTATCACTGGCACTGTGGTGAGCATCTATACGTGCTACGTTTGTAGTAATTACCAGCACTGTGGAGAGCGTCTCTAAGTAATACCACGTAATCTAGGTGGGCTGTCGGCCACTTATTTTAAGGAACCTTGTCACTGATGAAGTGTAAAACGTCTGTTTTCACTGGTTTAATTACTTACAGCGTAATGACTACTGTATTTATGAGTTCAATTGGTTAACTTGCACATAGTTGAGTGTCTGAATTAACTGTCCATTAAGTATTTTTTTTAAATAAGCAAGTGTGTAAATATGTGTCAGCGGACTTTGTGAATGGGCTCATGAATACCCTGAAGATCAGTGGAACTCAAGACGGGGTCGGGGTAAGTTGTTTGTAGTAACGATCTCTCTATCGTTGGTTGTCCGGCAAAGTTTGTGTATGAATTGCAGAACATTTTTGGACCTCTGGGTCAGACTGCATCACGTGTGATACTGATCAGCGATTATGTGTTTATTTCGTCACTCGATTACGTGTGCTAGGCAATTGCAATCTCCCGTGCTCATCAATCAAGTACTGATGCTACCGCAGAAAATTATCCGCTGTTCAGACATCCTGTAAAGAAACAAGATATCTGCCCTCATTTCACCATTTACAAGGGATTCAACATATTTGTGATTGCTTATGCAATGTTGATTGCGCTGTGTTAGTTTCCTTTTTTGTGATGTTATCCACTCAGTCACAAATTACTTTGCCACGTGGGTGAGTGATTTTACCCATTTTTCTCTTCTCAGTTGTGTTTATTACTTCGTGTGTTTTTTAATTAGCCAGCATATTATCGATTTTTTGCACTTAATCAGATGTACGTAACCTCACTTGTGCTATGACACAATAGGTTAGGGCTTTGTCTTCTCTGTAGGCCAACCATTTTTTTCGCTTTCTTCATTGTAGAAATCTTTTGACGTGGGTTTCAAGGCAATTTTATTGAAATTGAAACTTCAGGAAACTAAATTACCACGCACCAGTGAGCGTCTTCAGGCATTAACAAGTGCTCCACTTATTGCTGTAGAAGTTATATACAAGGTAAACACACTTGGTGTACAATTGGGGGCAATTGATAATACTGTAAATTCAATATGTGACATCGTACTGCAGTCAGAGCCACTTCCTGATGACTTGGATGAAAATATTTTGACCTTTAAACATAATGAGCTGTTTAGTTTACCGACACTCGCGGTATTGTTCAAAGTGAATCAACTCCACCTGTTGCAGGTCCATCTGCAAATGTAAGGCTTCCCAAGATCAATTTGCCTATTTTTTCTGGTCAGTGGGAAGACTGGCCTATGTTTTCACAGTTGTATCAGGCCACCATTCACAACAATCCTTGTCTGTCTGATCTTGAAAAATTTCAATATTTAATGGGTTGTCTCACAGGAGAAGCCTTACCATTAGTAAAATATCTCCCTATTTATTCTGAGAACTATCCTGTACCATGGGAACTTCTTACATCTCAGTGCCAAAATTTGAGAACGCTGACAACATTGTATATAAACAGAATCCTCGATTTGCATTCTGTCAACCTCACAAATCACAAAATCATCAGGCATTTTGTCAGCACATTCAATTAAAATGCACGAGCTCTTGAGGGATTAGGCTGTAATGTAACTGAGGAAAATCCTGTTCTTGTCACAGTCATAATGAGACAGTTGGACGTGGAACTGCGCACTCGGTTTGAAAGCTCATTTGTAGGGCGGACTAATGATATGCCTAAGGTTTCAGAACTTATAGAGTTTCTGCTTGAAAGGGTTTCTAGTACGGACTGTGCCATTTATATAGGAGTCAAAACAAGCACCAATCAAATAGCCCAGAAGGCCAACTTTCAAAAAATAAGTCATGTAACACAACCACCCAAATCAGTATTTGTAACTAATTCTGAGCCCAATCAGTTAGAGCAGTGTATTGTCTGTCAGCAGACCCCTCATTCTGTATATAAATGTTCAGAGTTCGTTAATGCCTCACCATTAGAAAGACAGTCAATAGCTCGCAGTACGAAACTCTGCTTCAACTCCCTGGGGACAGCCCATACTGAGGTGTCATATTCCTCAACTCATAGACGTTTTCAATGCAAACAGAGGCATCATACTCTACTTCATGTTGATGGTCAATCTAGAAATTATCCAGTAACTAATGTTGAAAATGATACTTCCAAGTGCTGATGTTGAGACTGAACAATTTGTGGGTGTCTTTTCAGATCGTAGTCCTACTTTAGTTTTGTTATTTACTGCCCTGGTAACTGTGTATGATGTTGACAGTAAACCACGCGTGGTTTGATGCTTACTGGACAGTGTGGCTCAGGTGTCCATGACAGAGGCAGCTGCAAAAGTTCTGTCTTTACCTGTTCAAAATGTCAAGGAAAGGGTCTGTGATCTCGCGCATGGTACAGTCAACTTGAAGGGAGCTGTTAGTTGTAAAATCCAATCCTCTGTTGTATCTCAATGTTTCTTTACTCACTCTCTTTTTGTGGTCTCTAAAATTACCAGCTATTTACCACGAGCAAATGCGGATCCATATGTTTGTAACCAATTGGGGTCTCTTCCATTAACTGATCCTCAGTTTGAGAAACATGGTCCTGTTGACATGTTGCTGGGTGCTGACATCTATGCACAAGTTTGTATGAGTGGACGACCTGAACTAGGTCAGCACATACCTGTTTTGCTGGAGTCAAAATTTGGTTGAATGCTCCTGGGAGAATACCCTGAACTGAATGCCAGAACAGGCCTCTCATCTTCAATGACACCGACAGGTTGAGGTTCCTGCGTCGCAGGAGGTTGTGACGGAGCACTGTCGTAGAACATGATCGACGCTGTTTGCAGTTCATCGTCAGCAGGAACAGTGGTTGGTTTCGTGGAAGTTGGAACGAACTTGACCACTGTCCTGGACGTTTCTTGCAGTTGAGTTTGTTGTTCTGGGTACGTTGCAAGTGCGTTATCCGGTGGTCTAGTGGCGGCCTCCAGACTCTCAGCTGGAGCATATTCCGATGGTCTAGTGGCTGGTAGTACTTCATCATCGGAGCCAGAGATTGACTTTATAGAAGTTGGAAAGACCTTGATCTCTGGCTTCAGAGTTGTACTAGGTTGAGGGGTAGGCACTCAGGTTGTTTCTACCCCTCTCACCGATGGTGCTTCTGACTGCTTGTTGCTGCGGCTCAATCGGCAGGGTGTCTGGCGGGGCTCTCTATCTTGGGGACTCCGCCATGACACTTCGGGGCAGCTATGGATAGCTTTGTCGCATGTGGCTACGACTTTCTCTGCATAGCTGTGTAGTGTCGAGGGCATTGATCTTACGAAAAATGCTACTCGGCACTGCTCTACATCCGGCCTCCATGGTGCAACGTAGCTGGGCTTCCTGTCTGCGTCTCTCGGTCTTGTCTCGAGCCTCAACGTTGGCCAGAACTCGACTTCGGGAGCTGCCCTTCTGGGTGTTAGTTTATCCTCGCTTTCAGAATGTCCCGGTGTTTCCCCAAATGGTGTAGCCGTCCTCAACTGGTGGCATGTCGCCCAGAAATGGTCGTATCTGGCCTTGGGTGGCCTTCCTGATCCGTCCTTGCAGGTCTTCGGCCCAGTAGATATTGTCTCTCTTGCTGATGATACAATATGGTCCATCCCATTTGTCAGCGAGGCCAGTGCTGAACTGGTTACTGGCTTTACTGAGGGGATGCATTTTGAGTATTACAGCTTCACCTAGGTTAAACTCACCTACCCCTGTTTTCGGTACTGGGTACTTCTTTAGGATATACTCATCTTGGGCCTTCTGAGCGGTCGTAGTACGAACTAGTGTGGCTAGTCGGACGTCCTCTGGCTGAGGCATCTCAGTGGGTTTGCTTTGTCACTGCATTGCCTGGTCGGCATAGTGTCTGGCCAAGGAGGAGTACGCTGGGGCTTGTCTCTACCACTTCGTTGGTTTGACAACGCAGGGCTGGTTGGGATGTGTTTATCCCAGTGACGGTGGTCATTTCCCAAACTGATGTGGAGGCACTTCTTGATCTCTTGGTTCCTTCACTCAGGTGGGTTGGCCTGAAGGTGGTATGGAGGAGTAGTCCATGTTTTGATGTTTCGACCACATCCCTGGCAAGCTGATTGCCATTGGTGACTCATGAATTGAGTGCCATTGTCAGTCAGTATAGCCTTCAGGAATCCCCAGCATGCAAATATTTCAACTTCCATTTTTCACACAATAAGGGCAGTTTCCTGGCTAGGTAAAGGGAAGGCCTCTACCCACCTGGAAAACTGGTCAGTAACTACCAGTATGTAGCGGTCCCCCTTTGTACTATGTGGGTATGGTCCCATCAGATTGATGGCTATATGCATGCTGTCTTAGGCCATCTTCATCGTGCTGTAGGAGGGGGAACTGGGTAGGCTTTGCCGCAGCAGCACATCATGCAGTTGCTAGCGTACTGCCGAACGTTGCGGCTTATCCCGTCCCAGCTATGTCGGACCCCGATGTCCAGCAGTGTTTCTCGAGTACCCGGATACCAGGATGTCCAGCTTGAGGGTAGTCATGGTGATGTTGGCATATATCAGCGCACAACTGTTACGTTACGCATCCACGCATCATCCCTTAATTTGAACTGCTGCGGTTGTTCTCGTAGCAGACGGCGAATGTCGGGAAGTGGGATAGGGCGGTTGGCAGGTTATTTGTCTTACCTGGACAGTGCTGTACTTCAAAATCAAATTCGGTGAGAAACATGTCCCACGCCGAGTTTGGCCTTGGAATTCCTTGACTCGTATAGCCATTGAAGGGCTTTTGAGTCGGTTCACAGGATGAAGTGCTCCACTTCTAGGTAATATTGGTACTTTCTCACCGTCCAGATGACCGCCAGACACTCCTGTTCATTTATGTGATAGCGTTGCTCAAGTCTCGTTTAACCGGGTTGATGCATACACCATCACACGGGGTTGGCTGTCAGTGTCTTGTCGATATAGGACAGCTCCTAGTCCGTTCTGGCATGCGTCTGTCTGCAGGATCAACGGCTGATCTACTTGGGGACAGTGGAGTTGTAGAATATTACCGAAGATAGTCTTCAAGTCGTGGAACGCCTGTTGTTGCTCCGGTTCCCATCGCCAACAGGTGTCCTCCTCTAGGAGCGGGTGAAGTGGTGCCATGTGTTGTGCAATATTTGGTATGAAGCCGCATAGCCAGTTGCACAGTTGCACAGCTTTGTAGTTGTCGCTTGTTCTTTGGTTCGTCGGCCTCTTTGATGGCACGTATCGAGTTTTGTTGTGGGAGGTTTTCCTCGGGTGAGACAATATGCCCTAGGTAGTGTATGGATGACTTGCCAAAGTAGCTCATTGAAAGCTTGCAAGTCATTCCATGAAGTGCCAGACGTTCAAGAATTCACTGTAGGTGTTCAAGATGCTCCTCCTAACTATCTGAATAGATGATTACATCATCAAGATAGGCAAAACAGAACTCTCTGATGTAACCCATCAGTACCTCTGCGGACATGAGGTGTTGGAATGTGACAGGGGTGTTCTTTAACCCAAACGGCATTACTCTAAACTGGAGGGTTTTCCCTGCGGGTGTAGTAAATGTCGTGTACTTGCGGCTTTCTGGGTGTCCCGCAATCTGCCAGTACCTGGACTCCATATCCAGGGTACTACAGATCTTAGCCTTGCCAATGTCTCGCAGCGTATGAGTTAGGTCGATAGCTGGGGAAGCGATAGGGTGCATTACCTTATTCAATCCCTTATAATCAAAACAAAACCTAAACTTTACGTTTTTCTTTGGAATTACGACCACATGGGAATTGTAGGGTAAATTGGATAGTTCCACAATCCCCTGGTCCTTCATGTCGTTCATTTGTTCCATAATCAGGTCGCGACAGCGTGCTGACACCCGATATGGTCGGTTATATACGGGGACGTTGATTGTCGTCCAGATCTCATGTTGTATCGACCGAGTCTGACATAGCAATCCCCACTGGCCAAATGCACTAGCATGTTCGTTCAATACTAGTTGTAACTGGTTAAATTCTGTTTCGCCGAGTTTGTGATTAATCCGAGCGGGATCAATGGGTGTAGGTACAATATCGTCTGGGCTGTAGTCCCAGTTTACTGTTACTCTATCCTTCTCGCCCAAGTACACGCGGCGTTGCCCATGGTCTAGAATGCACTGTTACTATCGGAGCCATGGACATCCTAGTATCACTGCTTCGGAAAGTGTAGGCGACACTATGAATTCTGTTGACGCAGAGATGTGGTGCAGGTTTACCGTTAGGATATTTTGGCTGTCAACCCATAGGGTAGTATCGTGCTGGACCATTCAAACTAATTTCATTTGGGGCCGCATATCCGCTAGTTGTTCAGTAGTTAGAAGGTTGCTTCGGACGAAGTCCCCGATTGCGGCTGAGTCAAGAAGTGCAAGCACTCTGTTTCCGTTGATTTCAACCTTGATATGCGGGGCTATGGGGAGTGACGGTTCCTCATTTAAACCCTGGATGATGGACCCTTGTGGTCCGGTGGTGGCAGCCCGCTTTGTTCCACAAAAGCTGCATTTCCCGTCTTGGCAGCGGCGTTCGGTTTCTTTGTGAACCTCTACATTGTTAATGCAGTCGCCCAATTGAACTTGTTAGGTGGAATGGCTGATCCCTCCGGTTTTCTTGGACAGTCCTTATTCCAGTGGTTCTCTGGGCAGAACCTGCATTTCGGCACGAGTGTCATGCGGGTAGGTGGAGCAGAGCATTCATGGGTGATTTGACCGGTGGAGTTCGTGTCACCGGGATTTTTACAGGTTAAGGTTTTTCAAAGCTTACTTGCACCGCAAAATTCTGCTCAGCTTCCCTTGCACGTTCTAGTAACTCGTCTACGGTTGTTGGCTTAGCCGTGAGGAGGACATTCTTCAATCTAGGTAGCAGCATTCAGCTGACTGATCGTATGGCTGAAGCTCCATTGACCTCGGGAAATATGTGCCAAAACATCTGCTCCTTACGACGGATAAATATCTCTGCATCATTGTCGGGTACCTGGGTATGGATATAGAACTGTGTAGTCAATCTCGCTAACACCTCTTCGCCAGTGAATTCGAAAGCAAGTCAGTTGCTAAATTGTTTCCAGTCTGTGAGAAACTCGCTGTATTGTTCCCACCACGTCAATGCTAGTCCTTTTAAATGCAGCTGGGCCCTCTCTACCCATTGCTTCACAGTTAGGTCGGTCTCTCGGAACTCATTCTTGCACTCTTGCGTAAAAGCCACCGCGTCCTTGTGAGGGCTGCCCGGAAAATCAATGATTTGGATGTTGTCGTCCCTCCCGGTCACTGGCTGGCCGGGTGCCGTCCCAGGTCGTATATAAATACATGATGGTTTTGAACGGCGGGAGTGGGAAATATGCTTTCTTTTGCACCTCTTGCACTGATATGCCATACCTGGCATAGAAATGCGCTCGTCAGGCCAAACTATGCACAGATGATGGTATGGTTCGCCAGGGCAAGTGATCGCGTTACAGAAGCTGGTCGATTGTTGATGGCAGGTTTCGCATCTGTACTCCAGCCCTTCTGTCACGAGCTTCATCAGACCAACCTAGGCATATGTGGTGGAACGTCTTTGCTCAGTAGGTACACTCTATCCGGAGTGAGCCAATACGGGGACAGTCGACATGGCTACACTGCGGTTCTGGTATGTCGTGTTCTGAGTCACGACTATCCCCGAGGTGGCATTGAGCTACGAAACTGACATGTCTATGACTTGTGGACGCCACAAAGTGTTTATCACACTCCCGAAGTCCACTTGGTTCTCCAACTTGACACTTAGTTCTCTGGGTCGGGTTGGTCTACTTGGCCATTCGCTCTGTACAGTTAATAGTCTGACGCCCCAATTTTGGGTGCCAGAAAATCACTTGATGCGTGCCCGGTTACTGATTGCTTGGTACGATTGTCGTGGCGTTATTGCGCTAAACCAAGTGCATTGTATCAGGCATTTTCATACCTTTAGCAATGTTTACGACTAAAGATTTTGATGGGACATGTTGGTTTACGAGATGGTACAAAGTTGCTGATTACTACCTTATTCCTACATGGAGGGTCGGCGTATCAATAGCTGACGGGCGAAGTTAGTTTTACCTGGCTTATTCTTATGTTCTTCGGCCGGTTGGTGAGGTCGGGTTGGCAGCTGAACAAAGTTGGTGCTGCAGTCTTCAGGTTTCAGGAAGGTTGTACTGGGCCGGATCACAGAGTACTGTAGGTTCCAGGTCGCAGACTCTTGGCTCCAAAACCTGGCGTTAGCGATCCCGTACCTGGTTTCAGTTCCGTACACTATACCCATCAGAATGGGATGGTAGTCAAGACTTGTACGGACATGCAGTGGAAAGGGTATGAAGCAATACACTGGAGCAGTCGGTGTTGCTAGTAGCCTTAGTGAGGCGGCGCAGTCCTGTTCAGCATATCTTTCCTTTGTAGGATGAGCTATGGTAGAATGCTGCTTAGCAGCAAGGTGAGCTGTCTTTTGCTCTCTACGCTGTCAGCTGTGCCTTACCTTAACAGGCATAGAGCGCTGAACGATACACGTCGCACACCACGAACGAGAAACTATTTCCTATAATAGTGTATTTCCAGTAGTTGCTGGTTACGAGTTCAGTGCTTCAGAAGGCCCCCCACCTTAGCGGGCAGACCAGCAGTGTTGAGCCAAGTGGGCCACAACTGCTTCTACTGGATGTGGTAGCCAGCCAAGGCCAGGCCGCAACACCCAAGCAAATACCCCCTCCAGCACCTAGGTGCTCAGGTAGGAAAAGAACAGACGGCCATCTAATGTGTATGTTCAGGAAGGGTGGACTCCAGAAGGGAGTTGCCAATCAAAGCTAGTTCGGATTGAAAAATACCCAGTTTCTGTCGTCAGTGCACAGTGCGAATCATTCCTAGCTAACGAAGTAGGTATTATTCTAGGAATAAAAACTTAGGCTAATGAAAAAAGCTGTATTTATTAAGAACTTAATAAATACAGTGACACGTGCTATCTCCTACCAAGCAGCCGGTGTACTGAAAGTAACCTACGTTAGCCAGGTGTAGGCGACCTGGTTCTAGGCTAGATGGGAAGTAGAACTAGTAAACTGAGTTAATTAATACTGAACAAAACTGTCTAAATAACGGGTGTTTGGAAGAGACAAAAAGCAAGATGTGGTGGTAACTGCTGTTGCAGACGAAGCTTCTGGTAGCTGTTCGCTGTTGTCATTACTGAAACCTCAGGGACTACAATGATAGAAGATACTGGTGGTTGTCGAAGACTGTTGTCATCTCAGGAAGGAGCCACTGGTGGCTGCTGAACACTTGAGGTTCGCTGGAGGTCCCAGCACTAGGAGTGTTGGAACGAGCTCAAGAAACTGCAAGAATAACTCTGGAGCCTAGCCACGCACTGACTTATATAGTCAAAACTGCAGGGTGCTGCGGCTAGCCGTGAGGTGGGGGGGGGGGGGGGGCATGTGACGTTCCTCTGCTGTGAGGCCGGCATGGTAGGTAAGAACCCTCTCGCCAGCACTCGGCTTCGTGAATGTTCGGTGGTGCTCGGCCACGCCCCGAGGTGGCTGACAGCTTGTAGGCACTCAACATGGTGAAAAGGGGGGGGGAGGGGGGCATGCTAGCTGGGTTACGCAATTTCGAAAACCACGTGTTCGGGCACCCTCCAGGATTGTGGCAGTCCGCAACGTCCGTGTACAGGTTTGCGGGATTGACTCTCACGTGGGTTGAAGTAGGAATACTTGACATGATAAGCGATGAGTTGTAGTCGTTTTGTTAGTAGTAGGATAAAATGGCATGCATCAAGTCTATCAACTGAGTTCTGATTCTAAGGGCGATTGTTACCTCTCTGCAACCTGGTAAATGCCATCCCTCAAGGGAGAGGCAAGTGACCACGTATTGCCAAACTGTTTTTTCCAACTTTAGACTAGGACTGTGGGCTCCCTTGACCAGGCAGCATGTAGTCATCCAAACACCACCATTAGCTAGTCACCATACTGTGAGTCAAGAGCGCAAGGGCACTTGGCACACATGTACGGTAGAGACCCTTACTATGCACACTCTGCAAGGAAGAGATTGAACCACCCGAGTCAACTAACCAACTCCATCCACCACGTGCAATCCGCCGGTTAGAGTGACAGGACAGAAGTGGCATGACGCCATTGCCTCTGGGTACTACTAGCTAGGGAATTCGGTCACCTGTCCTTATCTTGTTGCATTGGTCCTTAGAACCACCCCTCATGCCCTTTACCTGACGAGGAGGGACCAAGTGAGCAGACATGAAGGCAGTTATGGCTCCTACAACCATCAGTTGTCAGGCAACCCATCCCAGTCAGCCTTCAGCCAATCCTCCCTCGAGATCAGGCACAAGTTGCCCGCCGACTGCAAGGGCCTCATCCTTCAGTCACTCCCGAGCATCTATTCAAGCCACCCCAGAAAACAAGCAGGATACAGCATCCCATCATAGTCCGCCTATGCTTTAGTCTGCCTGTGGGTCTGGGCATTGCCTACGCCACCGCCAACCATCGACACCTCTTACCACCACCCAAAGCCAGGCAGCCCCAGGACCAGCCTGAACCAACCCGACCACCAGCCTAACACCACACACACCCAGATGATTGACTAACGAATTTAACTGTTTTCTGTAATTTACTACATCATCATTGTAAAAATACTACTAGTTACGATAGAATGGATCCCAGCAAGGGATTATTTTTCAAAGACTGTTTTCAAAAATGCTGAATGAAGCAATAACAACCAAGGGAACCCATTTAGGGGGATAAGGGGAAAGATGAGAAGTGTTGTTACCTGTCCAGAGGGATGGTTGGAATGGAGATGGAGGTGGAGAACCATTTCTTGTTGACAAGCCGCCCAGCAGGCTGTGAACTGTTGGAGGCTGTCTGCAGGGACTGTTCGCCTGGTGCTGCATCTGGGCTGTGAGCCCCGCAGTACACAGTCCTCTGAATCGACACCGGGCCTGGATCCATCGCCGTTCCTGCCACAGATCCACACACATCACTGCCTCAAACACTTCCCTTGCCTCTCCAGCAGCCTACAGAGTAATAAGCATTGAATATTGTCACATCTTAATTACATATTCAAAACCAACACAGTTCTCAGCTGACCTACATGACACAAATTTGTGTCCCAGTTCAGTGTAGAAAATTAACTAAGAAGCTTGTCAAATGGATCAAGCTTCATTTTAATTAATTTTCATTAACTTGCCTACACATCTCGCATCAGTATGGTAGTCCAGGTCTGGTAGCCCTTTCATCAGGCCAACCTATGCAGGGATGGTGGTAGGGCTCATTACAAATGGTGCAGTGTACCCTATTAACGCTGTATCTTGGACACATGACCTGGTTACATAAAGTAATCCGTTGTGCTTGACATATGTTGTGTCGTGCCTATATTTGAGCCCATCAGTACTCCTTTCCTCATCCACCCATCCGATGCAAAGATGGTGTAACAATTTACGGCAGCGGGTGCATGTAATGCTGAATGTGCCATACCCTCGCAGTTGGTATGGCTACAATTGTGATTGGCAACGTCCACCATGTTATACGTTGCAGTTTCGGTTGTATTAACGTCTGCATTGGAGATTGTGGTGGTTTGGCCGGCACGGGATGTTTCAAGACTCCCCTAAGTCTGGTTACGGATCCCGGCTAAGTCTTAGCTCTTGGGGTCGTTCTGACCTAGACCCGTGGTTATTTGTTTAACAGTAATCGACGCTCTGGCCCCACGTTGGGCACCAGAAAATAACTTAACGCATGTTGGTCTATAGAACAATAGCTACGGTCAATATGGTCTCACGTGCGTAGGTCATGCGTGCTCGGTTTAGCAGAGACTAGGCGTTAGAGCTAGGCTTCTGGTTAGCTATCCGTGCTGAGTGTGTCATCTGATGACTGGGTACGAAATTAACTACTGTGGGAACGACAACAGGTTTGATTGGGACGCTTGGTCGCTTAGTGGTACCTGTCTTACCAGTGGTTTCTTCATTCACTGAAGGTGGAGCTGATGCTTGCTTGCTAGAACTGACGACTCTGGCAGGAAGATGGTGTGCACTGGTACTGTGCGAACCAACACAGTACCATTGGTTCCACTCCACAGTATCTCTGCTCTAGAACCAGGGGTTGACTGCCCCGTATCTCACCTCTATGCCTTCGACCTGAGCACATGCCATGGGATTTTACTCTCGGGCTATACGAGTATATGCAGAGAAGTATACAAAAGTAAATACTGGAGAGGAAATTCTCTACAGATGACAGGTTGACTGAGCTACGTCCCGTTCTGCTCATCTACTAAGTGCAGGAGGGTCTAATATGCACACTCGCTTGGCGGCCACCTTTTGCTCCTCCTTTGTGAGCTGTGCCTTTTCCCAAAAGGCACAGAGGTGTGGTTGACACTAAGTATAGTTTCCTATCGTTATGAACACGAGACAGATCCCTAACTAAATGTACATCCAATTGTTGTTACCAGTATGGGCTCAGTGCTCTAGGCTGTCTTCCATTATTGCTGACGAGCACTGATATCATTTATGATTTATCAGTGTTCGCCAGTAATAAGGGAACAGTTGTCAGTAAACAGCAAAAATATTTCTCTTTGTCAGTAAACTGATTGTTTCGGAGCGTCTGGCAGTAGTATTCCCGTGTGCAGGAAACAGGTATGGCGGACACACCAACCAAAAATGTTACTCACCTAATGCTTTTTGGGCATCTTTTGATGGCACCACAATATTATAAGTGACTGCTTCAGCACCTGTACCTTCCTTTAATATAATTTCCTCGAACATGACTTGAACTTCCCGCCAAACCTAGGGTTTACCTGACAATACTGACGTTTTAAATGCCAGTAAAATCCGTGATCTCAGTAACGGTTGTAGCCTCGCACAGGGTACCTCTCAGATGCGACCATCAGTGCCTTCATCAGTATCGGAACAATAGCTGACATTATTGAAATTACTGACCAGTGAAGCCCGTGAATAATGGAAGGTGGCCCTAATCCGTTCTCTGTCACAGGCGTGCAAACCTAGAGCATTGAGCCGTAAGGGTTGCCTTCCTACCACTGTTGGGTGAGGGTCGCACCATGGGTTAGGCCTTCAGTTCCAAACAAATATTCCTTCCAGAACATAAGCACTCCGGTGGAATACAACTTGAGGTGACTGTCTCGCCCATGCTAGATGAGTTGCTAGTGGTTGGGGCTGTACCGTTTTATACACTGTAGTGTCTACAGCGGGTGGCCGTCGCATGGTGTGTTAGACATACGGATTCCTGAAGGGACTCCGCAGTCCTACTCTATGGTTCATATAGGTATAGCAATGCCTAGTCTCGGTTGATATTGTACGGTCGATATAGTTTCTAGTGGTCAAAGGAAAATACCTGTAAAATAGATATCCACAGTAAAAGGAACAATCTCTATTTACTAGAGATAATAAATACAATGACACGTGCTACCTCCTAACCAAGCAGAGTGTGATTTGGAAGTAACCTACGGTGAACAGGTGTTGACAACCTGCTCCTAGACTTCAAGATAGATAATGGTGTTAACGGCTATGAAAATAACTCTGGTCGCAGCTATTCTATCCAACAGGTGTCTAGAAGAGACCTTACAAAAAGGGGGTCATCATTATAAGAGCAGTGGGCGTAGTTCTCTCTACAAGCAAGTAGAGGCGGCTGCTGAACCAGGAGGTACAGCAGTGCAGGGTGTGTTGAAGTCTGCAGGTACTGTTGAAGAACAGCATCTGGTAGATGCAGACAACAGATGGTGGTAGAGGCTGCAGAAGCCTCTGGTAACGGCAATGGAGCTTCTGTTAGCGGGTGTTAGCGGCTGCAGGAGCCTTTGGTAATGGTGGTAGCCTCTGGTGGCTACCAAAGACTGTTAACAGTAGAGAGCCCCAGCACAAGATGTGTTAGAGTGAGCTACTGAAGAAAGAATAACTCCTGAGTTCGGGCGTGCATGGTCTCATATAGTCCGCTGGGCAGGTGCAACACCGGGCTGCAGTGAGAGGTGTGACGTTGCCTCGTGACGTCCATCTAGTGCGAGGCTGGGGTGGGAATAGCTACCCTCTGCCCGGCGCTCGGCTTCATGCATATTCGGGTACGCTCTATTTTGCCCTGAGGCAAGAGAAAGCTTGTAGGATATCTCAGCGCGGCGGGAGGGGTGCGCTTCTTGGCGGCTTTCCCAACCTTATACTCACGTGTTTGGAATCACCCTCCAGGGTACTGGTGATATAAGGACACCATGAAAAATGTTGCCAGGTTTCACCCTTCCTCGGATTACTTAAAAATACGTAAGGCTAATGAGTCATAGTAATTTAGTAGATAAACAGGAAAGCGGCATGCATCAACATTGACGCGTGCCCGGGTTAAAGACTGACTAGTCGGCATGGTCGTCGTGGCTTTGACTGCGCTAGACCAAGCACGCAGCATTAGGGATTTATTGTTCCAGTTGGCGTTTTCAGCTTGATACTTTAACTGGAAATGTAGCTTTGCGGGTTGGTACAAAGTTATCAATAGTCTGGCTGGCTAGTGTCTTACAGATGACTACCTTCTGTCCCACTAGGGGTTTACGTGTCGAGGTCGGTGACTGGCGGAAGGTGTCGGGTTTACCTTGGCTTACCTATTGTTTCTCCGGCTGGCTGTAGAACTGTGGCTGACTGCTGGCAGGAGTTGGTGGCGGAGTCCACTGACTTCAGGTCGGTGATACCGTATCGGCCAACATGGTACCGCAGGTTCCAGGCTGCTCCTTCTGGACTCCAGAATCTGGGGTTGGAGATCCCGTACCATACCTCTGACCCATACACCAAACCACTCAGGACGGCGTGGTAGTTGTGTGTACGGGTGTGCGGCGGAAAAAACAATAAAGTCAAATAAGGGACAGGCCAGTTTCTCCAAAAGCCTGACTAAGGCAGTGCGATCTTATTCTGCCTGCCTGTCCAATGTCGGAGGAGTCAATACAGACTGTTGCTTGCCAGCGAGGTGAGCTGTAATTTGCTCTTCTCTCCGTGAGCCACGCCTCACCTTAAAAGGAATAATGTGTGGTACGCCGTGGAACGGTATAGGTTATGTACTGTGGATGTGAAACAGTTCCCATCATAGTGTTCAGCCAGTAACAGCTGCGAGCACGAACTCGATGCTCCAGAAGATCCCCCCCCCCCTCTCCAGGTGGGCCGATCAAAAGTGTTGAGCTGTATGGGCCATCTTTCTGCTACTACTGGGTGTGGTATCGTAACACTCGAGCAAATACCCCCGCCAGCAACTAGGTGCTCCAGTAAGACTACAACCCCAGCGTACTGTCTCTCCCTGGTTGGAGGAGTTTTTAGTTGTTGTGGCTCTGCTGTTCTATCCCTGGAGGTCTAGAACAGGTGGCCGTCGAATGGTGTATGTATGGGACTGGTGGATTCCGGAAGGGGATCCCCAGTCATAATCTAGTTCGCCTTAATATACCCGGTCTCGGTCAGCAGTGCACAACGTGTCCCGTTCCCCACACGCACAATGAATTACTCTCTATAAATAATACTCGTGGCTAGAAGAACAAAGCTGCATTTCTTAATAATGTAATAAACACAGTGACACATGCTATCTCCTACCAAGCAGACGGTATGCTGGAAGTAACCTACACTGAACAGGTGTAGGTGACCTGCTTCTAGACTAAGTGGGAAAATAAAATAGTTGACTGCTAAATAGAAATACTTAACGTTGCTAACTAATCGTGGGGTGTCTAGATGAGACAAAGAAGTTAAAGGTCCACTGCTATAGTAGCAGGGAGTGTTAAGGTTGAAGACTGTAGCAGAAGCAGCTTCTGGTAAGTGGTAGCTATTGGCATCACTGAAGCCTCTGGTGGCTGCTAAGACTGTTGTCGACAATGGGAGCAGCCTCTGGTAGGCTGCTGAAGACTTGGAGGTCATCGGAGACCTCAGCACTAAAAGTGGTGGAGCGAGCACAAGGAACTGCAAGAAATAACTAACGAGCTCTGCCGTACACTGACTTATATAGTCCGATGGACAGGTGCGATGGCGGGCTGCGGGGGGTGGGGGGGGGGCATGTGACATCCTTCTGGTGCAAGGCTGGAGTGGGGGTAGCAACCCTCTAGTCATCTCTCGGCTTCGTGAATGTTTGGTGGTGCTCAGCTGTGCCCTGAGGCAGCTGACGGCTTGTGGACTCTCAGCGCGTGGGAGGGAAGGGCGATGTGTCCACTGGCTTGCGCTACCTTCGTATCCATGTGTTCGGATGCCCCCAGGATTGTGGCGGCCCGCAGCATCCATGTACAGGTTAGCGGGGTTCGACTCTCACTCAGGTGTAGTAGATATACTGGTGTTGAGTGAGATGAGTTGCAATTGTTTATAGTAGTATACAAAAGCAGCACACGTCAACATTAAAATTTGACGTAACCATGCCGGGTAACCCTTGAGCCATCGAGTGCTATACTTAGCTGTGTTTATGGCTGTTGCACTAAAGTGAGAGGCGGCACCTGTGGGTGCCGTTCAATGTGGAGGTTTTGGAGTTTAGATCGGCTGGAAGGGTTTTCTTGGGCGTTGGGGTGAGTCCCATCTATGGGCTTGCACGGTGCTGCCGCACCAGTGTGAGACTTATAGTTCACCAAATCCCCGCTGTGTGAATAGCCACCTTGAGAACTCTGGCCGCCTCATCATCTAGTGTTCTTCTCTTCCCCCCTCCTCCTCCACTCCCCTCAAATGTGGCAAATGTTTAACTACTTCAGGCTGAGGCTTCACTTGCTTGCCAACCTGCGGTCAACGTCAACAAGCAACCTGTGTTCTCAGATTTACGTCGTCGCTTTTTAACTGGATCATCATGATGCCTGACGATCTATTACTTCATCAACAGAATGTGTTAGGGTTGTGAAATGTGCGTCGGCATTGGAGAGATATGGTTCTGGATTATGATTATCTGTGTTTAGTTCACCGACGAGAGGGACATGCTAGGTAAGTGGTGGGCTTTTGGGCACGTTTTAAAATGGAATTTGAGCTGTTGATCTGTCTGTTAGTAGCTTTGTGTATGCTGGTGAGCACTAATGTTAAATACGGATGCCCAGTGTCTTAATTGATGTTCTAAATTGGTTTTTGGAAGCACGGTCAAAAATTCTTTTCATGTTTTAAACTACTATGAGTATAGAATTATATTGGTTTGTGCTGTATTGAGTTCAATTCTGTACGCTGGCATTCTAGTTTACCTGTAGTTAAACTTGTGATCTCATTGTGCAAAATAGTCCACCACTTGGAATTGAGATTATTTATACCACATATATATATATATATATATATATATATATATATATATATATATAAAAGTGAAAGCTTGAGTAGCCGCCTCCTTGGTTTGAGAATATTTCTGGGAATTTTTAAAATAAAGTTAATAGATCATTTTATGTTATAGGCACGATACTGGGCTGACATGGCTGCTGCTTCTTCGTTTTCAGCACACTTTGTGCTCTTGAGATTTTAGAAATACAATTTTGTGTATGTACCCTTTTATATTAACCTCATCAGCTGAAAGTCTGATGCGTCAAATGCTTATCCCCTTCAAGTGAAATCAGGTGTTTACATAAGGTGCACCACAGCTGAGCTGTACATTGTATAGAGTTTTATTACTAGCACACTTATCTGAGAATATTTATTAATGCATAGATGGTAGTAACCTAATCATTCATTCTTTTCACGTCAATGTATCTGGCTTTCGTGAGGCGTGAAATTATTGTTTTGGCACTGAGTAATGTGTGATCTTTTAAAAAGTTATGGGGTTTATACTCAGTTCGTTATTTTAAGTATTTTTTTATAATTGGCCCAGCTGGTTCAGGCTTTTATGTTTTTTTGGGGTGTTTTAATTGATCAGTTATATGTTGGTGTTTGGTATTCTGCACGTAGGGGAGTTCTCTATATTAGTGTAATTATGAACACATCACTGAAATTAAGGACATTGGGTGCTGTTGATGCCGACTTTTAAATAGTTCCAGTTGTCTGGACAAATTAATGCTAGATGAGTGTTGTGAGCATGTCAACAAATTTTTCTCAACCTGTAAAGTATTATGCATCTATGAAAATGCTTTTGTGTTTTTTCATGAAGGTCAGTGAGAAGTTGGTTGATGTTAAGTGCACTTGGTGCTGTTGCAGCACTTGAACGTAATAAGTGTGATAACCCTTAAAAGAAACCTCATTAATGTCATTGTAATTAACTGAGTATCATTGAACTATTAACTCTTTTAGTGGCTTCTTAGCCTAAGTAATTATTTGTCTTTTTCCATACTTTTTTTGGTGAGATCATTGGCCTTAATGTTGTTTGTCACACTATGTACCTGAACATTGATCATTGTGAACATAAACTCATTACAAGTGTTTGATGTATTACAATTGGTACAAACCCTGTACAGACTGTTCAGCAACCTTCATTCGGCTCAGAAAATGCCAGCAATTGCTGCAATTATCTGAAGGCTGGGCATCAACTTGTGGCATACACACTTGACAAAATGAATAATAGATACAGAATCACAGTTGAGGATCAACAAAAGCCTTTTATTACACCACTTAAAAATATACAGCATTAAAAGGGCAGGTACCAATATTGCAAGACTCTCACACTTGAACAAAAATAGTAAATGCTCCTGGAGGGAACAAATTCTCATAAAATTGGATAGTAAAAACCACATTAAATACTAAGGGGACCAGCCCTTGAATACAGTGACTAGAATATAGAACCATAAAATATGCAAAGGCACGTATTAAAATATATGTGTTACACTCTTTTTTAAAAATACAAAATGAACCACATTCTCACGACATGAAAAATAGTAGTAATTACTTGGAACATTGTGGTAGTAAAAACATACTTAATTAAAGGAACAAACACCAAAAAAAAATGTATACATTACGTTTGACCTGCTTAAAGGAATACGACACCCTTCAGATAAATTGTTTCAAACATGTCGTAAACTGACTTGCACCAAAATAAAATATTACATAATACTGAAATTTACCAAGCACACTAATAAAATGTGACACCAGAAATTACACTCATGCAACTGCATGTATATCTATGCCTTTGCCTTTCAAGAAAAACTTTGTCAATTTTAATTTTTACTCTATGAGCCCTTTAAAAAAATAGAACGGCAACGTGTGAAACACAATTTCTCCTTCACAGCCTATCATTTGATGCATGTTACATTGCTGCGCAGCGAATTTGCGCACACTATGGGCGACTTTGCCCCATCAACGAGCAAGCAAGAGCTCAGGGCAAGTCACAAACAGTGGAAAACTACTTTTCATGTGCCCAATGAATAGACTCCACGCGCTTAATTATGCCCAGAACCCGGCATGTGAGCACCACTACTGTTAGCCAAGATTGTTTTACCCGACGGACCACTACCCTGAGATTATCTGAGAAGGAAGTTCCACCGATGCCACAGGATCGCAACACCTCTGCTGCCCTGTGAAGTCATACCCGCCAGCTTTGGGCAGAGATGGATCAATTTGTCGTCGCCTCAAAGTCGGGAGATAAGAAATGTGCCACACCACCGCAACCCTGATAAACCAACCCCTGTCATGAAAGGCTACAATACCCCACACCTCCGGAAGATCGCTGATCAAGAAATTTTCGACTATATAAAGAGGCACAAGCACGCCTTTCGCCAGAGATGCCGGGCTCGCCGGCTGCATAGGTCAGCGAGCACTCCTTGGGTCTGACCAAGACCTCTCTCCTCTCCTGCAGCCTGTGATGGCTCCAGCCTCTCCAGCAGCTTGTGAAGGCTCGTCCACCAGCCGACCACAAGGACAGTTCATCTCTCCAGAGGTAATGCACAATGTGTACACTTCCTGTAACCCCCCCTTTTTACCCTAGTCATTCCCTTCAGTCCACGGTAGCAGGTCGTCGCAACACTTTACCCTTCTGGACAAATTCCCCTTAAGCGGAAACGCTGTAAAGAGCGTCAATCCATATTTAACCTTAAATCAAAACAATTTTTTTAAATTTTTTTACTAGGCTCACCTTTGCCTGAATCAATTAACATAATTAATCAATTCTTATCTAAGCTTGTATTATCCAACTGGGACTTCCCACTTTCATCATTCGTAATAATAGATATTACGTTAATTTGGAATCTGTGTTTATCTTTCTTTTAACTGTAGTTCCAGCTTCACATGAGTTAATATTATTCTAACAGTGAAAGTTGTTGCATCAAAACCCCGCTGAGACTTAGTCGTGAGGCATTCCGAACTCCACAGGAGACGGGGCTTGAAGAAGGCTTTGAGTCCGAAAGAACATACCTCCTGGGTTTCCAGTGCTCCCTCGCCTAACCTCTGCGGTGTCCTAATACCCGACCGCACCTCTCTCTGTCACTTGTCTCTGTTATATAGCCGCTGAATACCTCGGTGAAATATTCTTGGCTTAACAACTAAAATGTTAGAATCTAACAGAGCAATCAATTGAACTATAAAAATTAATACTGAGGAAAATTAACGTCCATTCAATACAATGTGAAAAGAAAAACACAGTGAGTCGCAACAGTCAAATGGGAGGATCGTGCTCAGACATTTCATACTGACAGGCAAAAATCAACCACTGCAAAATTACACTATATCACTATTCCTATTAATTAACATTACAAATCAACCATTTAATAAAGTAAAAGGCTTGGGAAGCAACCATTAAAAATTACTAGCATGTTATTTACATAACTCTCAATAACCATTATCATAAGTGAATCCCACTTGCATGCCATGGCTCACCAGTTTATTTGTAATGAGCATACGGCTTCTTATCTGAAATATTGACGGTGAAAATGAGCAACGAGACCCATGCTGACTAGCCCTCATCACGCTGTATACACCACTGCAGTTGGAGTTACCCTAAGGAGGTTTCCATAGTCAAAGTGCTGTCGCACACATCAATCATAGATGAACTGAACTGAACTAAACCAGAATAGACCGATGAAGGAAAGGAGGGTGTATGCAAGGCCTTAAATGACCTAACCTGGAGGGGAACAGGAGGGGGAGAAAGGAGGGGATAGCATGGAGATCTAGGGTAGGGAGCGAGTTGGCCTAGGAGCATACAGTTTAGGGAGAAAAATAAACTCTTCAAGTTGTCGACGACAGAGACACTGTTGCAAACTCTGATAGGTGATCTTTTACTGTAAGTCAACTGTGTCAACTGCCCTCCTCATAGGGTTTCACAGTTCACCTGTCTCTTCTCAGGGAGCAGAAGAGGGAGCAGAGTGCATCCCCGCAGTATTACCACAGAATAGCTGCACTGCTATCTACATGGTTGGAACACAGCCTTACATGTGCTGCCATGCTGCTTGGCTTTTCTGTTATGCTCAGAGCAGTATAACTAGGTTGTGCCAGGTTGCGTTCACACTCATTTCGGCGTGGGACTCACAGACTCATGTCCTTATCACTCATTGGCAATGTTTATTTACGAATGTGGTAGTACAATGGTGGTGCAGCATTTGGAAAAGGCAGTATGCAGCATGCAATGAACTTATGCCTTCGAATGGAGGTGATCTACCTGTAATCTCTCATAAATTGTTGGTGTCCGTTTAAGAGAGTCCATGACCGAACACCAACTTTCACCCTTTAAGACTTATAAAGCTACCACACCAGTTTTACAAAACAGTATATTTTATGCATGCAATGTTCCCTTACCCTATAATGGAGTCTTTTGCTTGAAAGCTACATCTTAATCCGTTATGCTAGTACTGTCTACGACTAGTGACATAGGAAGGGGAAGGAGGAGGTTAAGCTTCACTTAAGATGTGACGCATGCCAGCTTTCTGCGCTACAGTGATGTGCACTCTACGGCCAACTTTGCCCATCTGAGCGCACCAAACGAGGGGCGAATTCAATTTCATTGGCCGTTGAGACTTGGAAATTAAATATTGAAATTGCATCAGCCTTTACTGAGTCAATTACGTAACTGAACTTCACGTTTGAATTTATATTCTTCCATATCCAATCGAGAAGGAACGTGCCAGAGCAACCACGAAAAAGGTATAATATAATTTATTTGAAGTATACTACGCTACTCTGCTTGGCCAAGAAGTTCCAGTCAACCCTCAAGATAGCAGCACCCCCATGACCTTCTGACATCATGGCCCGCCTGCCTAAGTCCTGGGTGCAAGAAAATGTCATCGCCTCCACCAGGGGAGATAAGAATTTGAGTGGTGCTCCAGCAGCAGATAAACCAGCCCCTGTGTTGGAAGGCTACGCTAACCCCCGCCCCCGGAGAATTGCTGACACAGCAATTTTCGTATAAATAGAAGTCCAGCCCCATGGTCCAGCAGAGATGCCGGAGCTCGCCAGCTGCAAGGTTCGCGAACTCACATACAGTCTGCAGAAGAATCTCTCTCCTCTCCTCTGTAGCCCGCACAGGGTTCAGCCTCCTTCACCACAGCAGCCCGAGGGAGGGCTCAAACCCTCACCTCCAGCCGGCAGCTTGCAGAAGGCTGCCAGCAAAGTTTCCTTCAGCTGACCACCCAGGGACAGCTCTCTACGACTGATAAATCCCACACCTGTATCCACTTACCCTAACTTCAGTCAACTTCCCTTGACTCCATGGTAACAGATCGTTGCACGATTTAAGTCCCCTTGGACAGAGCCCCTTTGTAACAATCATGCTGTAAATAGCATATACTTTCAATTTGGTATATTAATTAGGAATCTTTATTGGAGTTACTTATTTTCTTGTTATTAATTTTTCCCAGGCTAGCCTTCGCCTGTTGATTTTATATTTTTCCTTACCTAGTTTATAGTGTGTTGTTATTAAGCCAGGTCTCTGCTAACTCTTTATTTTAAAACGTAATAAAATATTAGGTATCAAACTAAAATACTTGTGCATCGCTTACCATTATTTTTACTTTTAGAACTGGTACCACTTTTATTATTGTTGCTTATTATTTCAGTGTTGTGTTCTATTAAGTACGCATTTAATACTAACTTAGTTCACGTCTTTATATGGCAGCGTAGTGTGCTGAATCCCTCAGAAAGCAGGGCCTGACATCTGACTTAATTCCTGAGATTCCAGTGCACCTGCTACCGATAATTGACATAAGGTTCTGTTACTTGGGTTGCCATTCCGAACAGCAGGTCTGTGGGAGTGAATGCAGATTTTGCCCTGCCCTGGACTGCTTGTACACAACCCCTGTTGACAACCTCTCTTTATTTTATTTTGCTATATTTCATTTATCCATGTGCAAGCAACACAGTGGTATGGGAAACCATCAGAGGCGATGCGAGAGGCGTGACTTACTACAGCAAGCTTTACTAAACCAAATAATTACCAACTCTCAATCCAGTACTCTGAATACTTGTGAATCAGAGAGCCACCAGATTGATTATAATGTAGTGTAATCTCTGGACCACGAAAAACCCTTAAAACATTTGTTAGGTTGGTGCGAACCAGATGAGAAATCAGATTCCGAGGAAATCCCCGTTCAGCCCACCTTAATATCAGCAGCACCCACGAACGACACACAGTGCCCCTCCAGTCGATCTAGCCTAGTGAGACTAAAATCTGGCAGGATACTACGGGTTCGACATCCGAGAACCAAAGTGCTTCCCAACTTCTGCACCATCATGTTCGCTTCCGAACAGACGATCAGGGTTCGAATCCCTCCAAAGGCAGAAGGCAGTAGTTCCCAGCAGTCAACCGGAACAATCTGAAGCCAATTTCACCCCCGCTCGCCAACCCACAACACGAGGCCACGGCGGATTAATCCTGTCAGTACAAGCCAGATCGCTCACCATAATCAATCATAACTCGTAACCGATTGAGCTCGTTCATTCGCTATCGGGACAGCTGGCGTCCAAACTATTGACGTCCCTTGTGGTACGGAGAGTAAGGCTGCCCGGAAGAGATAGCCTGACCCTCCGAATTACTATGAGGTTTGACTCCCCTCTACCTCCGAAGGTCAGAAGGGGCAGTTAGCACCCTAACCACTTATCCACGAAGAGGACATGTCATGTCAGATCAGTAAGCCAAAACTAACTATAAGACCGAATTTCAAGAATGGAAATATGTTCAGCCTCGATGCATAAGAATATATTGAAAGAATACAAAACAAATGGTAGCCAATGGCAGTCCTGCAAATGATGAAGATAGCTGGAACATTTCAGTCACAACTTTGAGTAACAAAGCCTAGATCTATTAGCATTTTCTAACATGTTCAAGTACTGAATGTGTGTAACTCCTGAAGAAAAGTGAGAAGGAAGAAGGAATGTGGTAGCAATGGTAGGTACCCACCGGTATAAGACTTGGTCATCTTCATGTACAGACCGGCCTGCTGGGCGCAACTCACGTGGAAGGGCATGTAGCAGTTTGTCTTGTGGCACTGTACACAAGTGCCCACTCCACGCATCTTACACAGGTAGCAGGTGAGTTTCCAGCGTGCTGATGGAATCAGCTCCACACTGTCCACAGGCTCTAGGAACACCTGCAACAACACTCACTCTCACTTCCTATCCACCCTCGGAGTATCAATAATTTGTATACAGGACAAGTGCTTGCACACACACACACACACACACAAACACACACACATTTCCCCTCTGCTCTCGTCACATACAAATATCACTAATACCCTACAAAATAAAAAATTGTACAAAGTAATTTGCCTTGAAGTCCCTCCCAGAAAGAAAAGTTTATGAATTCTTCAGTATAAAGTATATTCAAAGTATAAATCTGAAAATTCATTGGTGTGCACTAAAATGACAAATCTACTGTACACTACATCACAACTGTATGTTAACTGTGACATATCTGTTACAGAAGTGACTGTAGTTTTGAAATGAATATGATACAGAGAAATTGTGTACTTGGGTAAAAGAGGATAACAGAAAAGTGAGTTCAGTAAGGCAGGTGAGGTGAGTAAGATGAGGTGAGGTGTGAGATCTGAGTATAAAAGATAAAGTGAGTAAAAAAAAAAAAAAAGAAAGAGGTAGAGAGGGAGGTAGGGGGAGGGAGAGGGAGGGGGGAGAGGGAGGGGAGAGAGAGAGAGAGAGAGAGAGAGAGAGAGAGAGACTAGTGCGTGAGGGAGCTTATGTGAAAAAGAGTGTGTGTGTGAGGTGAGAATTGTGTGTGAGGGAGCCTGTGTGATAAAGAGTGTGTGTAAGAGAGAATGTGCAAGGGTGTGTGTGCAAGAGACAATTTGCAAGGGTGTGTGTGTAAGAGAGAATATGAGAGAGAGTGTGAGTGAGTGAGTGAGTGAGAGAGTGGGTGGGTGAGTGAGAGAGTGGGTGGGTGAGAGAGAGTGGGTGGGTGAGTGAGAGGGTGTGTGTGTGTGTGTGTGAGGGAGAGAGAGAGTGTGTGTGTGTGTAGTGAGACTAGTGTGTGAGGGAGCTTATGTGAAAAAGTGTATGTGAGGTGAGAATAGTGTGTAAGAGAGAATGTGCAAGGGTGTGTGTGTGTGTGTGTGTAAGAGAGAATATGTAAGAGTGTGAGTGAGAGAGTGGGTGCATGAGTGAGAGAGTGGGTGGATGGGTGGGTAAGTGAGAGTGGGTGGTTGAGTGAGAGAGTGTGAGTGAAAAAGTGGATGAGAGGGTGAGTGGGTGAGAGAGACAGAGAGGGTGCATGTGTATGTGTGAGGGAGAGAGATAGTAAGTGTGTGTGCATGTGTATGCATGCATAAAGTGTAAATATGCCACTCTAAAAAACTGGTCAGTATTTGAAACAGAATCATTTTAAATTCTGCACCACTATTTGGCCACTCCTAGTAGCAGCTGAAAGTTGTAACCACCCACATCATCAGATGCACAGCACTCTTGCTCCAGTATTTGTAACAAATAGCTTCTAGTCAAAACAGGCACCTACACTTAGTTAAACTTAATACTGACACATCTAATTTCAGGAAAGTCATTTTACAATCATATATAGCAAGTATGTCATGTTGCAAGGCTGCCTGAGTAGCTCTGACAGTCTGCAACAACATATGAGGCCAGACAGTGGCATTCCCTGTGATGAAGCCCATTGGTTGCACTTTGTCTACTAAGGGTGTTGCTGTGATGGAATATGGGAGCACAGATGCTGTCCCACGACACCTGGCTTAGACTGACCACTAATATCCACTACCGTGAATGGCTCCTCTATATATGTTTGGCATCTTGGCCACCTGTCTTGAGCCAGTTTGACAAACCAGAAATTTTCTGATGGCAATGAACTCAAACCTAGAGCCAGTGCACTACACAAGGCATCACCTTAGTCACCTTAGGGTGATCTGCAGGCCTATTATGACCCACAAACAATAGTTTGGTTTTGAACACAACTTCGCGTTATACCATGTTTCATATAGCGTTTTAGCGATTATGACCACTCCTCCTTGCGACGATCGGTACCTTTACTTCAAAACAAACACTTTGCGTCAACACACACTTTAGGATGACAGTTGGCAACACTTAGATTGTAAAATATCTTTCTTTTGAATAAAATTGAGGCAAGTTTCTGTCTTCAACGTTTCCAAAAAGTGATTTTTGACATCACGGAAATGAACAACACATGGACCAAGAAGAAAATAAGTATAAAAATACACACATTACAAACATCAAGCAAAATATTAAAACATGGCCATCTAGCAGGAAGTTGAGAACTGTGATATTTCATATTTTGTGTATATTCTTTTATATGTTGTTCTTGTTTACTGATAATCATAGCTCATAAACGCTGACATTACTAGTTCTTTCCTAAAATTTCCCATGAAAATCAGAGGCTTATACAATAGATGTTATGTTTAAAGATGATAAAACTTTCGGAAATGCGAATTTCACTGAAATAATGCAACCTATTCAGAATACTTATTCTCTCTTTAAAATGATATTTCATAATAAATACTTCATACCATGAACCATATTTAATTTAGTTCATTGTAATATTTAAATCTTAATACATTATAAAAATAAAATTTACAATTTCGTTCATTGTAATTTTAACTCGTACCTAGCAGATAGTTTAATAAAAAGTGTAAACTTATGTGAATATAAATTTCTGATATTTAAAAATGTTCATAATTTGTGTGCACTGCAAGAAATAATTTAAAACAACTAGTTTGTCAAGATGCTGAAAAATAACTATTTATTGAAGAAAAAACGTTAGACCATAACGGATTTGAACTAACGAACACCTTACCTCTCTAGTCGGTGAGCAGCAAGCTGAGTCACTAAGCTACAGTGCACTTCACAACCACGCAACTAAAAACAGGTTAAGTAGCTTCCACACAGCTGTGCGAGACAGCGGCTTGAAGATATACGTGTTTGTTTTGAAATCAAATATCAGATTCTTCTGTAACAAACTACTTTGGAAATGAACATATACATTTTTTTAACATATGGAAAATACTGTTTCTAAGCTCCATTATTCAATTACAACAGTTTCTGTTCACAAAGTAATGGTCACTAATGAATAGTGTCTGCCATTTACTCTTGCTACACAAGATGCTAAGTGGTGGGGGCGTGATGTATGTCTCCCGTGTTAAGTTCGCAACCCTTTTTATAGTTAATGCAAACTTTGCATCTGAAAACTGAGTGGTTGTAATTAGAACTAACACAAAACATGGTTTTGCATCAAAGTCAATCGCAAAAGTGCTTTGCATTTCCTAGCATCCCGGTCATAACAGGCCTGCTAACGTTGACAGACACAAGGTACCACTCCCTTCATTGAAATAGAGGATAGGTGTCAATGATCTAAAAAAACTACTTTTAATGGACTGGCTCATAGTACAAAATTTAAAAAAAAACTGTAAATTATGTTACTTGGAAGACAAACCCATAAAACAGTATATGAGGCAAAATATGTTTCTTATGATTGAATAACACACTTTATAATTTAAAGACCAGTAATATTGTATAGCTGTAAATGTAATACACATCTCTTGAAATTTTTGTGTGGGTGCTTTCCTATAACAAACTTCAATACATACAACAAGCAACACTTCTGGTCCCTTCAAGTTTGTTATAGTTAAGCTTTACTGTAACCGTAATTCAGATATGCAGCACTAATCCTTCATAATCCCCATCTACCATAGTTGTCACTGATCGCTCATTTGAATAAGTTAACACTGAAGTCATGGCCAATTTTGCAGTCAGGTTAAAAAAAGGAAACTGTCACATATATTATCCAACCCTGGCAAGGGTACAGGTAATGAAACAATTGTATACTATGTTTTAATTATGAAAGCCATTTTTTTACAGTTCTAAGAAAGTAGTGCCAGTGTTGTTTCTGTGCTAATGTACCCCCCCTCCACCCTAGCTGTTCTGACACATGGAAGCCATGATGTTTGTTACAACAACTGCATTATGAAGGACTGTTACATTATATCTACAGCAAACTTGTTTCAGAAAGTATGAAATTTTCTTATACAGCAAAACTGCAAAATCTAAAATGTCCGTTTCCATTAACAATTTATAAATGTTTATAGTAA
Organism: Dryococelus australis; assembly: GCA_029891345.1. Classification (NCBI taxonomy): domain Eukaryota; kingdom Metazoa; phylum Arthropoda; class Insecta; order Phasmatodea; family Phasmatidae; genus Dryococelus; species Dryococelus australis. The sequence continues at coordinate 74,375,471 of CM056997.1, forward strand.
CTTAAAGTGTTCAAATGTAAAATTTATTTAGCGTAGCATTTTACACATTCAAGGCAGCAGATTCCCAGCTCCAGAATGTGGGATTGGCCAGGCTGTACCTAGTCTCAGTCCTGTAAACCAGTCCTCTCGGGACCAGGTGGTACTCTTGGCTGGTGCGAATATGTGGCGGAAAATATACAAATAGCACGGCAGCAGTCGCGACTGCTTGGCGCCTTAGTCGGCGGTGCAATCCCGTTCCGCCTACCTTTCCTGCATAGGAGGGGTGAGTGCAGCAAGTGTTTAGCAGCAAGAAACGCTAGGTTTTGCTCCATATGCATTTGGCCATGCCTTACCTTGTAAGGCATACAGTGTTGCTGCTTAAACAACACATGTAGTGCACCTGGACGAGAAACAATTTAACAGTGTCAGTCCAGCAGCTGCTTGCTGGCACAAGCTCGGTAAAAGTCTCCGCTGATCCCCCACGCTTGGCGGGCTGATTAGGGAGGATGAGCCGTTTGGACCACCAATACCTCTACTGGCTGTGAATTCAGGCAAGGTTGAATGGCAAGACTTAGGCTATGGTCACTCCAGCACTATCAGTGTTCAAAGCAAGGGAATAACCTGGGATTACTGCCTCTCCTTGGATGAAGGTATTCCTAGAGGTTGTGGTTCCTCTGTTCCTCCCCTCCAGCACTACCAGTGCTCGGGTGGTTGGTAAGAAACAGGCGGCTGTCTAATGGGTGTGTTAATTCGGTTTTAGGAAAATACTCTGTTACTGTCGGCAGTGCACGGCGTGAATTGTTCCTAACAGGTGAAATAGCAAGATACTCTGTAAATGAAAAAGCGTAAGGATAGAGAACAAAATTATGTTTATTGAAAAATCAATAAACACGTGAATCGTGCTACTTCTTACTGAACAGTGGAGTGCTGAAGGTTACCTAAGTTAGCCAGGTGTAGGCAACCCGATCCTAAGTTAAAAAGGGAAAGATAAAGTGGGTGTCTAGACGAGACAAAGTGAAGTTAAAGAATGTTAGCGTGTTCACTGTTCATTGGATGACTGATTGTCATCGTTGGAAGTAGCCGCTGGGGGCGTACTTAAGACTTGGTAGATCTCTGGAGGTCCCAGTACTGAGCAGTGCTCGGGATGTCGCGAGAGGGGATGCAAGAATGACTGCTGGAGCGCCGTTGCACACGGATTCATGTAGTGCAAAGTCTAGGCTGTCACAGCGGGGTGCGGGGAAGGTGCCTAATATCCTTCTGCCATGGAGACTGGCGTGGGAGGTGGAAACCCTCTTGTCAGTGTTTCTTAGTTTGAGTATCTTCGGCGGTGCTCGGCCACGCCTGAAGTGGCTGAAGGTTGTAGGTACTCAGCACAGAGGGAGGGGGGCAGCCGGTGGGCTCACTGGTTGCGTAACCTTGCGGCCACGTGCTCAGTCGCCCGGGAGATTAAGCAGCAGAAAATTTATGTGCAAAGTGGTGCAATCACAATTCTCACGTGAGTGGTTGAAGTAGACAACTTTTACGTAGGTTGAAGTAAGGGTATACTTCAAGTAAAGAATGATGAGTCGTAATCATAGTTAATTAGTAATATAAGTGGCACACGTCACTTTGCTACCCACACCCCGCCCGTCCCCTCCATTGCATCGTGAAAAGGTGGTGGAGTAAAGCGAAGGCCCCCTCACTGGAAGGTCAAGAAGGTCTCTAGAAAGTGTAGGCAGGAGTAACGAAGAAAGTTGGGAAGAGAAAAAAAAATTCCAACATCAGGTAGGTGTAACCCTTAGTGTGGGTGCTTGACCGCTGTAGCAACGCGCACTCTGTTTCCTCGAGCCGGCCGGCGAAAGTGAAACGCGTGGGATGCGGAGACCATAGAACTGTCTCTCTCATGGCGGGCAGACTTCCTCTCTCTGCCCCTTGCCCAGGCGGTGCGGCGCTCACTGACACTGCGAATGTGTTTTTGCCCCCTGTTGCAGAGATTATTGTGTCAGGAGTGCACCCATTTATCGGGTGTCCCACCGGCCTACTTTATTTTTGCATGCCGTCGACAAACACTCAGCATAGCACTGTGGCTATTTACAAGAGAATATACAATTTGAATCTGAAATAAAAAGGACTTTAAAATCACAGCATGCGAAAAACGATGGGGAATAAACTAAGTATCTTCAAGCCTTACTCGCGGAAGGTGGGGAGATACCTCTAACTATCCTGGAGCTTACTGTGGTGGTTAAAAAGAAAAGGAAAATCTTTCAGGGAACCTTGGGTCACACAACAAGCTAAACAGTTACGTGTGACAGGATATTAGTTCTGCAACCGCAGTCCCTTCAACACCTGGGTTGACCAGCTAAACGAAACAAATACAAGTACACTTTAAAACATCCAAGAAACGGGGGAAATGGCGCACGTTGGCCACTTTAAATTACATACATACACTGCAATATCTTGAAGCTAAAAAATATCTTGCACCTGGGTTTCACCATAGTGAGTTCATGTGAGCTTTGTGGCTCAGAGTCTTTGGTTTGATATTGAGTTGGTGCACAAGACAGAGCAAATAAAACACATAGTCTAGAAAATATAAGCATACAAATGCATAATATAAAAATTCCCTCCTACAAAACGGCATTCTTTTTGTACGTGCAAAAACTCACTGGTGCAAAAAATACACTGCAAAAACTCATTGGCATATTTAAGAGTGTAACTACACATTATATTCTTTGTACAAAAATCTAATTGCTACTTTACTTTTCGGTTGTCCATTTAAATTCTAACATGTTAATGTGTATAGTTCAAAGGTAAGTACGCAATAAATACAAAAGTCAACAGAGCGGAAAATGCATTCCTACAAAAATGTGTTCTTCTTGTAGGCGATCTTCACAAGTACACTGTAAAAACTCAAAGTAATATTTCAAGGTGTTCCTAAACATCAAATTCAATATACAAAAATCTAAAATGACTAATTCCTTTGCAGGAGTCTTTCTTATCATAGGCTAACGCTAAGATGTATTTCGTCGAAGTCTCTGTCTTCAATTATCACTGGCACTGTGGTGAGTGTCTATACGTGATACACTATTTGTAGTTATTACCGTCACTGTGGTGAGTGTCTATACGTGATACACTATTTGTAGTTATTACCGTCACTGTGGTGAGCGTCTATAGGTAATACTACCTTTTATGTGGGCTGTCGGCCACTTATTTTACGGAACCTTGTCGTCTGTAAGGTGTACAACATCTGTTTTCAATGGCTTTAAATTACGTACAGCGTAATAACTGCTGTATTTACAAGTTCAGTTTGCACACAGTCGAGTGTCTAAATAACTATCAGTTGCATTTACCTTACCGGTTCCTCTACTTCCCCCATTTGATGACGGCTGAGTAAGCACTTTACTGGATACACAATATTTCATCTAGCCTAAATTTGAGTGTCTTTGCCTATCTCACTGTCTTTGATTGGTCGACTAGAGTAAATGTCACTTTGATACAAATCTATAACAAGTCCTATAATGTTTATCGTAGTGGTTTACAACTACATGTGATTAACTTCGTCAAGCACTGCACTTACTTGTGTTCGTTGAGATTTGGTTTAGCTGGCCTGCCCCTAGGACGTAGTTCAGCATGCAGGGAGTATGGCCAAGTGTACCTTGACATAGGTCGCCATGGTGATTCTTGGTACCGGCCAGACGTTGAGTCTACCTTGGCGGCAGGAGGTGGCATCAGGCGTCATGGTTCAGCACGTGCACGTGGTGTCTTGGAGTCTGCTTCTGCCAAAACTGATAAAGGGGGCACAGCTACAAGGGACGTTGTGGCAGTGTGGGGGAGTGACTCATGAGGGTCCGTCACCTCGACTGCACTGGTTCCTACCCGTAGGGCAGGGTTTCTCCGCTGGTGAAGTGCAAGGAAATTGCGGCAGGGGACCACTTTCCACCTTGCCTGCGGATGCATCCTGTCGTGGAGCTGGGACATTGGAGGCATAGACGGTCTCAATGTCCAGGTCCCGCGACAAAGCAGTGATGGGAGAGAACACTCTTGACCTTCACTGGGGATGTTGCTCCAGTTGAGGGGTAGTGGAAGGCGTCAATGGTCTCGGTGCCTGTTGTGGCAGCGCAAGAAAGCTGCGGATCACTGCTCTCGACCTTGGCTATTTAATCAGAGAGCAGATATAACCATGTCCTGAAGAGCTCAGGACCGCAGAGCAGAAAACCCAGACTACGGCCCTAAAGAAAACGAAGAGGAGGAGGAAGACCCTCCTCCACACACGTCTCCAGGGTCGAGTCCCTCATGCCAAAGGAGCCCACTCCTCAGCCGGAGACCGGATGGGGAAGCTACCAACCTACACTCACTAGGGTCTAACCTAAGCAGGCATGCAGAGGAGGTATGTCCATCCGGAGACTGCCTTCAATGCCCAGCGACTACATTCAGAGGACGTCAGCCAGACGCTGCCGGATAACCTCCAAAGCATCAGAGTTATCATAGGGAAGTCCCTTGGATAGGGAACCCAGCCAGAGACCTCCACATCCCAGCACCATCTCCAAGAGTGGTGAACCACACCACGCCGTTGAGGCAAAGGAACCACAAGAACCTCTGCCTCCAGCAACCAATCAGACCATGTTAGCCAAGGCGGGCTTGGTCACATGACACGCAGAAGAGGCAGGAGCATCACAAGAACCACTACCTCTACTGGCCACCCCGGTCCCGATGCAGGTGGTGTCGAGGCCAACACATGGACCCATCAGCAAGTTCGGGAGGATGAGCAACACCGCCATGCCAAGGAGGTATGAGCACCACAACAACCGCTGCCTCTGACGGTTACCCAGGTCCCAACGTCGGACGCTGCTCAGATCTACACTCGGGACCCTCCACCTGTTTGGGAGGATGAGCCCAGCCCCGCACCGAGGAGGTAGGAGCACCACAAGAACCGCTTCCTGTGATGGCCACCCAGGTCCCGATGCCAGGAGGTGTCGAGGCCGACACACGTACCCATCAGCATGTTTGGGAGGATGAGCCCAGTCGCCAAGCTGAGGAGGTAGGAGTACCAAAAGAACTGCTCCCTCTGACAGTCACCCAAGTCCTGGTGCCAGGCGGCCTGCTGTTTGGGAGGATGTGCCCAGCTGCCACACTGTCAAGGCAGAGGACCTCCAAGAACCTCTGCCTTCTGCCACCTGCCCAGACTGCACCAGCCCAGGAAGGCGTGGTCAAACTCCAGGCAGCAACGCCAAGGCCACCTATGATTCCTCCTGTTCAGAAGGATGTGCAACACCATGTCATGAAAGCAGAGGAGCCCCAAGAGCCTCTACCCCTGACGGCCACACAGAGTCAGCCCCTCCAGGAGGAGAGCGCTCCAGATCGTCTACCAGTGCCTAGTGACTCTGAGCTGGCCGGAGACATGAACCAAGGACCTAGTAGCTAAGCCACCTGAGAGTTTCCCGCCCGCATCTGCCACAGCACCTCTCAACCTGGTCGCTGTCGCAAATCTCCATGGTGGTCTTACCCCCAAGGATGCGGCCCTTAGGAAACGGGGTCAATCAAAGTAAACAAAGACTCAGACCCATCACAGACAGTGAACCCAGTCCGCGAGTGTTCACCATTATTTGTCTTTTTAAGGGTTAGATACTTCAACTTCATTTATGAATATTTGTATATCTTGAAGGGTTGTATTTGTCTATTGATATTTTGAAGAGTTATGTGTTTTTTAAGACTCTGTAGATGGTCCATACATCATTATTTAGTATAATTAATTTTAATCATTTAAGGGTACTCCTGCTTGTTGTAATAATTATGTAGATAGAGGTCATCCTAGGTGACAGAAGGCATAGTGCCGGCCACCCACTTAGCTCAATGTCACACGTATATCTATCTACCATGCAACATGTAGGAGGCTCCAAAGCGAAGCCGCTTTTCCATGCCCTCAGCGTCACGGCAGGTAACAGATAGCAAACATGACACACCCCTCTCCAGTGGGACTGCAAATACTCAAAGTGCAGATTTTTTAATGCCCGCATGTAATTAAACCCTTACAGGAATAATATGTAAACAATTCACAAGAATATAAAAAACTACAGCCCTCAGCTAAGCTTGTGAGCGAACGCCACTGCAAAAAACAAAGAAATGCATCCATTCACACGACAGCGGAACTATCACGTGACACAATTTCTTCCAAAGGAGAAACAACCCACCAGTGCAGTAAGGCAGCGCTAGAGAGAGATAGTGCTATACACTCCGCAACTGCCCGACAAGTAACACGTGACCCGGCAGCTGATAAGCACGTGCCACACCCTTAACCACAGAGAGCACACACAAAAGAGGGAATGTTATAGAAGTAGAAATTTGCTTTCTTGTGGGGTGACAGTTCTACATCATCCCAAAGAGAGAATGTTTTTTTCTTTGTCTTATCTGAAAGTTTCTTTGTCTTAACTTCACTTCACTAAAGATGGGGTTAGAACAGTACTTAATGCTTCTGGTGTGCCTACAGAATACGCCCCTTGCAACAGGGGGCGTTATTACAGACACGTCAGCTTGTACTGTTCACCCTAAATCAGATGTCACGTCAACCTCCCCGAAGTGTGATTGTACTATCTACAGAGCAGCCAAGCCCGCCTCCCAAGGTCACAATGGACCAAGGTATGACGCTAGCAAACAGTTCCAGCCGAAAACTTCACTTGAGAGGCGGCGCTCGCCACCCCCCGCACCATGCGTCACAGAGGGCTCACGGACGAGGAGAATACAAATCTGTGTCTGTATGCTGCCCAAAGACACCAGTTGTTCTCCAGCTCTCTTCAGAGCTAAGCAGGTCTGACAGCTCACTCCACCACTTGTGCTGGAGCTCTCTGCCGACCTTGAAGTCCTAGCGACCTACCAGAATCTCTTCAGTGACTTCACCAGCATCTCCAAGACCTACCAGTTATGGTTCTTCAGTCCGACAGCTCGCTCCACCAATCCTGTGCTAGAGCTCTATACCACCCAAGTCTTAGTAACCTACCAGAAGCTCTTCAGCGACTGCGCCAACGACCTACCAGAAGCTCTTCAGCAACCTTCAAGACACTCTTCAACACTGCTGCAGCAGCAGCCGAAAAAGCCATTAACTCGTCTTGCCTTACCTGCTGGTAATGGCAATAGCACAACCACAACCCCCTCTTGGTAGTGGTCCTCAAAGGTCCCTTCTGGACATGTCACACATGCCTTAACTACTGGTAATAGCAACCACACCACCACTACACCTCTGATAATGGTTCTCCACAGTCCCTTCTGGGCAATGGTTTGAATTAGTTAGGGCCAGTAAAATTTCATAGCTACCTAGTAGCCCTATTGCCATGTTCAATTTAGGTCCAGGTCTCCTTCACCTGGATTAAAGTAGTCTAACTTCCGTTCAGCACCAGTTAGGCGGTAGTATGAACTATCGTCCTTATTCCAGATGAAATAAATACAAGTTTCTTTAAACATCTGCATACTATTTTCTAGGGTGTTTGTTATTTCACAGTAGACAACATTCGCCAGAGTAGAAAAGGAGACAGCGAACTTATAACTCTCTTTTCCAAAACTAGTGTAAAGCTGTGGGTTCCCATCATAGGGTGAACGTACCTCAACACCCCACACATTCGACGGCCACTCGTGCTGTACACCTGGGGTGCAGTAAGGTAGATCCCCAACCAATAGTAACTCAATCCAAGAGTCATCTGCCCCTAGGCCAGTTGACCCACTCCATCCACTGTGCTGAACTGTCGCCACAGAAAGTGACATACTGGTCTGGCAATTTGCTAATACTTAGACCCACACCCACTGTCGTCGTCTGGCACCCAAGGGAAATCCAACGCTCTATAAAAACCACACCTCATGTCCGGAGCACCCGATACAACTCTAGTCTGTACAGCTACGACTTGGTTTTAGCTTTAGCCAGGGAACTATGTCGCCTGCTGTCCTCTCATGAGGCTGTCCGTTGTATCTGCCTTATACCATACACCCAACAAAGTGGTACCAAGTGGCAAGACAGAATGGCACCTTCTACAACTGATGATAAAGGGAGCTGTAATCCAATTTCAGCTGCGGTTTGCAGTGTAACCCCAGGGGAATGAGCTCAAGCCACTCGACAGCTGGGGAGGTCTCACATCCCACCTCCCTCCCACTGTCTTTTCCAGCCTCCTATCAAGTCCGCCGGCCAAACTCACCCAATGATAACCGACGTCCACCAGAAACAAGTAATACCACTGGGACTTGCCAACCCCTGGTTCCAGTGCAACCGGGTCAGCGACCCTCCACAGACTCCACCGAGTTCCAGTCCCCAGAATGCATAGGTAAACCAGTGACAGTTTGCCAACATCTGGGGGACAGTCAAAACCTCTACTGCACTCATTATTACTAACTTTATACCGTGCCACCAGGCCACACGTTCGACTTTGTGTACTGGTCACATCCCTACTGGTCGACAATAAGGATTAAGTCAGCTCGGGCGTGCTTCTGACCTGCAACAAAAACTGCAACTGACCGCGATGATCCCTCTCAGCCAAAGGCCGTTGTGAGTAAATGTTACATAAAATGTGATATACGTGCTCACTTCAGTAATAAGTAAAAAACTTTTTGATCTGTAAATATTGTGTGTGTGCACATGTGCATGCACACTTTGTAAGCAATTCATATAGGAAACTTTCATCACATCTCAACTATATATATCACTGCACACGAGGGAAAGAAACACACGTTGCTAGGCCACTGACATCATGAACAAATAATAGGGATGCCAAAGTCGATTCCTCGATACCTCAATACCCTAGATTATTACAGGTATCGAAGAATTGAGAATTGAACAGGTTGATTGTTGAAAATCATTGTCCACTTTTACATAATTTTTTGAGGTTATGTTGAATAGCAACAGGTCTTTGGTTTTCCAAATAGGCTGAACCTGTACCGAACTCGCATGCATTGACCGGAATTAACCATTCAATGATGGTTTGACTATGAAAGAATTAAGATAATATAGTAGAACCTCGATTAACACGATAATGCAGGGAAGAGATAGTCAGATAATCTAAACTAGCGGTAAACAAGTTTTTTTTATCTTGATGACTGTCATGAGGGCAGACAGCTATTATCAGTATTTGGCTGCCTCATTTCACTCCAATGTCTCTATGAGCTATGTGGCGCGACTTTAATGGGAAAACTGCACTCGTTTGCTTTTTGTGCACTTTTTGACATGATTCAATACTAATTGTTTACTGTTGCAAGAATGCTACAACTGCACGTGGAAATCTACCGCACAATATCTAAACCTGTAAATGTCCACATAGACGAAAAACTAAAACAAACTGGCAGTCCCGGATGAAAGACCACCGCCACACATGCGGATACTGTTGGAGATAGCACTTTGTAGCACGTAAGTGTTGCGATAAGCGTTAGTTGAAAAGCCGGTCACCGGGGTCACCGGAAGTCGCATTGGTCTCCAACCAGATGTAGTTCATAGATAAGAATCCTCGCTAGCTGCAAGCTCCTAGTGTTCCGGGTCACTGACGCGGAACATGCATTGACTTTTAGTTGCGCGATAGTTGTTAGTAGTGAGAGCAGAAGGATCCTGTACCAGGATCCTTGATACCAGGACTCCTGGTATAATAATTTGGATTTTTTATTTTGTTTACAGTATATTAGACAAATAACAGGTACATTTTTTTGTTCCATACATATTTCCTTTTTGTGTCATTTTCTTTGTGATGTAGTCGAAATTGAAAGCAATTTTTTTTGTGTTTAACTTTACCAAAAATATCAGTCTCTTTTTTTCTAAAAGTAGACAGTGTTAAAATTTTCAATGTACTGAGGATTTTATTTACACAGACATGAAGAAAATGTCAAATGATGTGTGGAATTATTTTTTAGTTAACGTAAATGACACAAATTACTCATTTTGCAGTTTGTGTTCGGTAAATTTCACAAGGTGGGGTTAATCACACAACTAGTAACATGAGAAAACACTTATGTAAACATGACAAGTATAAGAAAATTGCCAAAACAATTATGATTCAGAAGATCTTTTGGGCAAATGTGTGTGTAGCAGCAAGTCATCCAGTGTCCCTGCAACTTAAAATGTCTAGTAGAAGCACTTTCATTTAGCAATGCTAAATAAATAGTTACTTGTATTTCAATTTCATTACTGAATAGCATCAATATTTGTGTACATATTGTTTAGCTTCATAAGTCGACCTAAAATATTGCATTGAGGAATTGAGAACTTTTGTTTAACCTTTTGTATAATACTGTGTCTATATTAATTTAAAGTAAATCATATATTCATCAAAAATACTGATATGAACTTGTTAGGCCTAATTAGATAAGTCTGAATGTTACATAAATATAGGAAATTAACTTCACTTAGCAGACCAGAAAGTCTCTCCTGTAATTGACTTCATATTTGTGTCTGTCTAATTTGACCTATAAAAACGAATTTCAAAAGGATACATTGACTGTGTCACATGTTGATAATCACTATATCTTAATTTATGGTATCAGAATCAAGGTGGAATTAGGTGAAAGGTTTTGCAGTTGGAATCGAAAATCGGAATTGAGAAAATTTTATATTTTGACATCCCTAGCAAATAATGAAATATTAATAACACACTGAAAACTGCACTTCACAGGAAATAGTATAATAATCAGTTTCACTAATTCACAGTATAAAAAAGGATTATAGGAATAAAACGTGAAATGTAAACAAATATCTAGTGAAAACGTAGTAACCACGGAGCAGTCAACACAACATGGCGTCTATCACGTGAGGAATCCATTGAAATCTGCTCACAACAAAGCAAGGCGAGCCAGAGCATGCCTCTTCATTAAAAATTCATGAGATAAAGCTGTTAAAAGTATGAAGTAGCAGGGCGAAAATATTTTAATAACAGCTTATGTAACTGGAAATGCATTATTGTTATTAATGATTGAAGGGAATCTGAAATTTGCTGATGTTTTTTGTGCACACTATTTTCAACAAGTGTTGCCAACGTGTGAACACATACAAAAATACATTACAAACCAGCTGAGGCAGGCACTGCAAATGGATTCATTTGTTGTGAAACCATTACAAAGTTGGTGGTCTGTCTGTCATTAAACTGTCTTCTTAAATGAAACACAGTATATTAGGGGCACTATGCAATACAAACTGATACTTTGCTTTCTGTTGTGAAAAAGGATGGGGGAGTAGATAGGCAAAAACACTTGTAGCCAGAAATTAACTGACCAAGAATGTGGGTTAACAGTACAAACGGGCATGATGCAGCACTCAAGCTACATGCTCCCATATGATGACAATGGAGCAAATGGGCAAAAGAATGTCTGAAAAAAAGAACCATGCAGCATGGCAGTACGATACAGCAAACACAGTAAATGAGAACTGCTTTGTTAACAGTGAATTACTACAAGAAATTTAAAACTTTTTCAGCATGTACTTTATCTCATATAAAGCTTCCAGTTACAACAAATATATTTATAGGCTATTCACACTAAAATTAGCACTTTTGAAAGCCCTTTCATATAGAATAATAGTCAATAAACCTATTTTATTTTAGCATTTGACAACTACAGTATGTGGTGAAATATATACACACTGCGTTTATTTTATTTTAGCCTTGGATGTTAACTTCAGAGTGTAGTGGAATGTACACACTGTGTTTATTACTTAGACAGCAATATTTATGTCGAAAGTGATTAAAAGATAAAAAAAATGGCTGAAAGGAAAAAAAAACTAAGGCCTCAAAAGTGCTCACTTTAATATGAACAGCCTACAGTAATCAATGGTAGTTTACGAAAGTAGTGTACTGCCCTTCACTAGGAACTCACTACACCCATGTATTAAGAGTGCCTACGGGATCCCCGCTGTATACCCCTTCTGGCTAGTGAATGGCTAGAAGACGTTATATGGTGAGACACATTGGGTACAGCCGTGTATCTGGATGAACACTGTAGGACCACTATAATTGCCCGGCTTCGCCTTATGTACATTTAACTTGCATTTTATCACAATCTCTTTAAAACGGTCTCATGCCACGAGCTCACTGAAGCGGTCAGAAAAACCAGTTGAAAAGCGCTCTTAAGCTCCTAGAAGATGAGATTAATAATCTTACAGCTTCTGAAATACCTGAACGTAATTAATTCTTTGCATTACCCTCCAGGGATGCAGGCAGACTGCCCTAAGAATAACTAGTATTATTATATTGTGATAACTCAGTTGTCAGCATAGAACCCTCTAATCTTACGGAGGAATACACCGCCACAACCCCACATCCTTCTCCTCCTTCATCAAGCAACTAGTGCACTTCTCCGCAGCAACCAGAGCCAGCTGCATTTCCTCAGTCGGCCACCCTGGCGCAGTCAACAGAGCAGAGGAGAGCTCCGTTATCACTGACACCACAGGTAACCTGTCGGAGAAGTGTATCGACTGCAGTGTTAGACTTTGTTCCCTCCTGTATACCCATGCATCCCACGCTTTATACTGGTTTTCTGTCCAAAAAGGATTACAACCCTTGGGTAAAAATCCCCGCGATGTTTACATAGAAATATTTGAAGACCACCATACCTCATACACATACAGTGTACGACAGAACACTCAAATTCAGATTGCTCATTGGGGTTTCATTCCCCAAGTCATCTCCAATAATTCTGCCACAAAACTCTCCACTCATAACCTCACCTACATGCATTGGAAGAGACCCACTACTGAGCCTATTCAGTGATTTGTGTGCGACCCCCGGGTGACCTAGGATAAGCAATCTGTTCTTTGGTGTACCTTAAGTGTTTACACACATAATTGGAAATAGAGGTTTAGTCCTCAAGTAACCGCCCCTACTGGTGCGGTATCCCGCCAACTCTTATTGTACAAGAAGACACCCCTTGTATCAGGTGGCTTAAACTGCTTCAAGCTTAGCCCCATAGTCTACAAGAAGGTTCATGAATTTGTTCCCTGTTTGTTCCTTCCTAATCTTCCCAATATGGCTCACCCTCAAAAAGTGGTTGAGCGGGGGGGATGAGGGAAGTTTTCTGTCTGGTGAATCCCTGGCAGAAAATATTTGAGGCCCTAGACACTCCGACCCGACCTCGGTTGGCAAGTGAAAAGGCAAGTAGAATGTGTAAGTTGTCGTCACTTCAGTACAGATTGCTGGACTAACCTTTATGCTGAAGGGCACTGGGGAGGGCATAGTACACCCGTGTCTTTCCTTGACGAGTCAAGGATATGCAACAAAATAGGTTTAGCCTGTACCTGATTGGATGACTTAAACACAGAGCCTACGGCAGCCAAGCATCTGACACTGGGATGCAGTGCGCATACGACTAATGCGAGGGTAACTCTGAGACTTGGTGTAGCTGGCATGGATGTTGTCAACACTTGGCGACTGTAATGGTTAAACGTGATGGTAACAGAAACGTTACGGTGTGGCCGGGAAACCGGCCAATGGCTGACTGTCTCAAACAATCATGCTGCAGACTGACGAGATGCAACTAATTAGCAGAATTGCAGAGGTGAGGCTGGGACTTGGTCGATGACAGACAAAACTTGCACTAGGGTTCAAAACCCTATGTATACTGCCTGACCAGTGGTGAGCAAGAGGTAGCAGGTGGAGGGTGAGTGTGTGCAGGAATGGGAGAGACAGTGAGTACCTGTCTTCAACATGGCCGAGCAGCATGCTGGTGGCGTGGCAGAGGGGAAAACAGCTGACTGCTGTACTGTGTGCATACAATTTCTTTACATATGTATGGTTTTCCTTCCCACTTAGTTAACACTTGAAAAAAAATTATTTCACTATAAGCCCACAATGAACTTCCAAAGTAATACTAAAACAATTATTTTTAAAGAAATTTATCAAAATTTTAAATATGAATAAATTTTGTGAGGCATTTAAAGCAAAAATAATTTGGTGAAGTGAGTGAAGAGAATTGAGCGGATCTTAAAAGCAAGGCCTTGAGAGCCGAAAAAAATTGGTAAATCTTAAAATTCTGTCTTGTTAAATACGAATATATATATATATATATATATATATATATATATATATATATATATATATATATATATATATATATATGTATATATATGTATATATATGTATATATAAAACTAGCTAATTTTGTGTTTTCTTAGCTTTTCATCTAATTCCCAGCTTCAGTAACAATTTGTCATTATGTCAGTGGAAAATTACTCTTTTCGTAAGATTTCCACAATATGTGACACAAAAACAGTTGTAAATAAAATTCTATAAAGCTAGTAATTTATAAGGGTTCAATACTCACCATTTTTGATTAAGCAATTTACCACAACCTTAAGTTCATACATTGTTCAATATTCTATAGGTTAACAGGGCATAAGGCAGTCGCCCACACAATGTATTCACTTAGAATCAATGCAAATGAGCTGATAATTGTCCAAATTGAATTTCATTCAGATTCCACCACTATTGAATGGGTACAGCACATATTCCAGATCTGTTGCTTCATATTTTGTAGCAATGGATCAAAAGGTGCGCCTGTGTCCCAGTTTTTAAGATACATTAGAAAAAAATTGGTTGTTTTGAAAGTTGCTCTGTGTTAAAGAAACACGTACCATATTTTTAATCACGTTATATACTGACGTGCGTATTACTTTTGGATTAGTTAATCGAACACTGATTGCCATCCTGATTCATCTGGAAATCCTTCCGTGGAGTGTTTTTGCGTACCTTAGCCCGGGAATCAAACCCCAGAGTGAGCTGTATCGTGAGTGTCTCCCGGCTGGGGAGTACACTCTTTCTCACTACAAAGGCTACCAAGATGCAGGACGCAAGTAGTTCTGGGAAAGGGGTAAATGAGAGTGCCGATTAATTGATGGGTGTAGATGATCCCGGTGAATGAAGGGGTGTTATATGCACGGGTCATGTTGATCGCTGTCTGAGAACATAGTTTGAAAGAGAAGTAGTTATGGGGGGGTCTCAGAGTAGCTTTCACGGGCAGTTTAACTCGGATGGTTTTTCTCAAAGCTAACCGAATTGCACACATCTTTTGATCTACTTTGCTCTCAACTAGTACTGGCGGCGTTACGGTTACTGTAGGCAAAGGAGTCTCTGGCTGGAGGTCGTTCACAGATTCAGGAACTAACCACTGCCAACAAGCACCTAGATGTGTGTGTAAACCTGACTTGTGATCAAGGGGAATGAAAGGTGAGAAGGGTCGCAGTCTAAACTCAGGTTCCGCTGGAGTGGGCGTGTCCTCACACTCGATTCCTACTTGTGAATGTACGCTAACCAATCTCTGTCTCACTTGACGTGCTTGCCGTCGAAGGGGACTGTGTGTTCCACCTTTTTTACTGGGCATTAGATTACACTGACTCACAATAATCAAAAGCACAACAATAATGACCAGGGAACCAACGAAAAAATAATGATACTAAAAAACTTCAGTAAGACAATATATTTATTGCTATGCACTATGAAACTGAGAATCCCATTTGGATTAATACAGACTAACTAAGAATGAGTAATCTGCATACTGTAATTAAGTATACGAAGGTAAGCCTACAAAAATTAGTACTCAAATTTAAATGTATACAAAAATGACCTAATATGATGCTCTTTATAGCGTTTCTGCTAAAGGGGGAATTTTCCAGAAGGGTTAAAATGGTGCGACGACCTGCTACTGTGGAGTCAAAGGAGTGACTGGGGTAAAGGGGTGCAGGAGGTGGATGTCGTGAATTACCTCTGAAGAGAGCCGTTCTTGCGGTCGGCTGGTGTGGATGAGCCTTCACAAGCTGCAGGGGGCTGGTGCAACCTTCACAAGCCACTGGGAGGTGCTGACTTCAGTAGCTGCTGGAAGAGTTGCTGCCTTTGCAAGCCACTGGAAGCCTTCTCAAGATGTAGGTTGGCGCTGCCTTCTCAAGCTGCTGGAGAGGTTGAAACCATTGCTGGCTATAGGAGGGGAGAGAGAGGTCTTCGCAGACCAGGAATTGCTCGCTGACCTATGCGGCCGGCAAGCCTGGAGTCTCTGACGAGAGGCGTGCTTGTACCTCCTTATATAGTAGAAAACCCCTTGGATCAGCGATCTTCTGGGAGTGCGAGGTAGCGTAGCCTTTCATCGCAGGGGTTGGATTATCAAGGTTGCGGCAGCTCCACTCACTTCTTACCTCCCTGCATGGAGGCAACGACAAATTTATCCACTAGCTAGTGTCACCTTTGTTGGCGTGAATAACGTGTGTGTATCTACATACCTATACATTATCTCTGATTTCGAAATTTGGACTGGCTATGACTTTATTGAATTACGTACAAAAGGGCTCACTCCTGAGCAGTTACCAGTTATAATATACCAGGCACAGACTATATAACAATTGGTTTCCAAAGCCAATATTCATGCTACATCATGCCAAAAATTTCCACACACATACTAAAATGGAATTGTGAATAAATTGATAAATTCAAGGTGGTACATATTTTTCCTTCTAAAAAGAGCATAACTTAAACAAATTAATACAGTAACTGAAAACTTGAAAAGGGAACGTGAAACTCACTGGGTTGGCAAACCTCACTTCAGGAATCCACATGGCACAGACGACGTGCACCCAAGAGCCCCTGTCGGTTTGCTTGAAGGCCCCACCCTTGTTGGGACAAAGTATGCAGGCAACAGCTCGTGATGGTGACTGCAGACAACGTCGACACAACCACTGACCCTCCGGGATGTATGGCACTCCGTAGCAGTCCTGCCACATACACACTCTCACTCTCAAACCCTACACACACAACACACATGTATGTGCATACACACACACACCCATGCACACACACATGTACTTGACTTGTAAATTGGTAAACACATGGTTCTGGAGAGTGGAGAGGAGAGGAGAGGAGAGGAGAGGAGAGGAGAGGAGAGGAGAGGAGAGGAGAGGAGAGGAGAGGAGAGGAGAGGAGAGGTTTCAAACACCTAACAGTGAGGTTTTCAACACCAGTAGGGATGAAATGTAGTGATGATAAAGCAGTGGTGATATGCAAGGGAGTGGGAAATGGGAGTGTACTAAAAAAAAATGCCAACCATCAGCAACATCTGCTACATTACCCAAATGCGAAACTCCAAATGACCTCACTGGAAATAGAATAACACCACTATGGCACCTAGTACGATTTGAAATGAGGTGGTATGAGTGAAAGTACTGAGACAGGGGTGAGTAGATCTCATATAAATGAAAAGAATAAAGTGGTATGGACATATCAAGAGGTCTTCAAGAAGGATGTTGGAAATGAAGTACAATATGTAGTACAATGATGCAACAAAAACCAAAGAAGAGATGGGAGGAGCAAGTGGCTGAGGTAGTGAGGACGAGAGGCAAAGACTAGGAAACAGTGAGAGAGGGAGAGTGATGGAGAGGGAGGAATATGGAGGCATTTTACCATGCTGACTTGGTCACAGGCTGGAAACAGCTAAGGTTGATGGCTATGTGTTTGCTTATTGTGGAATTTCATTATACAGTCAACTCTCAATTCTACGACTCTTCATGGTTCCCGGGAAAAAGTTCATTACCTCAAAGAACTGTTTTTAGAATTTGGACCTATTTTGACCTACCCCCAACCCCTACACTCAAAAATTTTGCTTAAGTCATAATTCTAAAACCTCTGAATGGCCCTCGCAACAAAATTACACGTTATAGTAATCTAATACCGTCAAATATTGATCACGTGAATTCTCAAGTTACTTGGGAATGGGCTCATATGCTCTATGCGCTAGTAAGATTGACTTTGTATAAACTTTAATTGTTTAACCCCTCCCCCCTTAGCCAAAAAAAAAACACAAAAACTGCATTATTCGCACTAAATCCATGTTCAGTTGTCTCTAGCGCAAAAACAACACGTTGTTTTTAGAAACAAGTTATTTATTTTAACAGATACACATCTTCTAACAAAAATAATACAGTTAAAAAACATACGACCTCTCCATGTCGCCAAAATTTAGTCAAAACACAGGGCACCACACACCTTTTTATGATTGCGATGTCCATTTTCAATAGCTTCCTAAGACAAGACCAAATGCTGTATTAACAAAACATTAATTTATTTTAATAGGCAGACGTTTTCTTAACAAAATGGTATCCCAGACACTTGTATAAGACCTACCTTGTAGACAGAAATTATGTAAACATTGTACTCTGCGTAGCTTTTAACAAGTTCACATTCCATTTTCAATAGGTTTTTGCAGGAAATTCAGAGATTTGTTTGCAAAATGACTGCTTATTATAAAAAAAATATTAACTTATTATTAAAGTTGCATTACATGGTTTTCGCGACATTGAGGTGGAACAAGGGTGGATGATGTGACATGGTAAGTATTGCTTCCCTCAGAGCCATGTGCCTTGTACAAGATGGGGGGGGGGGGGGGGGGGGGGTTGGTTGTGTGTGTGCGTGCCCATGTGCATGAGTCTGTGTGTCTGTGTGCTTGTAAGAGGCAGGATGCACACACACCCTACAATAAATAGCGCAGATGCTTGCCAGGTGAGAGATGTCGCGATACTAATAATATGATACTGGTATCAATAGTTTCCTTTTGGTACCGGGTATTTTGGAAACAATACTTTTTTTTTTCGATACTTTACCAGTATTATATCAGTAAATGATTTAATACTGATACTTTTTTATCGGAATTACTTCTAGCTGTTAATTTTACACCCTTTCAATAGAAGTCACGCAAAAAATATAAGGAAATGTTTCCTTACATAAAATAATACTTTGAAATACAGTACATATCAGTATTTCACTTTTCCTCTAATAAGAGCAATACCCAAATATAACTAATACTAATAAGTGCTGCACTTTCTATTTTTTCAAAACACACAACAGATATTAAAAAAATCAATTCTGTAGAGACCTCGGAATGAGAAAATGATTGTAAGTATTGGAATATTAAAATTAATGTATAATAAATAAAAAATATATTATATGAAAAATACACGACTGACAAATTAAATTTGATGCTGTCGGGTGAGACACAAGACAAACTGTGACACAATTAACTTACTGTAGGTGGGTGCCAGTGGTGTTTCCCTAGTCATCATACTGTTGAGACTCAAGGGTTCTCAGGGATGCTGTGGGTTCTGTGTGTCCGTCTCACCCAAGCGTACTACAAAACACTTGTCATTACTAAACATCATTACTAAACTTTTATCACTTGCAAAATTTGGCGAGAGTTTGCTGCCACTACAAAGGAAAGACTTAGAGCACTGTGTACTTACTTTTATTCTGTCAACCATACAAGATCGTGCCACCATTATTTCTTATGAAAACTCGGACATGTCTAGCTTACTCCGTTCGGGTGCTCCTCAGCCCGCAATTAATCTAGCGCACTCCTAGATGGATGAATTCTCTGTGGTGTTAGAAAACACAATCTTCACAAGGGAAGAGGGTCGACAGCCACTAGGGTGAACCGACGATTTTCCCTGAAGATAGGGCGCAGAGAATTACAAAATAGAACAAGATGAACAAACATGTGTGATTATTTGACAACACTAACGCGGACTCGTCGAGGCTCGTCTTGCCGCATGAGGTTAGTGAGGGAAATGGCCTATACACATAGCTGGCTAGGGCGGAAATAATATAACCGTACCCTTTGCATAAACAACATAACTACACTTGAAATATGATGGGACACAACATGAGTGGTCAAAATAAACATGCAGATGCATGAAAACAAACTTAGATGATGCGGATGCCGCTAGATATGCTTTGTAGCGGATCACATGGTGCAGATGAAATTTTCAGTCTTTCTCCGTAAAAACAGCAAATTCTGTTCAGATCAATTATTATTGTGAATGGGAAAAATATTCTCCGGCTACCTGGAACATTTGAAGGCTTTAAGCACGCCTGATGGTGGGAAAATCAATCTTGAGATTGACTGCGTGGTCGTACATACAAATCATCAATTACCTGAAAATTACATGAAACACTGAATAAAAGTACATAGAACCCTGAGATAAATTACAGCGCACATGATTTTATACAAATAAACTCTCAAAGTGCATGGATTGCACGGACATATGACTTGGCGGCTATTAACCACGTGGTCGCGAGTGATGTGGCCAAAAAACAATTAAACATGAAAATTACCCTTGAATTACATACATGAAAATAAAGCCCTTAAAATTGCACGCCGCAATGATACAGAAAAACAATGAAATGCTTTTAACATAGGTGGATGGTGCCTGATTCAATTTGCCGGGCCGCATGGCCTCTCCGACATATTTCTTTTCCTTCTCCTTGATTAAGTTCAAAAAGCCACAAGGGCACAAATTATTCAGTTAAGCGGAAGGGTAATGCTGGGAAATGTCTGGCAAAATGTACGCAAGGCAAAGGTTAACCAGTATACTCACGTGCATATCCACGTGTACCGTGAGTGGTGAGAACCATCATTGTCTTAACGCGGATGGCTGTTAGCGGGCATCAAATAAAAAAAATTAATTATGTTCACATAAAAACCTACCTAAAGATGTAATGCTTAAACTATTGTAATCTGTGCAGAACAGTGAGACTAGCATTGTTGGGGACTCACCTATTTCACTATAAATTATTTTGGGATGTTGCCTAATTCTATTCAGTCTATTGTTTAGCCTACTGTGATTATAGAAATGGACAGAAACAGCATTCTGAGGGAAGCAGATAAAGAAACTACTTATTTTGAGTGACTGTGACAAAAGTTTTATCTTAATACCAATATGTAATCTTTACATAATTCTCAATGAATGTTTTTAACCCCCATATAATATTTTTTAATCCTTATCTACATTTTCTTATAAGAGTATGTGCCATCTGTGACATCTAGTTACTATTGAGAGTGCTCCCTATACTTGCGATCGGTGGCGTACTGTTTGCTTGTACTCGGAATCCCCTCCTTTGTTTTCCTTGCAGCCCCTCTCCTGCATTTCCCCTTCACCTAAGTGTGTGTGTCATTCTGTGAGTGGTGGCAGGATTTAATTTAAGGCCTTGTGTAACCAAGTTACGTGTCTACTATTCTGTTCTGTCCTGGGCCACCTGTACTTCACTTCACTTAGGAATGCTGTATTTCTACCATACTTCAACCAACTATATCTAGTCATTGACACAGAGCAATGGGGCAAATTGTGGTGAGTCGTGGAAAACGTTACTGTGTTTTGTGGTAGTTTTCTAATGTTTTTATAACTTTGTGCAGCATGTGTGTGTATTTGTTTGGGTATGTAGTAGCTGCTTTCCATTCCTAAATTTGGTTTTTTCTTGTCATTCGAAATTGTGTTTGGCTTTATCTATGGTCTCGTGTCTGCTGTGCCTCTTGTTTTAACTGACGCCGTCAGGTGAGACACGAGATGAACGAAGACACTAATTACTTACTGGTTGATGGGCACCAGCGGTATTTCCCAGATACAGTGCTTTGAAACTGAGGGTTCTCAGGCAGGGATACTGTGGGTTCTGTGTGTCCGTCTCACCAGAGCGTCTTTACCAAACACTTTGCCTTACTAAACATTTAAGAAAACACCGTAAAAAGTAAGACTTTTGCTGGTTCAACGCTATAAAGAAAACAGATTACTTGAACTGGTAGGACTGTTTTTATTTCTTTTGTGACACGTTGTGCCAAAATAATTATGACTGTTAACCTCGGATGTGACTAGCCAGTTCCGGTGTGTGATACCCCCAGCACGTAACTCAACTCACGCACTCCTAGATGAATGATCTCCTCGTGGTGCCAGATGAGACAGTCTCCACAAGGAAAGAGATCCTACAGCCACTAGGGTGGACTGGAGGGTTTTCCTGGAAACAGGACACAGGGAATGGAAAACAATGAAATTACCATGGGCTTATTCTCTTACTAATGCTACTCATCGGGAAACTCCCCAAACCACATTCCAGTGTGGCAACGGTCAAACACATAGCAGGCTAGGATTAAATAATGTCGCCATACAAAATCACACAAAACATCACTTGATGACGGTGGGACACGACATGAACAGGCAGAATAAACACGCAAATGCGTGAAAACAATAATAGATGACGTGGATGTGGCTGGATGAAGTTCATAGTGGGCCACGTGGTGCAGATGAAATTGCAATATTTTCTGTAAAAATCATCGAAATCTGGTTGGACAAAATTATGTCTGCTTCCAGAAAATTATGCTCCGTGTGATTAAAGCATACAAATGTTTCTAGCGTGCCTGGTGGTGGAAATATCCACGAGTGCGGTTGACCGCGTAGTCAGACATGAAAGCATAAAACATGAAAAATTACATGAACCCTGAATTGAAACAATACATTAACCCTGAGAAAAATTATGATGCACATTAAATTACAAGAAATTACACTGTGAGCGCAAGGATGGCACAGATACGCTCTTAGCATCTGATGACCGCGTTGTCGCAAATGACGTGGCCGTAACACAATAAAACATGACAAAAACCCTTAAATACGCACATACAAAATTACCTTTAATATTGCTCGTCGCAATGAAGCAGAAGTTAAATATGCACATCAAAAATTACCCTTAATATTGGTCGTGGCAATGAAGCAGAAGTTACAAAGCAAAAGCCCTTCACGTGGGTGAATGTCACCTGATTTACAAAGTGCACGGGCCGCGTGGCATCTCAGCCATACCTCTCTCCTCATCTTCATTTAAGTTTCAAAAAGCCGCAAGGGCACATATTAATTACTTAAGCGGAGCATAATGCTGGGGTTGTCTGGCAAAACGTATGCAAAGCAAAGGTTAACCGATATACCACATAAAAACTATTGAAACATAACTTAGTGCAAAAATATGAAGTACACATGTGACAGCGTCTTACCTTGCCAGCTCTCCTAGAACGACTGCCAGAGACAGGGGTCGCGCGGACCTACCATTGCTGCCTACGGGGTTCACACCGAGTGAAAATATTATTACGTGACCAAATCATTAAAACAATTTTAAATAAAAGATATCATTATCAAACAATGTCTTTTTGAAGGCGTTCACACCTGAATATCAGTGTCCAGCTCTTCAGCGCAGTGCAAACTTCAAATTTCAAAAGCCAACATGGCATAATTTTATGAAAAGACATTTTATACACATTTTACCCTGAAAGAAAAACATGTCACACTGACACAAATTTAACCCTGCAAAAATACAAATACACAGCATTGCAATATTTTATAGTTGGGAAAGTCCGTTATTGTGGCGGGCTGAGCGCGTGCTACCCACATGTCATGAGGGCAGCGAGTGCCATCATGGCCTATCTGTTGCTGGGTCTTAGCCGGCATCATAACGTCTCGTGATAGACCTTTGTGTGCTGCCCTAGTTTAGTGATTTTTAATATGTTTTCTGTTTCCACGACTCATTCGACATGGTTTCCTTTTTAATTATTTTTGTCTTGGTTTTATTATAAAATGTAACAGTAGTAGCTTTGGAGACACATTATGACTGCCTCCCATCGTAACTTCTTTACCTTGTTGTTTTAAATATCATTTTAGAGGTTTGGAGGCTTTGATGGGCTCAGACGACAGCCCTCCATTGTGTTTAATAAATTTTGGTGATCAGAAAATAATTATTTTAAAATAATGTGAGTTGTAATTTCATTTTTATAAATTTTTTGGTGTTTTTTCAAAGTAACTATTTCAAACATGTGGTGTTAATGAAAGCTAGAGAAAATGCTAGGATTGTATACAATTGGTACTAGTTAAAGGACACATGGATTTATATTCTTTGTGTAAATTCCACCAGCATGTATTTCATTCAGAAATGTATTTTCTTTTTTTGAATCAGCAATGTTGTATGAAGATATTGTTACAAATTATAAAAATGCAACTTAACTTTTTTTTTTCTTTTTTTTTTTTTTTGTGAGGAAAACTATTTTTCTTTAGAAATCCCTTTTTTTGTTCACAGAATTAGTTTATTTTGGTAGGTTTGTTTGGGACTAAGTATGGTGCTGTTGTTTACTTTTATATATTTAATAATTTTTTTTTTTAAAGGAGTTTAGGTTAACTCTATCTAGACAGGACTTTTTTTGAGTATGTTCTTGGTTCTTAATTTTTTCCTCTTGTTTCTATATGAGGCGGTGGTAGAGAGTTCCCGAAGCCCCACACTGTGTCGTATGCATTTATTTCTAGGGCTACAGAATGCACAGATCTGTAGTATTAATAGAAGTGTGTAGAACATTTTCAAAATCCTGATTAGCTCTGCAATTTTTTTTATGGGAGACTTAAGAAGTTTGTGGACCCAACGGGCAGAATGTTTTTGTAGTCAGGACCTGAGCTGGCGTCTACGGTATGTGGTTTTTGGTGGCAATGATCGCTAAGTTTGAGGGTACTGCGAGGGGTGAGAGGTAGGCATGTGGTTTTTGGTGGCGATGACCGCTAAGTTTGAGGGTACTGCGAGGGGCGAGAGGTAGGCGACTTGCTGAATCCAGCTAGGATACCTTAGGCCTCCGAGGGGGAAAGGGATGTAGGTTGTCAGAAAGTTCTGGTAGCCTGTTGTTGCCAGTGGACTTGGCGTGTCCCGATTGGTTGAGGTCAATGGCCTTGCAGAGTCTAAGACTCTAGCACAGTGAGGGGAGAGTCTGCAAGATGATGACGAGCTGAGAGGACGTGTGCAAGCAGGCAGCTGCAGCTCAGAGGAGGCCGTGACAGAGTCCAGGAACAAGTTCCAGGGAAAAATTTTTTTGTTATTAAATTGCACCAAAAAATTTGTGGCGCCCTGTTAGTAAGTACGGAAAAAATTATTCTTTTTTACATTAATGTGTGGTGATTATGATATGTTTGGAAAATACTTTAATTAAATAACTTGGGTGCAAAAAGACAAAACAAAAAAAAATCCGGAAACCCCCCCTTCTCCTACTACTCAACATTTCCAGCTTCATTTTTTTTTTTCTCTCCTTTCAGCAGTGACCTGCTCTTTTTTTTTTACCATGCTAGAATGACACACTACCCTTATTAAAAAAAAGGGGGAGTCTTGTCCCCCCCCCCCCCAATCCATCAAGAACATGGCTCGCTAGCCTCTGCCATGGAAACAAAGAGGGCTTGGCGGATACATTGACCAGCAATATCTGGGTGTTATTTGAAGGGGATGGGGGGGGGGGGCATAAACACATCACAGCTCTGGTTTGGCCTGACAGGATGTCGTTAGGTCGTACAAGGGGGGAAGCGGTGGCGGCGGAGGGGGAAGGGGGTTTCGACCTACACATAACTGAAGGGTCACTGAGAGAGAACAAGAGAGAAGGTAGAGGAATGATGCAAGAGGGAGAGATGAGACAACAGACAGTGCCCCACTTCTCTCAACATCCTGGGACAATTTATGGCCACCACTCACCCTTCCCTTTTTCCATGTATAGAACACACCCCAGAAATTTTTTTCTTTATTTTGGAAAAAAAAAGGGTGAGCTATAGATGAGTAAATATGGTATCTGTTCTTATTTTTCTTTTTGTTTTAATATACCTGCATATACAAATCGAAATAAAGTAATTTTTACGCCTAAAGAAAGTAATAACCTGACTCCATTGTCTGCAACCGATACTAAAGTATCGGCCAGATACCATACCCAATAAAAATACCTCTGGAAAAGGTGAAGTATCGGCCAATACCAATACTTAGTATCACTATCGGAAAAACTCTAATTTATATACATAGATTTATATTTACTTATTTTATTGTAAATTGTTTGAATCCATTGAATACATACAAGATTATTTATCTTGTTCAACCTTTATAGACTGTCTGAATAAATTCTTTTATTTTTGTTGATACACTGAAACTCAGGGGGGTTTTTTTTTTTTTTTTTTCTCTCCAAGTTAACCTGTTCTCTCTATAAGTAAAGTCTGCTATTTATTTACTTTTTCTATTGATATCAGAGTTGGAAGCTAAGAATAACAGGGCTTTTGTTCATTCCTTTTATAGATCTCTCTCAACCTAGGAATTTGTTAATTATGTTCTATTAAGTTGGGATACTACCAAGTAGTAGTTGCATGGTGATTGGTGTTACTGAACCTCATGCCGCTTTCCTACGCAGTCAAGGGAAGATCACGAAAAGATCCCTTGAACCTCTCGATTAACCTTTAATTTAATTTACTGCCTCCCCCCTCCTCCACACTTTTTCCCTCCTATGTATTCCCTTTTCTTTGCAGAAGTCATACCAGTTTATGGACAACGGTTTAAGGTCTTTTTGCTGGAGTCATGTTTATAAGATGCTCGCTTATTTTCTTTCTTTTTCTAGCAATTTCTAATGAGTTGAAATAATACACTTGCGATAGTCAACACGTAGGTCACTGTTCATTGGCGATTACAATGCATAATCAGTATATGGGTTGAATTAGATTTTGTAACCAAGATTCATACGTTATGGATAGCCATATATTTGGCGTAATACTTTACCAAATAAGTTACAGATACTTTTCTCTTCTAAGCTTTACTATAAGCTTCACTCTACATATTCTTAGGGTAGGCTACTGCCTAGTACAAGTACGTGACATCTAAAGTGACGTAAAAATTTTTTTCTCCTATCTACTACATTTCCCATTTTACGTTATATGAATCCTACAGTTTGTCAGTTCTTATCCTAGGTCTCAAGTAATATTTTACATCTTCTAACCAAATTATATAGGCAAAACTACTACACACTTTCTTTTTTTTCCTTAACTGCTTTACACTTACAGCACTTACGCCTTAGCTTCTCTCGCCCGCCCTCACTCTCTCTCTCTCACTCTCTCACTCCCTCACTCTCTCTCACTCACTCATTTTCTCACTCACTCCCTCACTCACTTATTTTTAATTTTACATGTTACATATTTACAGGGAACTCCAATCTTTCCGTTATCCTAACTTATTCGTGGGACTGTATGTTGCAACTACTGCTCTAACATTGGTTTCTCTCCCACTTAACTTTTATTTACAATTTGGGTTTATATAATTTTCTCCCTTACTTTGTCACATTTACTTTGGGCAATCAGTATAATTTTCTTTCTTAGTAAGGCCGGAAATTTCCTAGGCGGCAGGTTACGGCACGCTCACAGTAAGTTTTGGCCTCATGCTCTTACTGCATATTACATTTGATTCTAATTCAAGGTCGCCCAGCGACACATTGTTAGGAATGGTGAGGATTAGACTACTTGTGTTCACGGGCCTGCTGAGAGGCTTCGTTAACATGCATCTCACTTCCTAACGGTGCTCACTGTGTTTCGTGACTTTACGTTAATCGTGTTGTACTGATACCTTACACAACAAAAACCATTTACTATTATTTTATACATTACGTGAGCACTCTTGGGGTAGGGTCATTCAAGCATGAACTTTTCAGCTTGTTTTGGGTTGATGCTATATTAATTTTCTCCGTAGTGTTACTGGCAAGGAAGGGGCCAAATGTATTTACAAAAGCAAGACATTGACAAATCTTTACTTCTGCATTATTTGGTACCCATTGTCAGGAGGAAAGTCTACATTTTAAAAGGGGCACATATCAGTGTAGGACCTCTGTTCCTAGCAATGTGTTCCGAATTCCTAAACTTAAAAATTCTTACTTTAACAAATTAATGTTTATACCAGGTTAGGATTTAAATTTTCAGGACATTTTTTGTCACCTAAGTAGGGCATACTTAGTAGGGCATACTAAGATAGCTACTAAGAGTTTTTCACTCCTCATACTCGACGTTCTCTCTACGCTATCACTTCCTACTATGTTCTCATTCTATCTATGCGTCCTAGACCGGGGGGGGGGGGGGGGGGGTTAATAATGAGATGTGGCATAAGCCAAGTACTCAATAACACTGGGGCTGTGCAATAGCGCTTGTGCTGAGGCGTCGCTTTGGCGGTCGTCCTCTCTTGCATTGTGGTGATGCTGTTGTTGAAGACCATTAGTAGCTATGGGTACTCTCCAAGATTTTCCTTGTAACGCCCTGGGATGTAGGTCGTTCACCTGGCCCCATTCACCTGGCCCACAGCGGGGTAGCTCATTATGGTGGGACAGCTATAGGCGGAGGCCATGGGACGGTGGCCTGGATGATGTTGCTATCTTCCGGCAGGATGATTCTTGTAGCTGCCTGGGTTGTTGAAGTAGGTGGTTTCGTACTCTCTTGCTATTCTCTGGCGACAGGGACGCGAAACTCACAAATACCTACTGCTCCAGATATTGGAGGGGCTATAACGACAACGCCGACGTCTTTGGGCGTCCGGGAAACCATTTTAACATACTGTGCGGCCCTAGCTACCCGTTTAGGTGCCTCTCCAGTCACTTTTTCTCGGTCTACATTGGTCGCCTGGTTGACTGATGCCGTAGTGGTTCTTTTGGTGCACGGTGGGCTCTCTCCAGTTGCTTGTTCTTCTTTTCCATTGTTGTTGATAAGTACGAAGGATGGGAAGGGTAGCAGGGTGCGTAACATTGTGTCCCTATCCTTAGACATTTCAACACCCTCTGGGGGTGGTGTGGCTGGAATTGAGCCTGGGGGTAATGGACACAGCACCTCGTCCAAGTTAGATTCCATGTGCAGCACATCCTCTGGTACAGGAGTGAAGGCTGGGGAGACTGTTCGCCGGTCAGTGGAGTTGTCTTTTGCGTTTCTTGGTGTTTGACAGCCAGGGGGTAAACAAGAGGAATCTGTGGCCGCCTGTCTGTGACCTTGGGGTCAGCTGGAGGTTCTCGCACTTATGTGAGGGTTCTTCCTATGGGCACGGCTACGCCATGAGCTTTTGGTTACTGAGTTTCGCTTTACTGTTTGGCGTCTGGGTGAGTAGGCAACATACGAGTTCGGTGTTGAAGGTAGTATCCGCGGGGATACTACTCCTCCGAATGAATTATGCGTATACGGTCAATAGGACATGGGAGGGGGTGAGTCTACCCATCCCGTGTCCGGTGTTTCAGGTCTACTGACCTGAGGTCAGAGTATGTGACTTGCCCGCCTCTTGGGTGGTCAGGATTCGGTTCCCTCGCGGGGTTCCACTTCTACGAGGTTTGTTCGGACTTTGCATCAGGAGATCTGGGTTTGAGTCTTACTCTCATCTGCCTTACACTGCGTGGCCTTCCACTAGCTGTGTTTCATAATCCTTCAAGATTTCCATTCACTCAAGGAGCAGATTGCGCTTCCTGATTGCGGAGTGGTGCATTTTATGGGCAGGGAGAAGGGATTCCCCTCTCCCGAGGTTGTCGGGTCAGACAGTCCTGGTTAAAATGCCGGCACGGGCAGTGCCAACAGCGGGGCAAGGGGGTGGCGGGTGTCGGAAGGGTCGTGCCTCACCCTGCGGGCGGTCTGGAAAAGAGGGAGGGGGCTGGGCCTGCGTCCTTGGCGGCGCATGCCGGCATATTCTTCCCAGACCGGAAGTGGTTGTTTAACTATAATTCTCTTGCCCTTCCTGCCAACTCCTCGGCGATTTGCGGCCACAGGATTAACAGGAGATTTCTGAATGAAGGTAAGAGGGTGCGGGTGATGACCCTAACACTTTGTCCTTCGCTTTGCTCTGGGGGTATTCTTTTGTGCACCTACACCTTTTGGCAGATGAATAATTAGACTTCTTTGTTGGGTGCCTGGACTCGCGAGTGGAAGTCCGTGATCAAACCCGACAGGACCTTGTTGCCTGTGAAATGCCTGATGAGTTGGGTTTGGAACTGGGGCCATCCCTCAGTGAATTCCCCATACTTTTCCCACCATTTCCATGCATGTCTGCCCAGATGGTGGCGAGCCCTTCCTACCCATTGTTTTGGCACTATGAAGTGTTCCCTCATCTCCTTTTCACATTTGCTTAAGAAGACCTCTGGGTCTTCATACGACCTATCGCTGAATTCGGGTAACGTAATTTCGGTATGCATACCGGAAGTTATGGGACTAGCCCGTGGTACAGGATTCAAATATCTATGGGTGTGCTCCCTTCTACATACCTCATACTGGTATACCTGTCCAGGTTTAATCATCCTCTTGTCTGGCCACCAAATACATTTATAATGGTACAGTATTCCCAGTTGCATAGTATACAATATTGTACCCTTGGCCGTTACACTCAGGCCACTGGCATATTCCGACCTGTGCCTGCTTACACTATTGGCATCTGAACTCTACGTCATCCATGAACCTAAGGTTGTCGTCCCACCCTAGACAGACGTAACGACATTGCCTGCAGCACTATGTGCATGGGATTATATTGACACCTGCATCGGTACATCCTAGTACAGGGCACTTCATGCCTGGATTTTCCTCGTAGTTAGTCGGAGCTAACTCTAACTGGGTGCTTCATGTAAGCTTTCTTTGGAGCTGTACATGGTTGGGCATATTGGTTGAACGCCACGGGATATTTAATTTGACTCCCTAAAGTCAAACTAGGTGCTGCTCTAAAAGAGATTTGATGGATTTGGAGGGGGGGGGGGGAGATGACTGGCATGGTCCCAGCTCCCAAGGCTTAGCTACTTGGTGGAGCTGTTCCCCCCCACGTTCGGCCCCAATCCATGCTCTCTGACTCTTCCCGCTCTCTATTGGGGGGGGGGGGGGGGGCCTCGTTTGCTGCCCCACTCTGTCTTCGCTAAGACTGGGTAAAGCAGATATGAGTGCTAATTTCCGTACAGGGTATAATTGTTTGGCCTTACAGTGGTGGAACAATTTCTGTCTGGGTTTTTGCCTGGCGCGTTGGAGTATTTGCCAACGTTGGGGAACCTAATGGGATACCGCTTGGTAGAAGGGCTGTGACCGGTTGGAGGGGAATCAAATCTCAGGGTGAGTATGATCTTAAATGTCTCCCTCCCATGGAGCTTGACCTTGCTCACCATAAAGGCTGTCAAAATAGGGGATGCCAGCGATTACCAAAGAAAGAATGAATTTAGATGAAATTGTGTTCAGTGGAGATGAAAATGACAACGAAATGAGGGTGTATGGTGTACTGCCCCGGATAGTACCTTACTCTGCCTGTCACTCACTTCCGGTGTGTCTATATGGGGCTGGCCTCGTTGGCTTGCGAACGGTTACAAAATCGAGGGTAGTGGATACTGTCTTGGGTTTACACACGGATTTGGGGTGAATGACTATGTTGAGCACTTTCCCGGCGGCGGTACTGATTCTACACATGGTAGGGGATGTAGTACTACTTGGCTCAAATTGTGGGGACAGTTTTACTACAGGTTCAGATGTTGTAGGGTTTAAACGTAGTCAAAATTTGGCCACTGCTAACAAATTTCTAACAATGGGTCCCGGTAAGTGTCATGACTAGTTGATTGAGGGAACTTCAACAGACCTTACCTTGGGCTGGGGTAGAAGTGGTCCGAGTTCACAGATGGGTTCAACAGGAGGTATTCCACCTGACTGTGATAGTTCTCGCTGTAGGGCACGTCGAGCTAGGCGTCGAATGCAGCTGTTGTGAATGCCACCTTTCTTATGCAACTCAACTCTTTACTAATGAAATACCACAAGCAAAGATAAAACAGAGAACTTATTAACTTCCTCTCAAATTGGGGCTCTTCCCATATACTGATTAGACTAACTAACATGTATCCAACAGTCAGGGCTCAGCCCTCCTGGGGAGTGTCTTCTACAGTCACTCTGAGGTGATGAGCATGAGATATGACTAGCTAGTGTCTGAGCATTTCTGCAGATATGCCCGGGCACACTGGACACGCCTTAGGAGTCCCGGTCTGATGCAGACTGTAGCCTTATACAAGCTCCAGGAAACGTAAGGGGTTCGGTCCACTCGCACATATTCTGCAGTGGTCGCTTAGTGTTTTGAGCTGCCCATTATCAATGAGTACTCTCAATTTAAAAAAAATAAATTCAATTTAAATGAATAGGAGACATAAGAAATAACTACCTCGCCAATAATTAAATTTCACAGCGTTTTTATTACTGCTTTCGAAAGACAACAGGGATACACGGTTTTGTATAATCAAAGTTAAAACAATCAATTAAAATTATGTTATGTCAAGTCAGGTGAAAGCAAACCTCGTTATTTAATTTCAAAATCCAAATAAAATTCCAGGCAGCTAAGTCACAATTTACAGCGCGTTTAATGAGGGGTGATTTATGTCTGAAAGGGATGTCATTACGGCCTGCTACCACGGAAGTCAAGAAGTGACTTGGGTAAAGGAGTGCAGGGGCGAGGACTTTGGGTTACCTTAGGATCTTCACCAAGAGGGTTTTCTCCGTGGGCTGCAGGGTAGGTGCTGGTGCTGCTGGAAAAGCCCTCTGCCAGCGGCTTGAGTTGAAGATGGAGGATGAGAACCTTTGCAAGCTTGTAGAGGAAGGCTGGCCTTTTTCAGACCCAGGAGAGCCCTCCAACTTTACAAAGGTCAGACGGGCCAACATAGTCTGGGGCGAGCCTTTTTGCTGCTCCTTATATATTTATATATACAAAATTTTAATTTCATCGCTGTCACAGGGGTGTGGGGGTTGCTAGCCTTCCATCACAGGGGCAGATTATTTCAGGACCGTGGGCTGCACCACACATTTCTTATCGCCCTGGATGGAGGCTGATGACATATTTACCGCCTCCTCTCGAGGCTCGGCGGCAATGACGTCCTGGTCGCAGGGATGCTGCTCTCCTGTGGTGACTCTGTTAACTTTGTTAACTGCTCTAGTGTGTCCGTGGCTTGGTGGGTAAAACAATCTTCGGTTTTGGAGTGGCGACCGCATGCCAAATACTGAGCAGGCAGTACAATTTCAATAATTAATAGCATTATTTATGTGTCTGTAGCTGTCCAATACGTGGAATCAACCCTGTAGCCATGGGATTGTCTACCGCTTTTTAATTGCCCCAAATTGCTCTCAATGCTTGCTGATGAGGCAAAGTCATCCAGTAGAGGGCGAAGACGCACTGCGCAGCAGGACGACATGCATCAAGGTTAATGTAGGTCCTTAGATGGATCCACTGTTGGCTCTACTGCTCAGAAGTATTTTTAAGGCAATACCAAAAACATATGCTCCTTTCAAAACCATAAATTGTAATACTGGTTTTAATGTACATTTAAGTACTATAAATTGGGTCTGAAGTCATATCTTTCTATAATGGTATAGTAAAAATTGAACATATTTAATTAAATATTATTTAACACAAAAATACATGACGTGTTAAAAAAAATCTTTAAGTGTGTACGTATGAAATATATTTCAAGTTATTTAAGTTATTGCATGTTATTCTTATAAGAAAAATTAACATTTAATCTTAAATAACAATTATTACTTAAATAAAACCCAGCTTCTACCCTCATAGAAATTGAAATGTTACCACACAATAATAAAGGAAATGGAGGTAATATCTTGAGAAATTTGCCAACAATCAATCTTAAAGGCATTAGTTTCCTTTGTAAAGAACAATTTAGCCAAAAATGGGGGCAACGGAACTTGAATTACTTGTCAAATTAAAGTAAATTTATATAAGATAAATTAAAATGCCAAATAATATGTGCAACTGAACACAGTAAATAATAAATGATGTGTCTATGCACGAGTTCCCAAACTTAGTTTATCACGCCTCCCTTCTGTAAAACAATTATTGCCCCCCCCCCCCCCCTAAGTGATACAACTTCATTATTATAATGGTAAAACGAAAATGAATAAAAGTCTCAATGGTTTTATTTAATCATTAAATTTTAATGCT
The DNA here is from genome assembly GCA_029891345.1 of Dryococelus australis. Classification (NCBI taxonomy): domain Eukaryota; kingdom Metazoa; phylum Arthropoda; class Insecta; order Phasmatodea; family Phasmatidae; genus Dryococelus; species Dryococelus australis. Next base: position 74,408,947 of record CM056997.1, read on the forward strand.
TATTGAACACAAATGGTGGTAAACAAATCAATCAATGACACAGATGAGCTTGCAAATTTTTAACAAGATTCCCAATTCTTGGTTGAATAGAAGAAATTGTACAACATAAATCACTGGCAATATCGAGTTTACTTCTATACTTTGGCACCCACGCTCCCCTTAGCATGTCTCACGCCTCCCTTGTGGGGCACGCCCCCACTTTGAATATTAATGGTATAGAGATTGTTGGAAAATAAAGATTTATACTATTAGATATGATATTGACTTTGTTTTACAATAATCTATGAATAATCGAAAAAGCTTCCTTTTGAAATTCAGCTCCATCTAAAAGAAAGAGAATTCTGACATTTTGGTTTACATTTAAGTTTCCATCTTCAGGGTAGCAACTGCTACCCTGAAGATGGCTACTGCAGTGTCGACCAAACCGTCGGAATGTTCTTCCTTTCCAACACATCTGAATCTCGTAAGCAAGCTTACTCAGTTAATAGTTACGAAAGTCTCGTTACTCTATTGCCAATAATCATTTATGCTTTAAAAAAAAAAAAAACCAACACGCATGCACGCACACACACACATACAACAATGCACAGATATATTTATTTTATTCAGTATACACTTAAATACCGTATTTCGGCATGTATAAGCCACACATTTTTAGAAAAAAAAAATGACTACAAAAAGTGGGGTGCGGCTTATAACAAAATATTGGCATAAAAAATTTTTTGGGATTTTTTTCCCCAAAACATGATTAGAAATTTGTCAACATACATAACATTTTAATGTTTTAATTCTTAAAGGAAAGAAGAAAGGAAGGATAGGGAAAGAACAAAAAAAACACACTTGTGCAGTTATTTGTTTACTTGCATTTATAAACAAAGTAACCTTCATCCCACACGTGTAAAATGTAAACATGTTGGAGCTTGCTCATAGATGTTGTACATAAGAAAATAATTTCTCTGCTGTACAAGAGAACAAGAGAAAGATATCTTGCATAGTTAATGCCTGCCACAGCTCTACAGGTGCACATTGATAAGACGCCATTTTGTGTAACATGTTGCAGTGGTTTTGCTTTCTCAAGTCACGTTACTATCTGTGGAATTGTAGCTGCTAGATATATATTCATAAACATAGCAACATAACACCAATTTTCTGTCACAAATGTTTTATTGGAGAGAAATACGTCGGAATTTATTATATTTGTATCGAATCATGACTTAACAATATTGACAGGAATACAAAAATTAAGTGCGGCCTATACTTGAAATATTTAATTATCCCTAATTTTTCATCAAAAACTCCTGATGCGGCCTATTAACGCATGCGGCCTATACATGTCAAAATACGTTATATAAGCCATCCCTGATCTTTCTGTAAGAAAAATACCCTGCTTCAATCTGGTAACATTTTTACAAGTCGAACAACTTTAAGAAGACTGAAATAAAAATAAATACAGTGTGCAATTTACCAACTAATATCACTCTCATATTTCACAATAGTTCATAGTACCTACATTAAGGTAAATAATTTATGCATTATTTACTATCAAGAATAATTTTGCAGATTCATAAAAGGTGTGAAAATAACAATATTTTCTTTTACTAAATGTACGTTTTAACAGCTCATATAATGTCATACTGTTTGAGTTGTGTGTGCATTCTGTACCTATTCCTGCCTCTTTGTTATGATTAACTGTATTAGTTATCCCTCTCCTCGGAGGCATATTGATAGTCTATTCAGTTTTACCTGCACTATCTAAAGTTACCAGAAGTATATACTGCAAATTTTCATTTACTAAAATCAAATTCATGGCATGTAAAACTCAAAAAACATATAAAAAATACCCAATGAACAATACACTCAACTACACCACAAGATAGAAATAAGGAGAATAAAATTGTTAAGATAATTAATTGACAAGTATTACAATGATAGAAAATAACAAAAAGCAGGAAAACAGCTTGTTTGACGTCAGATGAAAATTCACAAATTGTTGGGCATCCTATCAAAATATTTATCTTTGGTCTTTTTGGATATGGCAGGTGACATTATCCATTAAAAGCAAACTGCAATGAAGCAATTTACCTTGCTTCAAACATAAGTTAAACCAGAACAGAACTATTTCAATCTAGTTTTCAAGGTGAGCTTGAAAGAAAAGACTCTTTACAAATAATTCATGGTATGTGTAGGTATAGTAAGTTCCTCTTAAATCAGTAAATACTTTAAGAGTTGACCAACTCTGCCTTGAGATGTAGGTAGTGATGATACTTATTTCCATAGATGAACAGCGAAAATGGTAGAAATAATGACATTTCTGCAAAACAGAAATACAGCCATACAGTAACTCTCCTTTTTCAGGTGTGCTCAGAGTCAGTATTCCCTGATAGACTCACAGGCATAGTGTGTCGTTAAATACAGTTCACCGTGGGAAACATGCACGGGCCAGTCGTAAATTATCTGCATACCTAGTTCTGCATATAATGTTGCCTGATAAGATTGTTTTCTTGGTCTTGAGAGTGCCACATGACTTCTTTGCTTGTACAGCACAGTTAAATACTAATGACAATCTCTAGCTATCCTTCAGAGGCCTCCCTAGTAGCCATTTAGGTCTCATTGCAAACAGGTATGGCTATTCTTATTATGCAAGTACTACACAAAATTTCAGTGTTGATCTTTTCTCAGAACAAAGATAAGAGGCCATACTTTGTTGCCTGTTTAGAAACTTGGCTACTGAAACACAAATGTGATAACTAAAAAATGTCAAAGTAAACAAAAAACCCAATAAGTATTCCTCTGTCTACAAGATTTCTTCTTATGTATAACATTGTTTTAAACTATAGCAACAATGCTGTATCTATTCTGAACAGATGGCTCTATTAAAACCCTATAGTCACCACTTATTATTCAGAAAACAATATGTACTCGTGCAAGTAGTAGTTGGTGTTTTCGGCACCCGGTGTGTGCTATCATGCCTTGCTGGCGGCCGCTGTGCACATCTGACACTGGGGGCAGAGGAGTGGCGATAGCGTTATCGGTTGACGGCAATACGGGACAGGAAGGGAAGACAGCTCAGCTCGCAGTTGGTGTTTGTTTCAACGGACAGGGAAACTGTAGAAATGTTCTATCTGTAACTAGTGATCACAGCACACCTTTTAAATTTAAACCACCTAATACTTATGAACATCAGAAAAACCCATGAAAAATGCTACATTTCTTAATGTTCCAGTAATGAAAATTGAAGAAAGAAGTACTTCAAACTTGCGGACATTATTTCATTGCCACCTTCAGCTATGCAGTTACTCGATACCCTCAATACTTTAAAGTATCGAGTATCGCATGAGGAGATCCAAACTATTGAATTTTAACAACCATTTTCTCATGCCATAATTATGGTACACGCATACCATAACTTTTGGAATATGTACAACACTTTTGAAAAGCTTACCATATATTAACCATTTAATACAGTCCATTCACAACTGGAACAGAAATATGAAAATCAACGTTTGAAAAAACACCCTAGCCATTAGCTAGCAAAAAACAGTGGCAGATGTGGGTACTGTACCTGCAACCGCCACTTTTTTTTCTAGATATGCATGCAGCTAATGGCTAGTGTTTTTCAAACGATTTTCAAAATCTGTTTCAGCCGTGAATGGACTGTACACATATTTTATCATGCCATAATAATGGTACAGCATACCATAACTTTCAGAATGCATATAATACTTTTGAAAAATTGTACCATAATTTAATCTGGATTATTCGAACATTCCAACGCACCACATAAAATTTGACCTAGGTACAACAGCTAGCAAAACATTAACAGCAACTTTTTAATGCCTACCATAATTAACTTGGCTGGCAGCGAGTATTTCAAAGCTTCCCGCAAGCATTCCAAAAATGTTTCACGGGTCGAGTTTCCAGTGTAATGTGGGTTTTTATATAGTTTCAGAGCGTGTCAGTGACACTAGTAAAATTAGCAATTTCCTTGGCCAAGTTGTTTTGTGTTCATGACAATTTTAATTTGGTATCAACTATCGAGAAAATGTAGTAACGACCCATCCCTACTCTAGAGGTAAGTGATTTAAGGAGCCTCCCTGGCAAAAATTTTAAATGCCTCAAGATTATGCCCAACTATAGGGAATCATTGTGACAGTGATATAAAATAGTAAAATCAAGCTTCGTGCGTTTCCTTTTTTGTCAGAGTTTTAAGCTGTGACTATAGGGTTGACGCATGACACGTTTCAAGAATGGTAATTAGATGACTTCAGCTCATCAGCATAGCCCACCTTGCATCTGATATCCACGGAGTTTGCATTACTGTTGGCTACGAGAGGCAAGATATTGTACTGTTTACTGTGGCGAGAATGAACATTCCAGCCAGCAACATTTACTGTTCACCTGCCCACCAAAGCTATGCGCCTCAAGACACAAAGTATTACTAACCACAGCTAGATTGTACTGCTAGTATGTTTCGTCATTTGTCTTCCATTCTCCCAGCCGGCCGGTGACGTCATGAAAGAGAAGCTATGCTTTCTTCACCTCCCGCTCAACAGCAACCCCTTAAGAGATACCAGCCAATGGAGGCCAGGCAGCCGCCTGGCAGAGTATAAATAAGGACTCAGAATTCGACTCAGGATCAGTCTTCCACCGCACTCGTCGGAACTGACCAGCCTGCACCTTAAGCATTCACTTACACTCGCATCTATTTCTCCACCGCACTAGCCACCAAAGACAAGCCTAGCTCCTCACTATACCTTCCCTCTTTACAGCACTTTCAGTACCGAAGGGATGCATAATCCTTGCTCTCCTTCCAGCCCAGCTTAGAAACCCAAGCACTTTGCAGAATCAATCTATGCCAACTCGTCTACACACTAGACACTGCGGCCCCTTCTGGGCAATAATGGTGTAGGGAGTTTCAGTCCAGTTTTTAATGGTTATCACAGTGCTCGACTACCCTTGTAGCTCAATACCAGGTCATGTCTACCTGGCTTGCATAGGATTAGCTTCCCATAAGCTCTTGTTAAACGTAGGAGGAAGTGCATCACCAGAAGTTTACTTTCATTCAAAGGAATAAACATTGTGTCTGAACCGATCCCTGAGTACCACGTTCCTGTAAACATAGCACCTATCCCAGTTGACCTCAGCCTTTAGGGAAACTCAGGTGACCCCGGGAATTGTTAATTAACCAAGCCAAGACACTTTTTGCTAACCCACAAGTACTAGCAGCTACAAGCCTTCCCGCATACTCTGGTAGGTAGAATGGTAGAGCCCACTCACAAGTACTCTGCTTTCAGACCAGCTTGTCAGTTCAGTGCTCGCCCTCGTCCACTGCACTTTCAGCTTTCAGTGCCGGAGGGGGTTGTTCCCTGGATTGGGAAGACTTGGCTGGAGCACACACTCACATGTAGGGACTGCAGACGATGAGGAATGATTGTCATTGTTCACCGCGTTTAGGTGCCAAACCCTGAAGTAGGGTGACCACCCAGTTTGCAGACACTCACGTGGCTTGACACGCGTAAAGTACACCATCCCTGCATTTCACCTCATAGACATGAGCATGTGTGTTGTGCACTCCAGATGCCTTATTCCAGACGTAGTGAACTCAGAGAGAAAGTAAAGCAGGTGCTAGTTGTCTCCGGCCATTTGCAAGAGCTGACCACTGCCCTAGTCGCCACCATTGGACAGCTCGCACCTAAGAAACAGGCCCAGGCTCTGCGCCATCTTCTCAATCCTATCGTTCCAGAGATACCGAATAATCTGTTCTAGAACCCAACATGCTTGAGCGAGGAGGTTCACCCGTAACTTACCAAGTACCTCAGCCAGCAGGACCAACCACTGACAGATCCCGTGGCATATCTCACACTAGTTGCTCTGTCCCCACCGGCAAGGCTCCACAAACTTATTCAGCATATACAAGTATCTGCTGCACCTACACCCACAATTGTTCCGCCACAGGCTGGACCTAGTACAAGCAATGCACGTCGCCCAGGTATACCATATAGACCAAAGCACCAAGCCTGAAGCAAAAGATCACTTTGACAGAACCCGACTTTGTACCCTGCAGCAAAGCTACCCAGCTAGTCCTTTATACTGGGCACGTCTCAGTGTCACGCAAGGAAAAATTCTAACCAGTGAATCTAACTAGAATAGGCCTGATTTAGTGCCTCCCAAAAACTCTCCCCACTTGACGTAGTATTCTAGTCGATGGGGCGTCACCCATCAGGGTTTTAATAAGCAATCTGTTCAGGAAAGATACAGCATTGTCGCTATAGTTTAAAATACTAAATTATAGAAGAATAAATATCATAAACAGAGGCTGGCTACTTACTGTGATATTTGCTGACTTTGGCACTTTTCAATCTCCACATTTATTTTTCAAAATTTATAAATTGGTAACAAAATATCAGCTTTTTATTCTGTCGTGAAAAAAATATTTACAATGAAATATTCCATAGCTATTAAAAAATTAGTGTAGACACAACTGCTCACAAGGTGACCCGCACGACAAGTACAGAGGTGATTTAAGTTATGTCAGGTATGGTTCTGAGCACCGGTGCTGGGTAAACTTACAACACAATTTACCGGAACTCATGTTAGTAAAACCAGACACGAGCTTGTAATTCAGGGCATGCAATGCTTCAAGACATATGAAGATATTCAGAGGATAGAAGATTTTAGATATAAAAATAATCCATATGGAATTTCTCCAAAAAAAGTAAAAAAATGTTTTTAATGGAAATAAATGTGGTAAAGGTTATTCACGTTAAAATGAGCACTTTTAAAAGCCCTGTTTAAGCTCTACTTGTATACACATTGTGTATGCCTCCACCTTATGTAAAATTAACATTGACATAGGCCTCATCACTTTACTCATGTGTCGGTCAAATGAAACTGTGAAATTATTAACAAAGTAAATGCTTTACTAATCTGTTGATTTTTACTCTTTGCTGCATTTAAAAAAAAAGTAAGTGAAAGAAATAATTTAAAGTTATCACAAATGGTTACGTAACATTTTTTATTTGACGTTAAGATATGGAACTACTTCCTATCTATCGTTCCCAACTTTACTGGGCGAATGTCACTCAGTGTGCCCATTAAAATATATGCATGTAGGGCAGTGACTGTTTTCCAAGATTCATTTCAAAAGTGCTCACATTATCGTGAACAGCCTTTAACAAAAAATACCCTTGCATTTCAGTATTTTTTAAAACTATTGTTTGTATGTAAAAAGTCTTTCAAGTAAGAAGTGAAACTAAATCTAACAAGAAAATTCAGTCTCTGTTTCTTCTTTTTCAAATTAATAAATATCACAAACATGTTTTCCAAAACATACATTATTGACTTCAGTATTTGATATTTTATTACTTAGCTTTATATATCAAAACTTAATGAATTTTTCCAAAAATTACTGCATCACGAAATAAAAACAACATACGTGTAATCTTTCAAATAGACTCGGGAATCATTATTTCACCTATTCTGAAGTTATATCTTTTAATCACAACGGCATACATAAATGTCTAATGTTTCGAAAATCTGAATGTTTAGATGGCTATAAAAATTACTTTTCAAATTTTTATTCCCTTAATAGTATTACATTTATATGTGTTGTAACACATACTGAACAAAATGACTGCTTACAGCATTCAAACCAAAACCTATCAAATTACTAATTACAAAATAGTAAACTGATTCATTTGAACATGATGTGATGACCAAAGACTAAGATGTATGAAAATGTGGTAGAGTAATTTTCATCTTCTGTGCACCTCAACATTGGCTCACAAACTGTATTCAGAACTGTTAAAATTGCATCTTCAAATAGATATGCAAACGTTTGTTTATATTTTGTTCCCTACAAATCCGTGCTTCTATAAAAAAATATTTAGCACAAACTGAATTATCCCCCTGCTGCACTGAAACTTGGCCAAAAAAAAGTGCACAGTCGCATTTTCAAAACACGTAATTATTTATGTAAACAATTTATCATGGCCTCTTCCAACTACTGCATTGGACCACATGTGTTCCAGTTTGTCTGCACTAGCACTGAACGCTCTCGTTAAAATTTGAAACTAAATGAACAAAAGATAAAATCTCCCCTAATTTGTTGAACAGGGGAACAAATCAAACAAATTTGTACTGATGCACCACTATATAATAAAAGAATTTTTGTTTCGTATTTCTGTATGCGCTACAGCATTTTAAGCCACATGGTACAGTGATACACCGTCCATTGTACCTAGAAAGGGTTACCAAACATTTCCATCCTTGTATGAGTGGTGAGTGAGGATTGGAACCTTTGTATCCGTTCTACTCAGGAGGTACAAAAATAAAATGGGAAGTGAAAATGAAACCCTTAACTTCGACAGGAATCACACAAGTCCCTTGCTAGCTCGTCGGAGGGGAGGTTCTCCCTGTGCTGGTGGGTTTTATTTATTAGGAATCTTTCGGGCATTCTAAGATGTTGAAAGCTTGAAGATTACAACCCCTAGTGTGAATTTCACTTCCAAAGACCTGCGGAATGCAGTTTGGACTTTCGAGGATGTGGTGGCCTTCAAATATAATTTCAAAGCCAGTATCGCAGGGAACATGCTCCAACGCGATCCTCATCTCGCTTGGGCAAACTACCATTCTAAAGTGTGGGCCTCGTCAGTTTGAGAGTAGGGACAAAATCTAGAGACATAGACACTGAGATCCCACGATTCTACCTGCTGTCAGCTCAGTGCTGGCACCCTCCTCTTTGCTAGCTGATGCTGGGGTGCAGACGGTGGCTGAACAGCAGCTGAGGCTGGCTGCGACGGAGTAGTGCTAGTACTGCTAGTGGATTCCCGAGGTTGATGTGGAGGAATAGCAGTGTAGGATTCTGGCAAGAGTTCGGGGTCGTTGAAATGGCATTGTAATATTATTAAATGTTCTAATGATATCCTTTTTGTTAGCCTGATAAGGGGTGTAAATAAAGTGTTCTCGTCTGTACTCTCTGGAATAGCTGTTTGAACAGTAGGTTCACAAGTTCCTTTAAAGCTTTCTTTAATTTGAGCTTCTGACCACTTCTGTGTGATCATCGCAGCATAAGGCCAACATAAGTAAATGACAAAAGAAATCAATATGACATTAGATGAAGCCAGGTATAATAGCGGTTCTACAGTGTACTTCTACTAACACGTATTGGTCAAGTGTAGTCCACCATATAATTCCAGTCGAGCCGTTCACCAGCCAAGACGGAACGATAGTGCCAGGATCCCCACATAGACAGTTGTGATACCCAGGTGACTTGTGTTTTTAGTGAAGGGCGCCTCCGAAGATCGGCCACTGTAAAATAGTTTGCATTACCTTCGCGGAAATCTGAACACGCCATTTGGCGAAGTTCACATAGCCGGTTTTACCTTACGTGTATTAAAATGAAGTGACAGTAATTGTTAGTAAAATTATTAAATTCAAAACCACTAAATAATTAATAATTAAACCAATGCTTACAGGCAGACAAGGGATGCTTGTAAAATACCGGCCTAGATAAAACAAAGTAATATGTTGTATGTTTGATTGACTCTGCAAAATTACGTGCACAAAAATTAGCCCAATAAATAATCACCTAATTTAATTAGTTAGGGTTTTTCCTAAAGGGACCTAAGAATAATAATAGGGCGAACTTCACCCAAGCAGTGAAAGCGTGGCCGGACTAAGGGCTTAAGGGTTGTCAAGGTCTCACTTGCAAAAGTGACAAAAGTGATGAGCCTAAGTCTAAAAACAGAAACAAAACAAATAACAGTTTTTGTGTCTTTCATGATGATAACGTTTCAAACTGAACAGATATCAAGGAAAATATGAAGTTATTTTCATAACTCACATTCTTATAGTTTTTTTATATTGTAGAGTTACAAGTCATCATGTGTATCTGAGTTTGTAGGGGAATGGAGGTCTTAATAAAAATAAAAGAGCTACTTACATTTTAATTTCATTTATTTACAATGTTAAAAAAATTAACACAGCAATTATTTACAATGTTAAAAGACGTCCCTATCTCCACTAATAAAACTTATTCCCATTTGTGTGCAAAATATTTAATGCCAATGTTTATTAAAATTAATTTCCTTAACACTATATTTATACCAAATACAGTCTCTTGATCTTCGCTTATTATTTACACATACACAATCAAACTGTCCATTACCATACATTAACATCCGACCAAATGTCTGCCACTCACGCACTAAGTCTTACTTTTCCACAGTCCCACTCGCTACTCTCCTGATGCTTGCAAACTTCACTTGCTGATCAAAGTTGCCGCTCGTTGCTACAATGTTACCACACACATGGTGCTAACTGCCATACCAGACTCCAAACACTCGACACAGAGGCACATCATGGCTTATATAGCTCAGTTGGCCTGTTTCAGAAGGTTCTTCACTCCTGAAGTCACGCTGAGGGGGAGGTGGGGTACTTACCAGAAAATTTGTATAGCAACTGTTTCAGTACATTTAATCCTCTAAGGAGGGAAGCAGCACGAGTCCCGATAGCTTTATCGGAACACATATCACAAGATGTGGCAAACATGTGATGCCCTTGGAGTACTATGCTTCGCACACCTAAATAAAAGGGGTGGGGGAGGAGAGAAAGGTAGAGGACTGTCTGCATGTAACACCAGTTTCTGCAAGTTACAATGTTTTCTTTTTTAATCACGCAACCATATTGCTGCGTTACTTCACAAAATCAAGTGGCTGGTTTGACAACCACATCTTGTTAAGGAGCATACTTTTTTGTTTTGTTCTCTATTTTTAGAAGCTATTTGGATATTCTGTAAATAGCAAACGAAAATGCTCACCTACTTTGCAAGCAGGAAGGTAGTATGTTTCATGTATAGCCCTACCTCCCCATATCAACACATAAATACGCATAAAAATGGGCGGTGCTTCTTCCATTATACTGTGTACTTCTAAAAGTAGTCACACTACATAATGCTGTTACACATTAATTTTTACAGAACAATAACTTTTTTTTATTCTGAAGCTTAATATTCTACTTCTTCTAGTTAATAAATACAACCTCAAAGACACTATTAACTCAAAAATCAAAATCAAGCATTTTATGATTATAATTTATTACAAAAGAGTTGATAAAATGGTGATACATGTGGATATATATATATATATATATATATATATATATATATATATATATTCCGCAGTATTATTAATAGCTAGTGGCAGAATGGAGAAGTAGTGTATTCAGAGAGAAAAATACAACAGCATTTTTTTTTTTTTTTTTAACAAGAGTCCATTACACGGCAAAGTAACCTTTGCAAGGTAAGCCCAGGGAGACTCACCTGGTGCACAGCCAGGTTGCACATGTCGCAGAAGAGGATGGCATTTGACGCCTGACATTCTCCAATCATGCAGATGCAGCAGACAGCATCATCATCCACCACAGGGAGATCCTCAACCTCACTCGGCTTGTTGCGTCTCTGTACCTGCACCAGACCACCAAATAAAGGCTGATCACAGTAAAATGAGCACTTTTGAAAGCATCTTCTTCCACAATATGTAAAATTGACATTCCCATGGGCCCAATCACCTCATTCATTTGCCTGTCAAGTGAAACTTTAAAATTATTATAAAATTAAATATTTCACAAATTTGCTGATTTTCACATCTACATGTATTAAAATAACAGTAAGCAAAATAAATAATTCCAGTATCTATAAATATTCACAAGATACTTTCAATTCAGTCTTAAAACATGGAACTAGGTACATTCTCTCTCCTGTTACAAACTTAACTAACTCCATGCCCGATGCGAATATGTGCAGATAGAGGCAGTGACATTTTTTCAAATGTTGATTCCAAAAGTGGTCAATTAAACATGAAGAGCCTCTACCTTAGCCTATCTCCTGCTTCCCTGCTGGACTCAGTACTGATCTCTGCACGGGTCACATGCCCCAGACAAGATACGAACCAAGCCAGCATTCCGCCTCCTTAGACACGGCGGATGCCTGGAGAATGGAATGCACCTCAAGAAAGATAGTAATATAAATTGCAGCCACCTAACAGATTCCCCTTGAAAAAGGAGACCCGTTGGCAACACAAGAGAGTTGCCCCTAAGCCAGCAGCAGATACCACCCATACACGAGGAAACTACCCCATTTCTAGTCTTCTCTGTGAGATTGCAGCCAGTGCCACATCACCCACAAATGGGAGAGTCACCCAGCCGGAGTCGCCCGACGACCGTAGGCACCCGAGACACCTCTGACCAGGTGTATAAAAGGCCTTGCACCACCACAGAACTCCAGTTAATACCACCAGCTTGTCTTAGCACCAGTCGTGCTAAGGCTCTCTGTTCTGTCTGCTCTCATCCGCTTTTGAAAATAATATTGCAAAAATTGGCTATAGGCTATTCTCGGTAAAGTGAGCACTTTTGAAAGCCCTCTCATTTGGAATAATAGTCAATAAGTATATTTTATTTTCGCCTTAGATGTTAACTTCTGAGTGCAGTGGATTACACAAACAGTGTTTATTACTTACATAGACATATTTATTTTAAAAAGGTGGTTAAAGAATAAAAATAGCTGAAAGGAAAAAGTAATTGAAATGATCACGTTACAGTGAACAGCCTACCTACACTACTGTTTCAGACAAATTTATCATTTGATTTATGATTTTACCGACTTCAGTGATTTACCAATAAACGTCTTGAAATTTAGCAGATAATTAAAAAATTCAAGAAATATGTTTGAAGATAATTTCACTGTCAGACAAGGGTCTACAGTACCAGTCAAAGGGATGGGATATCTAAATGGAGTGCTTTATTGGCTGCTGATTTGTTTCCTGGCAGCTTTACAGCCTGGGCGTGTAACCTTGCAGCACAAGGTATAAAATAAGGTGTGGGTTACGCAGTTCTCCACACTGTTGATGGGCACACAGACAATGGTTTACCTGTGGGGCCCAGGACCTGGGGTAGCTCCTGGCTCGGCCACTGCTGCTGCCGCTGCTGGCTGGATCTCGGGCCAAGTACTTTGGTGGTGATGGTGCTGCAACTGGCTGAGCTGGTTGATACCCACGGTGGTGGGCTGTTGATCCTGGTGTGTCAGAACCATGGGTTTGTTATATCCAGTGGTACTGGAAGTCCCTGGCGAATGTTCACGATGATCGGATGTAACTCGTTGGCAGTCTTGAGGGATGGCTGAAAGAGAGAGCGTGGAGGGACTGGGAGGTGAGGCCTCTCCAGTTGTCAGGTGGCTTGAGCTTGTTCCCATGGCAATAGACTGCAGAGGGCAGTTGGCACTGGGTTGCAATTTGCTTGACTGGGTTCGGAGGCAGTAGCTGCCCTCTTAGCTATCCACTTTGCACCACTCCTTTGGGTGAAAGGCATAGAGAAAGGTAATAGGCTATGGAAGAGCAGGCAACAAGAATCCCTAGCTATGTATGCAGCCAGTCGTGGCTAGGCCACCCAGACTCAGACTTGCTGCCGAACCGGTGAAAATAATAACGTTGTGGATGGAGCGCTGGGCTGATCAGGATAGCTAGTCACATCGTGGGTGTAGTCCAAAAGGGGTCAGGCAACCAGAACCAGTCTTATCACTCCAACTAGCCAAAATAACCACCCAGTGGATAGAGTGAATTAAGTGGGCTGGCTGACTAGCCACCTCATGTATTGAGTTTCTAGCGATTGTGGCTTTACAGTACATGCGCACCAGGTAACTTTTCATACCTGTTCCACAGTATGGGCGGTCGTCTAATAAGGTGTGTGCGACGTACAGGCGCCTAGTTAAAGGAACCCGCAGTCCTACTCTAGGTTCGACAAAGATAATTCCAATGACACTGTCTCCTGCTTTTCCTTAGTAGTGGGCGTCTACTTGGGAGTGAAGTCACAATCACCCTAGAAAAAAGTACTCAAAGGTTAGGCATGAACATGTGTTTATTCCCAGAGGAATAGACACAGTGCCCAGTACTTACTCCTAACTATCAAATTAACTGTAAGGGAAGTAAACTATGATAATACCAGGTGAAGGGGACCTGGGTCTAAACTAGACCAGAGCAGATGTGGTTAGGTAGCTATGATACTAGATACTAACTAGGACTGGACCGATACAGATACATCAGCCGATTTACCCAAGATCGGTATCTGTTACAATCGGCCACTGTCCAACCAAATCATTTCATCAACCCTAATGATTTAATTATCAAATTTTTCAACGAGTGAACTGAATTTCATCCAACTCGGTACACATATAGTACTGCATAAGGACACTTGAGTTTTATAGTTTTCGACCACGCAGGGCACTTATTTTCAACATGGCGGCCACTTTAAAATTTAGGGTGATAAATCATATCTCTGAAGCCATTCAACCGATTTATACCAAATTTTGTATACTGAGAGCACAAGTGTAAGCATTGAATACAGTGGTGAATATTGTTATAGGTCTGCCATTTTGGAAAATAGTGTCACATGAAAAAATAAAGCTTTTACATTATATCTCTAAAATTACTCAATCAATTTTTGCCAAATTTGACATGTAAGTAATACTATGATAAGTCAGGTAAATATAAGTAACTGAAATTTATTAGGCACTTATTTTCAAAATGGCGGCCCTTGTAAATATTTTAGGCTTACATGGCATAACTACCACACCATTGACCAGTTTCAACCAAATTTTGTATGCTGACAGTATCTTTTACAAACAACATATATGCCAAAAAAACAACTACTTTTGTCCACCATTTTGTAAGATAGTGCTATATAAATTTATAAAGTTTTTGTGTAATAACAATTGACTTAACTTTGTATGCTAGCAGTACATATATTAAAACATCAAATATGTCTTCATGGAGCCTCTTTTGTCCTCCATTGTTTAAGATAGTGCCACACAAATAAATAAAGTTTTTATGATATTGCTCAGAAAATAACTGTACAATTCCTACCAAGTATGGCAAACAAATAGTAATGCAGCAGGTACTGTTACTTGATATGTTTTAGATACGTCAGACACTTACTACCACAATGGTGGCCATATAGCTATTCTAGTTTTGTATGTTATATAATGAACACAGTATAATTAATTCCAATCAAACTTTGTATGCCGGCTGTATATATTACAACCGTCAAATGTGTCCACACAAAATCTCTTTTGTCCACCATTTTGTAAAATAGTATTACATGATAAATTAAAAGATGTGATATCTCTGAAAAAACAACAAATTTATACCAAATTTGGCAATCCAGTAGCATTATGGCAGGCCACGTAAACTTATAAACTTTGAGAGGGTCCGACATATATATTTTCAAAATTGCGTCCATATAAACATTTTAGTAGAGGTGGACCAATACCGATACTGATACATCTGAGATAAACCCAAAATTTGTATCAGTTACAATTGGCCATGGTTCAACCAAATCATTTTATCAACCCAAAGGATTTAATCATCATGGAAACTACCACACTTGGTTATCTTGCATGACATGTTTTTACAAACAAAGAATTTTATTTTTGCAACCGAAAAACTATTTACTTATTTTTACTTTCATCTTTTAGTAACACGTGATTTGCAATTAAACAGAAACTGATATGGCTGACTTTGGTGTTGCTACATATTTATCTCTATTTAAGTCATACCTGGTGAAATTCGTAAAATAGAATGTAATTAAACTTATAATACTGGTATCTGCTTTGATGTGGTTAAAATTCATTTGTAAAAAAAAACATTTTAACGCTATAATTGTTATGGTCATACATTTTCTATCACATAAACGTTAACTGTATAGCGATCTATCGCTCCCACATTGTATATTAATATTTTGTTCGCACGATGAAACAATTCATAAATCAATTATTATTAGCAATATTCATTGTTTTGTTTACAAATATGATTCGTATGAGCCAAATCGCTGATGGTGGCGCTCATTCATGGGCAGAATCATAACGTTCATTTTATTTATAAACAAACATCTCTAAACATAAATGTTGGCAATACGAAGAAAATAAATAGTATGCATATATAAAGCAGATGAATGCAATTTACGCACTGAACATGTGCGCTGTATTTAAAAACGATTCCTCTTTACTCATTTTCTGTATTTTGTGGTTAGGGTCTTGACAAATACAGCATTTGCAACTATTGGGCGAGGTTGATGATTGTAGCCGGCTGATTACTTCGCAAAAACCAGTTCAGAATGCAAAAAATAGTTACTGTTTTAGATCATGGCCCGGAGTTTGATAATGTGAAGTTTTATTTTTATAAACCGACCAAAATGCTAAACTGCAAATGTGAACATTGAGTAGACGGGAAAAAGACACATGCTTAAAAACTGCAGTGACATTTGCACAGTGACTTATAGCGTATATATTGTATCAGGAATTGTATGTAACTTTTTTGTATTTACTGACATGTTTTTTCACATCCTGGAGACTTTGTGCTCATTTTAAAATTACTCAAACACAATATAAAAAATTACAAATGAAATTATTTGTATCGGAACTATCTGCGGGATCTGCCACAAAGTATCGGTACCGGAAATATCGGCAAAATAGGGCTTTGACCCACCTCTAATACTAACTGACCCTAACTAACTCACTGTTGTCCAGAAGGGACTTGGGTGTCACTACCAAAGTGGTAATGAATGTAAAGAGGATGAAGACTTTTTTAGGGGTCGCTGGGCAAAGGTCTGGAAGATGTCTTGAAGGTAGTGGTGGTCCTTAGTAAGGAAGGCAGTAGTAGCAGAGCGTTCCAGCACGAGGTGGTGGAGTAAGCTGCTAATTATCAACTTGCATATTCAGGGCTGTGCGCTTGCCTATATGGACGGCAGGCTACGGGTCCTTCCGCACCCTTCGGCCGGTCGGGTATCTTCGGGCTGGAACTCCTGCATTAGCAGCAAAGGACGTGATCTCACAGGGGAGACTGGAAGTGCGATTTTTCTCGTATGCAGGTTGCATTGCTCCCCCGAGCTTAGGGGCAGTGCTGAGCTGCTTGGCCGACTTCTATCACAGCTTGGCTGACTTATATCACATACAGAGGGTGGTGTGACGTCTGGCCTAAGGGTGAAGACTGGTCTTGACTGCCATGTCCGTGGGTGCCCCCTGCTTGCCTTGGGGCGTGCTGGTAAGCTCTGGTAGCAAGTCGTCCAGGGTTCAAACCCCGCCTAGGATAACGTGATGACACATGACGATAAGAAGTTGTATATAGTATACAGTGCCTCGAAGGTCACAGGCCCATCTCATCACCCTGCCAACACACTGCCCGCCTGTTACCACTGTTCAGAGCAGCATTTAAACAAGGACTGTCCTAACCGGCAAGGCAGAAAACCATATAACAACAGGCCTCGAGACATGCAGTCTCGTGTAACCCCTCCTAGGGTCCCAAATCAGCAAGTAAATACCTTGGATAAGGCACACGCAGGGTCACGACCCCAACCACCACGAAGACCCCTCGCGCACAGGCAATTAAGCTTGGGATTCAACTGCAGTTCGACAGTTTCCTGGGACTCACAACCCAGAAGGGCAACGGCCACGTTACAGGAAACAACTATTACCCCATCTAAAAACGACACATGGCCAAGTGTGACCTTGTCCTACAGGGCACGGGAAGAAACCCCCCCCCCCCCTCCTACCCAAATGGAAGAGATAGGAAAAGCACTCCGGGTAATCCTGAGGCCGGTGTCGAGGGTGGAACCCCGGAAGATCCGGCAGGTCGAACCACAAACATTAGACAGGGTAGAGTCGCCCCTCCCTTGTTACAGTAGCGCTACAGCCTTACCCCTGGTAAGAGGCAGACTATCCCCTAGGATACTCACTTCTACCCCCAGCTCATATGCTCCCTTCTTGCCACAATGACCTGCAGGGAGAATGAGCATTAAATAAGAGGTCTCCTGGTGAAGCCCCATCGACCGGGTTTCCCAGCTAAGATGCATTATCTCCTAGCACTATAACAGAAGTTAGCAAACGCCAGGTGACCACAGCGACTAGAGATGAGACACATCCAACCCCCCTGAAACCTCCCCTTCCGACACCCTGGCTGCCCAAAGCCAGAATAACCTTGAGATAAACTCCCCAGAAGGCATAACTGTCTCCCTTATCTTCCCCTCGGGAGACGGGAGAAGCTAGTATAATGGAACCATAACTGAACGTGGAGCAGTATCCACTGCCTCCCAGTTCTGTCCCTCCTACGCCACCCCCGAGAGGGTGGACGTCCCAATGGAACAGGAGGTACCACTACTTTTCCCACCACAAGTCTTTGACAACGTCGAGTCAAACACTTCGTCAGAAGTAACCTCTACAGCGACAGGAGCTGTCGTCACAGAACCAAGGGTTCTTACTGGTGTTCAAGAGAAGACGCCCACTCTCACTATACCAATTGAGCCGATGGCGGTGTCCCCGACACCCACCACGACTACCAGTATGTCCATGCTTGAGGCCAGCAGCAACGCAGCCGGCCCATCAATCCTTGCCCAGGGGACGACCCAGAACCTACAGGCCAGCGGAAGCGACATCAGGCAGACGATTATTAAGAACCTCTCCCATTGACTGCCCAACCAATGGCCTCATCCCCAGAGGTCAGCAGCAGTTCCAGAGATCTATGTGAAAGTGGCAGCCCAAGCCAGGTCTCCATCAAAGACTTGAGGGACACAGCAACAAAACGACAAAGGGACCTACCTGCGTGAGCCAGCCGCACACCCTACCTTCCAGGCTGCTACCACGAGAGGCTCCATGGCGGCAGGCATTTAAGTTCTGGTGGCCCACGTCAGCACCAGCAATGCCGAAGAAATGTGAATGCCCGCAGAAGTAAAGACAGAATAAGAAGCAACACAACCAGTAAGCCAAGGTGTGTGTGAGTACTACTCAAATTCTATTAAATTCAAAGGTTTGCGTGTGTACCAAAGGAAAATCCAAGAAAAATGAATACTGCCTATCCAGCCAGATAGAAGGCTGATTTAATCTGGCAGAAATAATTTAATCTCCCTTTACTAAAGAAATTATAGTGTGGAATCTCATTGCCGAAAAATGAAGGAAATTCCAGATACCCAGTGCAAAGTGTCAACAACCCCAAAAAGGTGGAAAAATAGCCTCCACTAGTAAGAAACCCAAAAAAAACATTGACTTTCAAAGAAATGCTATTTAGGCTTCAGCCTAACCACATAAAGTAATATAACTTGGTAACACAAATGTAATACATTGTTGTGTGTAATTTGATTTTCGTGTTAATTTAATCTGTTCATTTTTTTTTGTTTGTTGATTATTCTAGTAGAGTAACGTAACATCCAAGAGCAGACAAACTATACTGTGTAAATATTAGGTATACAAAATTATTTAAAATAAAAAGGAAACGGAATTAAAAAGGATGCATTGCCAGGAAATTGAAAACACATTAACGAGTACGCCCGTTATTGTATTATTTTCACCATCTGACAATGATTAATTTGTTGTAAATAATAATCACGTAGTGTATAGTGTTTTCTAGTTTAAGACATCAGGAGAGATTAGCTTGTGTGTTAACTTATTATCAAAGCTGGAAATTTGATGCTTAGAATAATTTCCCCACACATGTTCACTCCAGTCCTTAATAATTCCCTCAAGACCTCCCTGTTACGAGCCATCAAAATCTAGTCTCTTAAATAATAATTCAGTATAGGAACAATTACAGTAAATGTCGTGAAGCAATAAACATTGTTAGAATTTTTCATGAAATGCACTGTAACACGATCCAGAGCAAGAATCTTATATGCAGGATGCAGACCTTACACAAGAATTCTTAACAGTGTGTCACTAGGCTTGACAAACTAGGATAGGGCATTATTTTGTGAAGTATCTGCCAGGAGCAGAAGGTTGGGGCACCGCTCAGGTATTAAACATGCCTACAATTCCGCTAACTTGCCATACCAGCAATTTAGTGTCAACCATAAAAAATAAGGGAGAAAATTTGTTAGGTTAAGCATTAGTAACATAAGAAGAAAAAATGATCTGTTAGACTAAACAATAATAATGTAAGAGAGAAAAGTTAAGGTTACAAGTAGGTTGCTAGGCTACCAAAATTTGATAAAAAGATGTAATATTCTAGTACTAACAGTGTAGTACTCGTCGACAGGTACACACCCACACAGTAGGACGACACATTTTCCACGCGGTTGTGCAATAGCGACGTTTCGCTGGCTAAGCCAGCTTCTTCAGGCGGCGAGTTGTACTGTAGAACACTGCAGTATGGTGGAAGAGTGATGTTAATGGTAAACCTAGCGGCCGGGTGGCAAACTAGGGTGTGGCAGGAAAATTGAAAAATTGCTGGTATAGCTGACGAGTATGGTAGGAGCTGTGATTATTTTATGTTGAGGCCTAGTGGCTGCCTGGATTTTGCTATAAATTGGTGAGCGAGATACTGCTTGAAGGTGGTAGGGCTCTCACAATTCTGGTACTGTAGCAAAAATCAAAATCTTTGATCTGTGATGCTGCACGTACTGCAACTGGTTTGTCCAGTAGGTTATTGATGTTACCAGCTATGGCTTTTTTGGTATCTGCTCTAAGGCCATTCATTCTCTGTCTAAGTGGCTTGGTGGTGAGGCTGACGTCTACTGCATTGCAGTATTGGCACTGTTGCTGAGAAATCAGATTTTTTGTTGCACAGTTATACTTGCCTTGGATGGGGTATGTATGGCTAGTGAGTCTGCTATTGAAAGAAGTTGAGGGTTGGTGGATTGCACAGGTACCACAGCGTGAGCTATTGCACGGGTGGGGTCCTTTGGGGGTGATAGTTTGGTTGGCATTTGTGATGGGCTGCAGCTCTGGATGAACCAGTTTGTTGCAGAGGTTAGGTGGCAAGACCAATATGGGCGGTTTGGAGAGCAGGTCTTGTATTTGTGGTAAGGAAGTCAGAATTTTGTATCCAGAGTAGAGATTGTTTCCGAGTTTAATTAGCCTGAGTAAGGCTTAAGTCTAGTCAGGGGTAAGTGGATCAGATCCTGTCTTCAATAGTTTGCGCAAGATTTGAACCAATATACCCAGGATTCTGACCACTAGACCAAGTGTGTTGGCAATAATGAGTCAAGTATCTGGGAGTAAGCTGCACTGCTCAAACACTCACAGTCCGCAACGACTTGAGATATCCAAGAGAGCAAACACTGCTATATTTCATGTGTCGAAATCATGGTCTCCTACGACTTAACAAGTGCATTGCGTCAGTCACTTCAAACAGACGTCTCCAGGCCGCCATCTAGGGGTATCACTACGACCTCACCTGAAACCCTCCCCAGAAAGTCTTATTCTTTCGTATCCACGGTAGCAGGCCGTGACAACGTCCCTTCTGGACTGACAAGTATGTTAACTTTTCCCTATAGGACTTAACATTAATATATTTTGCTCCATACACGTTTTTATTAGGGATGGGCCGAAACCGACACCAAAACTGATTAACCGGCCCACACCACAACCATCAGCATGTGCGGCATCTGAAAATTATTTGCAGATTATTATTCACCGATTAGTAGCACTAATTTATTTAACACAATGTTAAATAACAAGCATGCTATATCTCATAAAGCATTAATTTACCGCATCTATCAATCAGATATTCTGCCGAAAACCAAAATATGTTCGGAACAATTGTTTTTCGATGATTTGTTCCCGTTGTTTACATTTTACCATATATCCTGTTGGTACATTCGCCAAAGATTGTGTGCATCATTCATTTTTGGACACTACGTGAATACAAAACAACGCAGTTAATTGACAACTGGTGCTATCGATTGTATTGTTTACATCCCGCAAGAGTTTTTTGTTTTATTTTCTTCTTACGTTTTTACTGCATTTGTAGGTTGGCGAAAATAAGAAAGCAACCTGTATTCTCATTCCTCTTATGCGTTTACTGCACTCGTAGTTTGGTGGCAATGAAAACATATCACACAATCTATGACACTGTTCTCATTCAAAATGGAAAGTGAAAACAAATACACTAGATTTTGACGGGCATAGTTCTTATAAGAAACTGTCGGCTGCGGTTTTGGTTAGTGTGTTAAAGGTCTGAATAAGACTCAGCAAAAACTGTCGCAAATATATCAGTTGTCATTTTAACCTAGGGAATGAGTACGGCTCGGCCGACGAAGGAATACTAAGCTAACATGTTAATAAAAATAATAAAAAAATTTGCTCAGTATCAAATGAATATTTAATATTAAATTGATTTAATAAGACATTTTTGTTGGCATCTTTAGGCTGTTTGTTTAAACGAACATGCATGTTGAGGTTATGTAAGGTATTTCTCAGATCTACAATCAAAGTCCGCATCAGATTGCCTGAAGTTTTGAAGGTTGACTTTAATGAACTCAGTTTGTAATGAATGCTATATTGTCTGTTAACAGTTTTGCCCAGTTAAAATGTCTATCTTATTATTTATTATTAAAATTAGTGTTGTATTTCACTTCCATGCTGTAGACACGTAATACAAAGTGCTTAAAGTGTTTACAAAACTGAATACCCTAATTTAAGTAATATAAAGTATTTCCAAATATTGGGAGTTGGGAATTATGATTGTGCTCATAAAAACTGGTATCGGCATTGCAGTAATCTGCGGCATCAGCAGCTGAGAATCTGTATCGTTGGTATCTGCAAAATGTGGTATCGGCCCATCCCTATTAGAAACCTTGATTGCCAACACATGTCAAAACACTAAGGTAGACCAAATAAAAGATTACTCTTCCTAGAAATCACCCATATGTTGCACACAAGGCCCTGGCTTAGCTCAGTTGTGGGTTTCTTCCCACGCAGGTAGATGAGGTTATGAATTGAGAGTTTTTGTGGCGGATATATAGAAGGTGACTTTGGGACTGAATCTCTGATGAGCAATCTTAATTTGTGTGTTCTATTGTACACTGTACAAGTACGAGTTCTCATGGTGGCCTTCAAATATTGCGACGTAAACATCGTGGTGATTATACCCCAGGGATCTAATCCCAGTTGGGTAGAACGCTGGTGTAAAACGTGAGGTAAGTTGGTTTGCAAGAAGGAACAAAATCAAGGACGACAGTTGATACACTTCTCTGACGGGTTACCTGTGGTATCTTCGGTAACGGAGCTCTCATCTGCTCAGTTCACAGCTCTGGGGCGGCCGGCTAAGGAACAGCAGTCAGCTCTGGTAGCGGCGGAGAAGAGTGTTCGCTGCTTAATGAAGGAGACGATGAAGGAGACAAAGGACATGGGGTAGAACGGTGTATTCCTCAGTAAGATCAGAGGCTTCTATACCGACGACTGTAATAATGTAATAATACTAGATATTCATAGGGCAGTCTTTCTTATTCTGCCCCTTTCTCTGTGGTCAGCCTCGCTTACGCGGTGGATAATGTGGCAAGGTTGGCCACCAGTAAGCTGGTGATGGCTGCCACAGGGTTTTGTGGTACAACTCCGGCAACATTAGAACTCGGCTGGCTTGTTGGGTTAATTCTCTCCTGGGGGTGCCGGGTTCGATCGCAGTAGACTCTGTGCTGGCCATTGGTGTGGTCACAACCTGGTTACAAGAGATGGGTGACAGGTGTGACCTGGCAGTGGCCTTGGTGCACATCGACATCCAGGCAGACTCGACTGCAGGAGGGAGCTCTCTGGAGACGTTCTCGCCTTCTTCCTGGGTTCGAGCAGTTGTGGCTGCATCTCGGCCCAGAGATGCGGTGATCCAGGTCGAGGTACTAACCCATACCTCACAGTAGATAATCTGAGTCGTTCCCGTCAACGTGGAGCGGGTATGCTGTGGTTCGGCAAGCCTCTGCAGTATGGAGGCCTCGGAATTCCTGAACGGTGGACCTCCTGCTGTATGCAAGGGCAGTGATGATACGTTGCTAGCATCATCCTCCCATCCTGTGTTGGTTTCTGCCCACAGTGGAGGTGGTGTCGCAGGCACTAACCCTGTGTTCAAAGGCAGGCAGGCTACATCAATATCCTCATTCTTCTGATTGTCTATTACCTATACACAATTTCCCACAAGCGAGACCACGGATCCATCTGAAATGTCGGAGATATATATATATATATATATATATATATAAGGATGCATGGGGTTTCTAGATCTGGGGAAACCGAGGTTTCCGTACCTAGTTTTGAGATTTGGGGGGGCCGGGTTTGTCCTTATGTGGCTATGTGGCAGCACTGTGCACACCCCAGCGTTGGCATTTCCCTGATGGGCAGAACCCTTAACCTGCGAGTGAAGCTGCGTGCTCTGGGGTCGCGTGTTATTCGTCACTTCTCCCCTGTAGCTTGCCAGTTCGGGCAATCCTTGTTTAGATGCCTCCCCAGGCAGTGCTAACAGCAGGGAAGTAGAGAGGTACAGAGTGGTGGCAGGCGGTCGACCGCTTGGCGTGCGGGAGGAGGGGGAGGATCCGTGACCTTAGGGGAGTACACGCCGGGTTGTCAAGCTGCATCTGCACTATGTTATTCTTTTAGATTTCTTTGGCTCTCTCGAGCAGATCCTCAATGGTTTGCGGGTGATGATAAGGTTGTGAAGGGAGGGAAGGTTGTGTATGTGTGTAATACTAAAGACACAGCTAGCTTCACTTTCTACCAGGTACAAACGTTTATACCTTCCTTCTTATGTATATTTCGGCTTTCTCCGTTTCTCCTTGGGTTTTTGTATACAAATCAGCTATCAGCTGGGCAACAACTTCTTTTCCAGTGAACTTGGAAGTAAGTTGGTGGCTCAGCTGTTCCCACACGCTAATAAATTCCCCATACATATCCCACCATATCTTTGCTTTCCCCTTCAGCTGGGAATGGGTTTTCTGCATTCATTGTTTGCTAGGTATGTTGTGCTAACGAAACTCCAGCTCGCATTCCCGTAGGAATTTGATCGGGTCCTTGTGTCATCGGCCGCTGAATTCCGTAAGTTGAAGTTCAGTGACACAGTAGGACAACTCGGGACTACATCTTGAGCCTGGATTTCTGGGGTGGTATTTCAGGACTCTCTGGCATACCTGGCAGTGATACACTAGGCCAGGCCATGTGAGTGGTTCATCCAGCCAGCCTATGCAGGTGAGGTCCTTGACTTTCACACTCGAGCCAGTTGCACCTGGCTGGACGTTGGGTTTGGCAGAATACACAACCATATCCCAAGCGTCTACTAATTTGAATATGTCGTCCCACCCAACACAGGTGTATTGAAAGTTTTTGGTACATCATATACACTTGATAAGAAATCTCCCCGTGCCAGGGCCGGTTTCTGCATCCCACTTTGTCATCAAGTCCTGGAATCTATGTCCGGTGGCGAATGCCGGAGTGACCTCATGGTCGCTTTCTCCAGTAGCGGACATAGCGGTATACTCGTTAGAAGCCACAGGGTGTTTATTAATCTCGGACTCCCTGAAGTCCAGTAAGATATACTCTGCTTACTTAGTGGCAGCTAAATATATTTAAGGGACAGATGTTGGTTTGTCCAAGCTTCTTCCCTCCTAGGGTATGCCCCATGGCAGTGGGTTGTCCCAGGGTGTGGCTGGCTAGTTCGTAGCAACCAAGGCTGAACTATTTGATACTAGTGCACCACGTTGGGCACCAAATATATTTGAAGCAATTCTGAGCGACCTGATATGAGGGGAAGCTTCTCCTTGTGTCCTAAGAGTTTGTGGGATACTGCACCAGCAGAAGCGGTGATTCGAGGACTAGAAACCTCGATTGCCAACACATGTCAAAACACTAAAGTACACCAAATAAATGATTACTCATCCTAGAAATCACCCGGACGTCACATACAAGTCCCTGGCTTGGCTCAGTTGAGGGTTTCTTCCCACACCTATAGGTAAGGTTGCGAGTTGAGAGCTTTTGTGGCGGATTCATTGGAGGTGATTTGGGGACTGAAACCCCAATGAGCAATCTGAATTTGAGCGTTCTATTGTACACTGCACGAGTACGAGTGGCCGTGGTGGCCTTCCAATATTGCAACGCGAACGTCGCAGTGATTATACCCCGGGGATCTAATCCCTCTGGTGTAGAACCCCAGTGTAAAGCATGGAGCGGGAGGGAACAAAATCAAGTGCGGCAATTAATACATTTCTACAATGGGTTACCTGTGGTATCTGCGGTAACAGAGCTCTCCTCTCCCCGTTGACTGCGATTTTGCCGCCGGCTGAGGAACAGTGGCCGGCTCTGGCTGTGGCGGATAAGTGCATTCGCTGCTCGATGAAGGAGACATAGGACGTGGGGTAGAGCGGTGTATTACTCAGTAAGATCAGAGAGTTCTATACAGACAACTGAATTACCGTAATGTAATAATACTAGATATTCATAGGACAGTCTGCCTGTAACCCTGGAGGGTAATGCAAAGAGTGAATTATTTTCTGGTATTTCTGGAGCTGTGTAATATTATTAATATCCTATTATAGGAGGTTAGGAGCTCTTTTCAGTTTGTTCTTTTGACCACTCTTATGAGTTCGTGGCACGAGGCAGTTTTGAAAAGAAAGATTCATATTAAAGCAAGCAAAAAGTGTATACAAGGCAAAGCCGGTTAATATAGCGGTCATACAGTGTTCGTCCGGATACACCGCTATACCCAACGTGTCTCACCACATAACTTCTTCTAGCCATTCACTAGCCAGAAGGGTTATACAGCGAGGATCACGTAGGCAGTTGTAATACATGGGAGTAGTAAGTT
Source organism: Dryococelus australis (assembly GCA_029891345.1). Classification (NCBI taxonomy): domain Eukaryota; kingdom Metazoa; phylum Arthropoda; class Insecta; order Phasmatodea; family Phasmatidae; genus Dryococelus; species Dryococelus australis. Next base: position 74,435,538 of record CM056997.1, read on the forward strand.
CTTAGAGAAAGGCTCCCCTGAAGATTAGCTAATGCAATACGCTGAGCATTACTGTAAACAAACTCGGAATATCACTTGGTGCTTCTTGTATCTGCCATTGAGGCTGGTTCGCGAAGCGGTGTTGCGTTATGTACTCAAAATAATAAATTGACTTCATTTCAACTTAGTTATCAAAACACTTGGGGGCAACACGTTATTAACAATTATAATTGTGAAGACCCTAGAATTCACTTGGTTGAACATGGAGTTTATTACATTCATGTAATTTATATGCAAAATAATACAGTGCAGTGAAATCAATACTATTACGTTAATTAATTTAAACACAAGTTTTCACTGTGAATACAATTAACAGCGTATGTTAATTTAAATACAACTCAGGTGAAGGCAACCTGATTACGTTATTACGGTGAAGTTTGTGACCCTTTCAATGAAGCAGAGAGATTAACTACTTAAAATTTATTTACATTCCAGTTAGCTAGGGGAATCCTAACTTTAATTAGGGATTGTCCAGAGGGGACCTCATAGTATGCCAAAAAAGGCTCTTTACCCAATTGGTAAAAGTGTGGCCGGGCTAAGGCCTTACGGGGGTGTCTTTAAGAGATGATGTCGCAGTGACCCTGGTTTAACTGGGAAGGTAGTAGAGTAGGAGGGATAGGACGACGTGCTGAAGCAGTTGGCAGTGATGATGACCCAGGAAACTGGAGACGCTGCAGAGGTGGATGCCTTCTGGTGGCGGCATCCTCTGGAGATGGTGGCGACGTCATCGACCACTGATTGGCTACCGGCACGGATGAGGGCGTCCAGCCCTTGTCAGGATGCCCCGGCCTTTACAGTTAAGGGGCGTAGCAGGATTGAGTGCTGCCACAGATAAGGGATTCCACCCTTAGTCTTGTCCTCTGCCTTCACAGCTTAGAGGACGGAGAGCCACACACTGTTGAGGTCTGGTCGAGGATGTCCTTTTATACTAATTCCTACCAACCATAGGTGCTTGGACGGATGCAGGGGAGTTTAACACCGCCTCTTAGGAGTGGAGCTTCCAACATTACATGCTTGAACCATGGATCCTTATTCTGCCTGCCACTCGGTGCGTAGTGTTGAAATCTCAGGTCCAGAGGCACTCAAGAAGGCAGTGACTCTCCGTTGATTGACCCACTTCCTACAAAAGCGCAAAGTTTGAACGTGCACTGTTCTACTAGCGGGCATGGCGAAGTAGAGCAGTGTTTTTACTCAGGGACTACATGGTCGTGATGGCTTCTAGGAGATTCAGGTTTACAGGAAATGCTAAGAGCACTAGGTTAGCAGTGTGTTGAGGCTCTGTCAACATCTGGAAATCCCATGTGTCCCATGCGTAGTTGGAGATGACTTGCCCATAGAACATTGCCATTATTCAGATGTGGCAAAGTCGGTCATTTGCAGTGCGCTTTTTCTAAGAGCCAAAAGCATCATGTGTCACACTGAAGAACCTATCAAATACAAATGTATTGAAAAGCTGGGCTCACACTATCCTTTGGTAAAATAAAATGATGTCGCAAAGTAAACAGAGTAATACACAAACTGTTTGTTTTTTTGTTGTGGGCGTTCTTCATAATATGGAAACTTGCCTTGTTTGATGTTACAACAAACTGACCTTAAGTGCCATATCTCTAATACTATAACTGCAGTACTACCTATGCAAATAAAATTGTACAAGGCAAAATTATCCCAATACTGAAAATAAACCTAACATACTACTTTCATTCCTAATTACGGCAACAATAGCACAATTTCACAAGCAAACACAGCCACCACATAAACAGAATCGTACAAAATACAGTACTTAAGGAAAGAGGAAGCAAGATACCTGAAAGTAAGACTCCTTTTCGAGGCGATCCATAAGCAGCTCAAATGCCTCAACAGGCACCTTTGTGAACCCTTTATCAACACGTTCCTCATTGATTAAATCCAGCCATGCACAGTCTTGTTCATCCATCTCATACTCCACGTCTCCATCCATTTCTTCCATTGGTCGCTCCACAAACCTACAGTTGCAGCAAAAAAAAGCATCCCAAGTCAACTGCTGGTCCATCGCAGTGGACACATTCCAGTACATTTGCTCCTTAGAACCAGAATCAACCTCAACTACCTACAAAAAGGGAGTAAAACCGAAATACGTTATACACACATGTATGTATATATAAAAAAGCAGGAAGCCTTAAAAAAACAAACATTTATTTAAGAGCTCTGCCATTTCACAAAATTGTGCAGATGTGCCGAATGAATCATGTACCAATTCTGTAATGTTGAATCACTGATGTGCTGCCGATATATGCAAAAACATTTTGCATATACAGGCCAAGTCATAAATAATGAAACAGCTTCATGCTGCTACCAAAATGTAACCAATTATGATAGGGTGTGTAATAAAAGAAAATCTCCGCAAGTTTTATCTCTCTTTGTGGCTATGATGTTTTGCCACTGCTCTGCCCAGACTGCTACTGTAGAAAAATTGTGAATGACTTCCAGAAAGTTTATTATGTGTTACAGTTAGTGAAGACTAATTTGATTACAATTGTGCAAAAACATTTCCGCATCCCCTTTGGTAGCAATCCACCATCTCGGAAGAACATCTAAAGGTGGTACAGACAGTTTGAAGAGACAGGGTCTGAGTTTAAAAAAAAAAGAGCACCGGACAGCAGTGTGTAAACAAAGCAACTGTCGACAGAATTAAGGAAGTGTTTGCAAGAAGTCCACAAAAAACTACACATTGTACAAATCATGAACTGTAGCTGTCCCAGAAAACTGTATGGTGCTTATTCATAAGCGGCTGAGATGAAAACATTTTAAGTTGCAGTTGATACAAGCAGTGAGAGAAAATGATAATTTGCACTACCAGTTTTGTGTGAAAATGCAAGTGGACATAGAGGACAATAATTTTGCAGGTTGTCTTGTTTTCAGTGATGAAGCTACCTTTCATGTAAATATGAAAGTGAAATGTCACAATCTGAGGATATGGGGTAAAGAGAATCCAAATACCATGATTGAGCATGTTCGAGATTCACCAAAGCTCAAGGTGTTCTGTGTCATGTCATAAAAAATAATCAATGACCCAATTTTCTTTATGGAAGATAACTTTACTGGGATACCTTATATTGACATGTTTCAACAGTGGCTAATATTGCAGCTTGAGGACTCCCAAAACTACCTGCTCCAACAATATGGGGCACCACCTTATTATCACAGTGAGGTGTGACTTTACCTCAATGGACATCTCCCTCACAGTTGGGTTAGCCATGCGACTGCCAACAAGCTTGCATTTCAAAATTAGCCACCAAGGTCACCCAACATTACATCATGTAATTTTTGTGTTTGGAAATATGTGAAAGAAGCTGTGTAGGTTCTGTCCTTTCCGAAAGAACTGTGAGAGTTACGAAGACAAATTTTTACTGTTTTCGCATCCATATATGACATGCTGTTTCAAGTATCACAAGAACTGGATTACAGTTTGGAGATATACAGCATGAGACGAGGTTCCTATATTAAATCCTTGTAAATATAAATAAAAACTAGAATAAAATAAAAACTTCTAGAGTTTTACTTTACATACTGATGCATGGCGCTCTGCACATCTATAATGCACACTTGACTTCGCCTCATCTGAACGCAGTTTCATCTCGGCAGGCAAGTCATTTAAACAGTATTAGAAGAGGTTCGTCATGTGCCTACAGTGTACTTTCTCGAAATGAGAGACGATATTACAGACATGCCAGTCATACTTGTACTGTTCGCTCTCCACTATAAGCAGATGTCACGCCAACCCTCCGAAGGGAGACTGCACACTCTGCCAAACCACCGAGCCTGCCTCCCAAGGTCACGAAGTTCTACAGCGTGCCAAGAGATGAAGCCCACCACATCAGCGATTCTCCATGCAGCAGAAGACGCTAGCAGACGACTCAAGGGGTGAATCTTATGTCCATCTTCACCCCTTGGCTCCTCCTGTCCAGCGGTCAACAAGTATATAAGGCCCTGCAAGACCAGCAAAAGGTAGTACATGTTTCCTCCATCGCTCTGGACAGGGCCTGAGGAAGCCACTGACGGTTCATGCTCTCTAGTACGCCTTTCTGATTACACCTATCTCTTCAGGGCCACATGAAACCTACTATTGACAACAACCCCACCACACAAATCTCTTCTGCGCATGCGGCAACGCCCTCTGGACCTTCTGGAAGACTCAAAGAACACCACCACCTCCTGAAGATGCCAACAGCGCCTTCCTTACCACCCTCTGGTAACGGTCATTGACTGTCTCTTCAGGAGCACCGCACATCCCGCTTACTAAACAGTATGGGCAATTTCTACCACTACCTTTCTGGTAGCAGCCACTAACTGTCCCTTCAGGAAAAACAGGCAGGTAGTTAGAGAAAGTTGAAGTTAACTACCTAGCAGTTTTCGGCATTCTCAATCAGGTTAGAACCAGTCGCCTTTACCTGGCTATATGTAGGTTTAACTTCCCCATCAATTCAAGGTTAGTTTTAGGAAGTAGTATGGTCCACCATGTATATTCTCACAGAATATATACCTGATCTAAACTTACTTCTGAGTACTGATTTCTGAGTGTCACTGTGTTAACCTCACATAGAAACCACCCCACTAAAGTGAAGCCGGAAGAACTCGCAAAGCAATAGAATACACACCCATTAGAAGACCACCCGTGCTGTGCCCCAAGGTATAGTACGGTAGAGCCCCAACCATTAACAAGACCTCCACCAGGTGGGTAGCCAGTCAGGCCAATCTATACTCCGCCACCGCTCTCTACAGGGCCGGAAAGGAGTAAGAGTTGGTTCTGACGAACTGACCACTGTGGATCCCACACCCAAGTATCGTGAAGTATAGCCTGAAAGAATCCACCATTCTGTCCAGTACTCTTTACGGGGTCGGATGAAAGGAGTAAAGGGTATAACTCTTGCCTATGCTGTAAACCCGGAAGGGTGGTGCCCAGAGGAAGTCTAGAAGGGCAGCTTATGCCTCCAGAAACAAGCCTGAATTGCGATCCAATTCTTTCTTCTGCAATTGGCAGTACCTCCCCATGGGGCAAAGTTTACGCCGCCCGCTCACTAGAGAGACCTCACCTTCCAGTGCCACCCAAATCACTTTTTTCACCCCCCCCCCCCCCCCCCCCATATCCTCTCCACAAGACCACTGGTTCACTGCACCTCCTGGTTGTGGCTATCCGCAGAGGAGAAGAACCTCCTCAGGGTATAGCTAACCCTTGGTTCGGGGGTCAGCAAATTGTACACTATTAGTCTACTCCAGATGCCAGCTGAGTCAACAGTACACCATGTCCAGATAGAACTCCCAGCAGTCACAAGTCACACACCTTCACAACAACTGGGGCAGCCACCACCAAGGAGAATCGTCCAGTAAGGTATACCCATTGCTAAGGGCCAGCCCATTCGCCAAGCCGTGACAGTAGTGCCCGATTTTGTTCCACTCAGACAGGCCACAAGACCTGTTCTATATGCCGGTCAAGCACCAGTCAAACACTAAATAAGTCATAGTCATGTTTCTAGTGATATTGGCCCAAACCAAAACCATAATATTGACAATGACGACCACCTCTTACATCAGCCATCAAGTAACAAGGATTTTCGTAGCACTTAACCTAAGGAGTAGTGCATCAATACACACCCTGCAAGATCTTCTGTCATAATTGGAGATATTCTGTCATAAACGGTTATGTTTTGGTAGCAGTGTGAAGTTGTTTCATTATTTTTGACTTGCCTTAAGGTTGAATTCTGGTTTCTATAGACTATTCATGGTCAAGTGAGCACTTTTAAGGCCCTAGTTACTTTTTCCTTTCAGCCATTTCTTGTCCTTTAACAACTTTTTTAAATAAATATTACAATGTCAGTAATAAACAGAGTGTGAATATTCCACCACACTCGGAAGTTAATGTCCAAGGCTAAAATAAAATATATTTATTCACTATTATTCCAAATGAGAGGGTATTAAAAACTGCTCACTTTGCTGTGACTAGTCTATATCATACATACTTAAACAATGGTATTGGTGAAATGCAGCACAATTAAAAGCAATTTTTAACTTATTTCAGTTTACAGTGTCAAAAAAATACAGTAATGCTACCAACCATGCAGGTTTAAGTGAAGTTAAAAATTTAAAAAATATGTTGGCCTATGTTTACAAAAATACTTACTCATGAACACAGAAAACAGTAAGTATGTGTCAGGTGGTTTACATGTTTTGTTTCTGTCGACAGTCATGTGATAGACTTGAAAAAAACTGGTTCTGCAACAGACTGGTTTAATGTTACTGGTACTTGCAAAATACAGTCGACTCTCGATGTATCGTTATTCAGGGGACTGCCAAAAAATTTCCATACACGCGGGATTTCAGTAGATGAAGTTTCTCCCATGTACATTAATAAAATAAAACTTCTAACCTTATACGATGGAACCTCTATGTATTGAACTCGGATGGATTGAAATCCAGCAGCCATTGAACATATTCTGTGCTCCCATTTTTGATTTATCTGCATTTCATGACCACATTCACTGAAAGTTCACATGTATTAAAAATTTTTGTCAGTCCCCTGAGAAATAATGGCTAGAGAATCCACTGTAAAACTTAATGTTGAGTATAGTAAGACCTGTACATTATATGTGAATAAAGTTTAGCTAATAAACACAATAAAATGGGAATTTTAGAAATGTATTACTGTACATAACATATTAAAAAATATTTCACCTAAACTCGTTTAAATAAAGAAAATAACATCTCAAAATACTGTATATAACTGATTGTAATCAGACAGCAAACGCAAACTGACCTAAAACTTTCAAACCTTCTGAAAATAAAAATAATATGACACTGAATACAAGTAAAATTTTGAATGTCCAGCACAGGTTCTATCGGCTGACAGAGCGCGGAGAAGTTATCAATCGGGCAGTGTGTTTACGGCAGCAGATGAAGGAGGGGTGGCGGCGGGAGCATTACCCCACCGCACCGCTACCTGATGCCAACACCTTGCGCCCGTGGTAAATGTCTGTCTTTTAAAGTAATTGAAGATTGCAAATAAAAGCCACTAGGCTACTAAAAATATATAAAAGGACAGGACTCCAAGTACTCACAGTCTAGTACTTGTTGATAGGCTCACATACAAAGTACAACACATTTTTTTCACACAGTTGCGCAATCGCGACATTTCGCTGGCTAAGCCAGCTTTATCAGGCAGCAAATTATAGGACACTGCAGAATGGCAGAAGGGCACTGTTAGCAGTAAATTTAAACGCCAGGTGGCGAACTAGCGTGAGGCAGGAAAATTGAAAAATGGAAAAATTGAAAAATTGCGGGTATATTAGATTAGTGTGGTAAGGAGATGTGATTATTTTATATTGACGCCAGGCGGCTGCCTGGATTTTGTTATAAATTAGTGAGCTAATTCCCAGTGTCTCTCCTGAGCTATTACTTGAAGATGGTAGGGCTCTCACAATTCTGGTACTGTAGCAGGGATAGAAATCTTTATTCTGTGATGCTACATGTGCTGCAACTGGTTTGTCCTGTAGGTTATTGATGTGACTACAGAAGAAAGCCCTTTGTGTGTGTGAAATCAAAGTAATTCCCTAGCCCATATGTTGTGTGACGTGAATAAAAACTGCAAGCAAATGAAACACCTGGTCATGTGTCATGTTTTGTGCTCAATGTAACCAGAAATGCATGGCTTGTCTGTTCAACCAATTTTCTTTCACCTCATGCTCTGGCTCGTGAGGAGATTGTAAGTACTATGTGATGTTAATTTTGCTTTTACTTGTGAAGTTTTGCTTAACTTTAGTTGACATTTAGCAGCCTAACTCTTTTGTTGATGTTAGCAGCCCAACTGCCCGTTGATGAATCAAGACTGTGAGCCAGAGAAAGTAAGCTTGAAAGCACATGTAAATATAATCAGCCTACAATATCAACCCTAGACTAAAGCATGCCTCGAAGTCAAGCTGTGCGTAACGACAACTATTACTCTTACATTACTAATATTTGAGAATGTTTAGTAACGATGCTCCTCACATTAGAATGGCTTAGCCCATTCCAAATCACATACCTTGTTCAAGAGTTGTTTTTGTTCAACTTAACTCATGATACTCACTTGTCTTATACCCAACTGTACCTAGCATTTTGCTAAACAAGTCAACAAATACTCATATAGTTGTGTACAATTTTGCCAAAGTATCTTGTGTTGAAAACCATTGTCAAAACTTGTCAAATTGCCTCACATGTAGAATGGCACTGTTTACCTGTACAGTGGAAACTCGCAAGTGTGAGTATGGGCTTTAACGAGACCTTCATAATCGTGAGCGTTTTGTAATGCACTGCCAGTATGTATATGCTATTTATAGTAAAAGTGTTTGGTATTTACGAGTGGTATTTTTATGTGAACATTTATAGATACAAGTCATCTGCCTTAGAAAAAGAAAAAATTACAGTAAATATACTACACATAGATACATGTACTAATTGCCATAATTACTGTACCACGATGACACATTCATTCAGCGGTCGGTCAGTTGCATTGTGTCGAAACCAATGATGTGGCAACGATGGAAAGGCCGCTGCAACTGAGTTTGCTGCTCGCGCTTGTATTGATCCAGTGATGCTGTTCTAACTAAATGCCAATGCCCCTATATTGTAACGGCCATCTTATGAAACCTTTATTCAACCAATCTTCTGCTCACACTCGTATTGATCCAGTGTCGCTGTTCTAAATTAATGCCAGTAGCCCAATATTATAACGGCCATCTTGTGAAACCTGAACAGCATGCCGCAAACTGATCCAATACTCTGGCTGATCACTTTACCTGCTGGCGCCAGCACAAATAATACATGTTTTTTTCAGGTGCAAAATCTGAAGAAAGCTAACAAATGCCGTAGTCTTAAGGGGGTTTGGTGTCATATTACTATTAATTATTCAACAGACATTTTTCAAAGTTACGCATGTATGCATTAAAGCATTTGGAAAAGGTTTAGAACAGTGGAGAAAAAATGATGTAGGTGGACGTGCCGCGGGCTATCATTCATTGGCTAGTGCCCTTGTTTATATTGGCAGCTGTTTTAGTAAAAAACTAGGGTTAGGAAGCACATGCATAATTTATTTTTATATATGTATTCTCAATTCTTATTGTTATTTGCATACAAAATTTCGTTACACTGTTGCTGATTTTGTGATTGATCGTCAAACTTCATTGTACTGTATATGCAAGTTGTTTCCATCCTGCAGATAAGAAGTTTTAGCATTCAGCCATTTGAAAAAGTCTTAACAGAGTTCTACTGTAAGTCATAATTTTCGTATACTAAAACGGGTCACGCGACCATTTAGTTAACTAAAACTGCGAATTGGAACATGGCCCTAAACAGTGCACGGAACTATCAAAATATCACCAGCTGTTTACTTGTTCATTGTGGTCCGGCCATTTTTTTTTGCCATGTTTTGTGATGATGTATGAAAATTGTAGAATCCAGAGCCCACAAATAACTTGTAAAGCAATTACATATCACATTCCTCGTAATAAACACAGACCTGTTGTCCTACTTGTGTAGTGTACGTCTTAATAGCAGAGCTATCAGCCAAGGTACATCGTAATACATACCTGGGTGAAATATTTTTCACAACCAATGTCATGTTGCTTGTTTCATGTAAAACAATGTAACCTTTTTGCACTAATGATTTTTAATCTGAGCCAATACTATAAAATAAGATAAAATTACATGGACTATTACATCAAGATAAAACAACTGAATGGCTCCAACCTAACTGTTCTTTTGTTGTATTTTGGAAGTGTACCAACAAAATTTCGTATCCTGTAGCCAGATTCTACTTTAAACCATATAAGTACTTTCTTAATGTACACATTTCCAGCAATTTGTGATTGCATCAATTAACGTGAGTTGCCTACACTCACAGTGAGAGAATTTATATCAATTCCACAGTGAACTTAGCTACTCCCTTAAGGCTAGGATTTGATGAAATTGTAATCATATAATTTTCCTTTTTCACTAGCTTTGCAACGGGCTGTGAAAATACCTTTGCAACAACATATACTATTTAAAGCTTTAACCTAATCAAATAGGATGTTATAATTGTATTGACGTGTCACGTCTATATTAACCTACTAATACAACTTTATTTCATCAGTGCAAACCTTCCTGTCACACCCGGCGGGATTACAACTGAAGTACAATCTATTAGAGTACCTACAGAAAATGCTCCTAGTCATGGGGCTATGAAAGATGCCACCACATTGTACTATTCACCTGATGGTAAACATGCAAGCTCACAACCCCAAAGCATGAGTGAGCTGTCTGCTGAGCCACTGAGACAATATTCCAAGGTCATGTAGTACTACAGCATGCCAAACGATGTCACAACAAGTATTAACGTATTAAGCTGACTCGTGCCGCCTCAGCAGAAACTCCGGCTGGCGGGAGATCACGCAGCCCAGACGTCACACCACCCACCATCCTCCAACCCAGATGAGGGTGAGCCGGTGGAGAGAGTGTGTGTGTGTGTGTGTGTGTGTGTGTGTGTATATGTATATATATATATATATATATATATATATATATATATATATATATATATATATATATATATATATATATAATATATATATATATATATATATATATATAAGAGAGAGAGAGAGAGAGAGAGAGAGAGAGAGAGAGAGAGAGAGAGAGAGAGGAGCTGCGCACCACTCATAATGTCAGACTTGCTTCTTCACCTCATTGTACAGTACCAAAGGAACTCCAGTAGCTCACTTGAGGGAGAACTGGCAGAGTATGTATACCTATGTGTCGCTCATAACGTCAGCCTTGCTCCTTCACCGCACTGTACGGTGCTGAAGGAACTCCAGTAGCTCGCTCCATCACCACGTGTGCTGGGGCTCTCTACTAACATCCAAGTGTCTACAATCTACCAGAACTCTTCAGCAACCTCACCAACCGCTACCAGATCTACGAGAGATTCTTTGAGACTATGCAGCAATCTCCGACCCCTCTTTAGTTGCCCACCCTTCTGGTAACGGCAACCACCACTGCCCTTCTGGTAGTGGCACCCGCAAATTTCTTCTGGACAACGCAAATAGTATATTTAGGAAGAGTTGTTTTCATAGCCACCTAGCCAAAACTAACTTGCCAGTTTAGAACCAGGTCACCTTCACCTGTTAAATCGTAGAATACTTCCAGTCAACTCGTGTTTGATTAGGAGGTAGTACCTGCCACTGAGTTTATTTCTACTGTAATAAACACATGTTTTATCCAAACTGAGAGCATTATTTCCAAGAGGGTATTTGTGCTATTTCCAAGTAGACACAACGTCGTTGGAGATAAGAAGCAAACCGCGATATATTACTCAACCAATTTGAGATCCATAGTGTAGGACTGCGGACTACCCCTCAGGGACGCACGTATATCGGAACATACATATTAGATGGCCACCCATTCTGTGCACCCCGGTGTACAGAAAGGTAGAGCCCCTACAACTATGAAGACAATCCAAAGGATGACTAGTCAGTCAGCCCAGGTTGTACTTCATCCACCATGCTTAATGGTCCCGGAGAGAGTATTTGCCTGATTCTAAGGGTCTGACTAGACCCACACCCAGTGTCGTTGAAGGACAGCCTTAGTAAACACAATGCTCTGTTTAACTCTTACGACGGTATTAATACCCCTCCATATGCCCTACTCCCGACGAAGTGGTATTCAACATTGAGATAAAAAGGCACTTACCGCTTCTAAAACCAAACAAGGTTGTAACCCACAGCCAACTGCACTCTGCAGCCTTCCTCTGCACCTGTGGCTGCACGGGTGTTGTCATTAACCTGTACTAGCCTCACCACAACCGCAGTCCCCTTCTAAAAATAAAAATTATGCTGCACCCACCACAGTTAGCCTAGAAGACCATGGTTAGCTCGGCCCAGCTAATGCATCCTGTTGGACCAAAATCCACTTGGCACCATGATGCCACTCTCTACCCCTCCGGCCATCAGCCACGAGAGGGGAACAAGCCGCGAGCTTCAGCTGCCTTCGGCCATCTCTGCAGTTTCTCTGCTGCCCTCTCTCTCCACGACATCTCTGTTACCCCCGCACTCCCTGCGCTGGCCCTGTGCTCCGAGTATATACAGAACTCACAAACCACAGTTTGAGGCTGTTTCTCAGTGTCACTCCGCAAGAGTGCATACCGACCTTCCTGTCCCGCATCAGTCTTGCAGAACGTTACTCTGTCAGAGCATCTACGACTTCATCTAGCAATCACTGCTTTATGCAGTTTTGTCGAGTGTGTCACTCTACATGACACTGCCATGTCACTCGCCAGCTCACCAAGCCTTCCGCACTTTCTTAGTTATCTCATAGCTCAGCTTCTAACATCACGAGTCCAGGTACCATTGACTGGGGTCACCCTCGACCCCATCCCTCCACGTCACTCTGGTTGGCATCCTAGGATTGGCCCTTCAGGCCCTAGCCAGGGTACAGGCTGGTTCATGTGGGTTTACTGACCTGTCAATAAACAGACATAATCCAAGCTTGGTTAAGTTGTCACTCCCAGTGCACTTTCTTCTCTACCTTGCTCTCGCTATCTCCTGCTTCATTACAATACCTGTTACATTCTGTAGGAGCATTCACGAGCAGGAACCTTCGTTCCCAACCACAGCAACTTTAAGGACTGTCTCGTCACGATGCTTGGGAAGCTGGTCTCCCTGAGATGCACAAGAGCAGTTTGCTTCCTTGGACTATTGTCCCATTCAGTACATGCCTGGGTCTGCCAGCATAATCAAGCACACCAGGTTACTTGCTGGAAAACGACAAGCCAATCCCCAACAGGAAGCCCTGTTTCTCAGTGTATGCTTCAGTCCTTCAGCGAAGTCCCGCTCGCCAAGTAGACATGAGAACGGATGTCCCAAACCTGCTACTGAGACCTTCTGTCAGGTACTTGGGTCTGCCAGGGAAGTCTCACTTGCCAAGCCACTTGACAGAAGACCAGAAGACCAGGTCTACCTACCCCATCCAATAGAATCACCTTATTTCCTTCAGGCCGTGCCTACCACTAGGAACACTCACTGTCCACCTCTCAGTTCTGTCACTTTCCTTATGCCTTATAGGGCTGGGTGGGAGAAAGCAGCCAAGCAGGAGCTAGCCCTGGTTGATAGCCTGGAGAGTGCTGAACTGGGTGCAAACTGGGTATACTCACAGAAGGAGGAAACTGCTCGACAGAGAAGACCTACCGCCAGGACACCCAGAGGACACCTGATACTGAACTGGCACGTGTCACGTGCGGTGTCACCACTGCCAATTACTCCACCAAACAAACCAACCGCTTTCAACTGGCCTTCAGCTACTGAAAAGGTGGTCAGATGCCTGAACCTTGCACTAAGTTACAGTTCAACTCTGCCTACCTTAGCCAGCTCACCTCCCAAGGCTCAATGTTGAATGATTGAAGTCATCAAACCGGCCACCGCCGCCCTCAATAATAACCCTGTCACTATGGCGACTACAGCTTCCCAGCCATCTTGGGGGGTGTGGGCAGGGGGAAGAGCCTTGATGTCACCCATCAACCACAAGACTCAACAGGTTGAACGTCAACGTAATGTGACATTCACTGGAGAACCAAATGTTAAATAGGAAATGTGCATTTTCATACACATTTGCAAGAGTACGAGCACAGAAATGCACTCTTTGAACCCCATCAGCTGCTCTTACCTGCATTCCATAGGAAAACTCTACTAACTCTAAAACAAGTCTCTGAACCAACACTCGCTTCATGTTCAGTTTGACGCGTGATATACCGAGTAAATGGTGTCCACCTTTTTGGCTAGGAATAAGCCAGACACTCCCATATTCTTAGGAGTTTCAGTTCTGACGGGGCACTGGTACCTTTCTGTTGTAAAGAACTGCCCAGGTCGCTTTGCGGCAGGGTACGAAATCAGGTGTAGGGAGAACCATTCTACACTTGAGTGCCACTGGATCCTTGACAATACCTGGACGATGAGTTGCAGGAGTAATGTCTGGGTTACGAGAAGCAGGTGAAGGGGCTGCAGAGAAGGTTGGTGTGAACTGAGGCATCGGTCGAGGTGTAGGAAGCAGCATGCAGGAACCAAATAGGCAATAGCTGGCGTAGGAGGTCAATCGAGCTGGTTCAAGTGTTCTGCTACCCACCAAGGCTACTTCGACGGGCCTTTGTTCGCTAGGGCGTCAAACAGATCTGGGGATGTCGTGTTCCACTGGGTCTTGTGGTGCCTGAGGACTAGGGCTTGAGCTCGTGGTTCTAGGCTAGCTATAAGTGACACCAAGGTGGACTTATAATCGTGCAATCTGCCACAAGCCAAAAGAATCTGTTGCACCTTCTCATTCTATTCCCTCCATTCGGAATAGGGCATCGGGAAGTGGATTTACACTTCTGCTACAGTACCAAAACAGCACGCTCCTTGTACAACTTACATGTAGCACCACGTACGGGTGGGAGACTGGCAGACACCTTATTCCGTCTGGCAGAGACTGCAGATCATGATGGAAGTCAGGCCTCACCTGTCCACGGTCGCACACGGGTTTGTGGCCCTGTCCAAGTCTTCCCAACTCAGAGAACGCCTGTCTCTCTTGGCGGTGAACGCTGTGGACAGACTGATAAAGACCGAGCCTACAAGCTGTTTCAGGACAGTGTAACTGTGTGGCTCCTCATATCCTTCAACCCACAGATTGAAGAGAAGGCCGGCCTAAGCGAATGTGTGTGGGTAAAACTTTAGCATATTGACTCGTTTCAGTAGGTATCCCGGGATCACCTGCGTTATTGTCATGTGAGGGTAGCTACGGAAATGTGCTATGTCTACACGAACGAACTCAAGGTGAAGGTGAAACCACGTTTTATTTCCGTAAACAAAAGTCACATGGTGAATGCACACTAACCCCTTGTCGATGGCACGAGTTTCAACTGGTAGAGGCAACCGGTAATGAAATTGGGGAATGTGGGGAGTGATGCACTGACTGCCATAGCGATCTCCTCTTGCATTGTTGGACGTGTAGATTGTGTGAAACCACATAACTACAGAAACTGACACCAATTGACTAGGTATACTAAGCAAGATGTGACATGAGGAGTACTGAGAATGACACGGGGATAGGTCAACTACTGATACGTCCATACACTGCAGGATGAATGGGTTTTACAAGGTACGTAGCAGGGAGAGAGCCTAACTAGCGTAACGCTAAATTCTGAGTAGCTAGCACTGAAAGCAAACCCTATCATAAGCAGGGCTTAAACAATGAGAACGGGATGCAGTGGCCAGTGTCTGAGCAATGCATGCTGAAGACTGCTGTCAATCTGGTCGATTCCTGAGTTGCGAGCGCTGGGAATGTAGACTGCTGTAGAGACACGGGCCTTCTGTCCTTTTATACTAATGCGGGCCACTGCCCGATGCTGATTGGTGGCTGCCCTTAAGACAAAGGGTGGTCACAAAGCGGCGCGCACGACTGACATCACCAGCCGGCTGGAAGGGAAGAAAAGCAAAGACAAACGATAATCTTACTACTAACACTATCTAGTGGAGAGTAAAAGAATTCGAGGCATCTAAGCAGAGTTACGGTGGGCTAGTGAATAAAACAATCTGCAAGGCAGACAGTACAATCTCACTTTACGTCGGGACAAATGAAAATGCAAACTTCATTCTCCTGGCTAAACTGAACTGAGGATGGAGCAGAAGTAGTTTATCCTCCATTTTTGAAAAATTGTAATGCGTCAATTCGCCCCCTCTCCGCTGCCACTGAAGCTCATCCTTGAGGTCGGAGAAAGGCATATTCTGCTATGGACAATATAGCTCTTTCTCTCGAATGAGCTCCGTCTGAAAAGGATGAGGTTAGAACTCATCCCTGAGGAGAGATGGAAGATGATCTGGCTAAGATAACCCCGCTTCTCATTCAGTAGTCACGGTTCAGAGGGATGCAGGTGAATGGTCCTACACAGGGGAAGTGCCTGGCAGTTGCAGGTGCTGCCATGCTTTCCACTTTCCTCCGACACTCCTCTCAACTAGCTTTCTGCAAGGGAAAGGGCTGTTACCTAAACCCCTTGGAGTCGAAGAGAGTGTCTCCCTCTACTAGCCACTGTTGTAGCCAATCAAGCTGACATCCTTGGGCTGAGAGAGAACATATTCCACACGCCTAGATATCAGGATACCTGTGCAGAAGAATAAGTGTTCCACTCATCTTAGGCTGCCTAGCAGCCCGAAACAAAATGTTCTAACTGGTCAACAATCATCCTTCCTCACGGCCATTACACTCTGAAGGGGGGGGGGGGGGGGCAGAAAGAAAATTCCTTTGCGGGAATGCGGAGCTCTCCCGTCAACAGAAATGTTCCCTCCTTCTGTAAAGAAAACCACTCTAAGTACAGCGACATTGCGTGTTGCTCCCCTCATAATGAACTTGACCTTCTTCCTAACAGCTCGAATGGGGTGAAAGTCGTTCAGAATACAGGTGGCATCTAAATGCACTCTTACTCTGCCCGCTACAAAACAAGTATAAAAAAGGGAACACTCACTGTCTCGCTTGGAAACTCATAACTAATCCTATCTCACTCTCTCTTGCTCTAAGGAATAAGAAAGGTATGGATAGCTGAGCATCGAGCTGGTACCAGGAGGTGATTAGTTTTCTTCTTATTGTTAACTCCTCAAGATACAGTGTATATTTTCTTGTCTGCATTTTGTTCATTTTTTTCTGTAGATCCTGGCTGTGTCTTAGGGGCTACTTTTTATTAGAGCGTGCATTCACAAACTTATTTTTACTAGGTGACTCACTGCAAACACGTGAACTGCATACAAAAAATTTGTGAACTGCATACAAAAAATTCTACTAGGGAGGAAACGTCATTCGAGAGACTATCCTATAATAAAATGTGTCACCATTTTTTACACTTCACTCTTTATTTGTCTACCCTGCAGCACTCCTGTGGCCGTCTACATGGACGTATTTAAAAGGATTTCTGGTGTCACACGGCAGGCTAAATTTACGTCTTTTGTTACTTGAAAACTATTGATTTTCCAGTGAGCAGAGCTCTTACTGATTTGTCTCATGGCTACAGGGGTTTCTGTAGAGTGAAGTGGCAGTGGTATACACATACACAAATGCGTTCACCACTACAAGAATTAGGACAGACTTAGAAGAGGAAAACCACATTGCCCTTCTTGCAGCCTTTTTCTTTTTAAATTGCTCATAGCTGCTTGCTTAAAAGAAGTTAACACATTGTTTAGCAAATTGATTACTTGAACGTAATCAGCGAACATGGCACTGGAAGCAATTTTTTTTATTACAAAATGGCTTTCTTCTCGCAACCTGCTCTCACAGCTTCAGTCTTTGGTTGCTTTCTTAAGCCTCCCTACACATTTATATTACATTTAACACATGTATTAAAAGAAAACGAGCTAAGGCGAAGATATGTACAGGTTTCAGAACTTTAACAAACTAAGGTGTACTGAAATTTAATATCAAAAGATACTCAAGACACCAACCTGTTATTTCAAGTTGTCTGTTTGAGATCATTATTTATCATAGCACTAATCAATGCATTGAAGGGTTCACTGGCTACTCTAACAGTCGCTGCTGCTACATTCACTAGGTGGCTGTACTCGGTGCTAAGGTCAGCTGGCTGCTGCGTTGTCATCTTGTTGTGAAAGGTTGGCGTGGTGAGTTACTGACTGACTGTGAGCACTGCTAGCCCCAGGTGACAGCACTTGGGATGTCCGGTCCGGAAAGGTTGATAGCTCTCCCACAGGAGTACGCCACGACAACTGAGTGGAGGGCGGCTGCAGTCTAGCCCTACCAGTTGACGTCCTCATTGACGTTGTGGTCCGCAGCTGACTCTCAATTGGAGTGGGCAGTTCCCAAGATTGGCTGGGCTGCAACTGATGCTCTGGGCAATTGTTCCGGTGGATGGTGCAGCACATCAGGACTGGGAACTGCATCTGCGATGCCCTCTATGTGCAGGTCTGTAACTGGGTGGCCACTCGAGCCTCCAGCTAATTCTCCCTCACATCCATGGCGGATCTACGGATTCTCGTTTTCAGATCTGTTCGAAAGGGACATAGCACGATTCAATAGTTCAACACAAGGACTAACTACAACAGAATTAGTAACAAAATTCCTGGAGGAGTCATCCTTGGGTTCACCATGTATATTGTTGTGCTCGGATGCACTGGATACTGGAAGGCAATACCCTCTGTGCTGAGCAACGACTGTGCTGCCAGGTCGGCCGCACAAACAGGGGTGACCATGACCTCTGCGGTGAACTCGTCCGACACAGGTGGCTGGACCTCGTGGGCACTGGTTGCTAGGGGTGCTGCCATCATAGAGGATGATGGATGCTCAACACGATCGGCTGTGATGACGTCCATTGTCAAAGGTATCTTGCTGGCGGTGCTCGCATGAGCAGTGGGTGCAGTCCGTCAGGATGCAGGGTCTGGTGGTGCTGGTGATCTGGCGGTACTGGCTGATGGAGTTCTTCCAGTGCCCGCAGTCGGTCATAGTCGCTGTTGGCTTATTCTCCGGTCCACGGGACTTCTCCAGAATATCTCCGTAGTACACGGAATCTCCTTCTCAAGGTGCTGCATGAACTTCCGGTGGAAATAGGCGAGGGTGGACGGCATAGTTCTCTCTGAAGTCTCCACTCATCTCAAGTTTGGAGTCTGTCTCCTAAAAGATTCTGAGTAATTACCAGTGGCTCTCTCTCATTTATCCTGGCGGATGTAGATGCTGACTAATGCTGGCTCTAGAATTCAGTCATTAGGTGGGTGACTACTACTTCTCCAGAAAACGCTACGCCAAGCGGGTACTGAGCTGCTTCCAAACAGTTACGAATTTACAGAAGGCATTCCACCAATCGAGAGCCTTTCCTTTCAGTTTCAGTTAGAGGCGAAAAACCCAGTGCTTCTCCATGATCTCATGATGGCAGAATTCCCATTCACATTTGGTGATGAACGTGCAGGGATCCTCGTGCAGTCTTGCAACAAACTCTGGGAGTTGGGGTTCTCCTGTGTAACTGACTTGGCTGTGCATTGAGTTGGGGCCAGGATTTGAAGGTCGTTAGTCTGCAGCTTGTTTACAAACTTCACACTGGTAAACTAGGCCTGGTCTGCTTAATGGCTCATCTCGCCATCCAATACAGGTGTGGTGAAAGGTCTTGCTGCAGGGGAAACACCATACTGCATGGATTCCTCATCCAGGGCAAGTGACCCAGCTTCAGTATGCGGTCTGCCTGGTACGAAAATCCTCACACCAGTATTCCAACCCATCAGTGTATCGAGATTCATCTGCCCAGCCGAGTCAAGTAAAGGGGTGCCAGATGCGGCAGTGGGCGCATTGAATGCGTTGGATTCCTGTTTTGGGACAGCCTGGTCATGAACAGCGATTTTCGGCGGTTGCGGCCGAGTTCGCCTCCTCAAGCTCAGGCTCACTAATGGCTGCGCAACTAACTGGCTGTTGACATAGGCGCCACAGGGTGTTTCTCACGACTACCCAAAGTCTGACAGTTTCTGGGCTCCCTAAATACGTGGACTTGGCGGTCGTGACTGGCTTCTTCATACTGCCTCATGCAACTTCAACAACCATGCCCCACGTTGGGCACCAGAAAAAGGTCTTGGTTCGACTCCTACATGACACATGACATACCGGGAATGTATACTCAGTTGTCTGAAATAGTAGATGGTGTCCACCTTTTAGCCTAGGAATTAAGCCGGACACTCCCATATTCTTAAGGGTTCAGTTCAGATGGACCACTGGTGCCTTTCTGTTGTAAAAACTGGCCAGATCGCTTTACAACAGGGTACAAAATCAGGTGCGGGTACAGCAATTCTACACTTGGGTGCCACTGGTTTATTGACGACAGCTGGGTGACGGGTTGCAGGAGTAGTGTCTGGGTTATGAGAAACCGGTGATGCGGCTGCAGAGAAGGTTGGTCTGAACTGAGACTTCTGTCAAGGTATAGGAAGCAGTATGGCAGGCACCAAACAGGTGATGACTGGCATAGGAGGTCGATCGGGCTGATTCAAGTGTTCTGCTGGCCACCAAGAGTACTCTGCTGGACCATTGCTCACTAGGCATTGAACAAATCTCTGGGGATGTTGAGATCCACTGGGTCTTGTAGATGACTGAGGGCTTGGGCTTGAGCTTGTAGTTCTAGGCTAGCTATATGTGACACCAAGGTGGGCTTATACTTATGCAATCTGCCACAATCCAAGAGAATCCGTTGCACATTCTCCTTCAATTCCCTCCATTTGGAATAGGGCATCGGAAAGTGGATTTACCCTTCTGCTACTGTACCAAAAGAGCAGACTCCTTGTGCAACTTACATGCCGCACCACGAGTGGATGGGAGACTGGCAGACACCTTATTCCAATGTATGGCAGAGACTGCAGTTCACGATGGAAGTTATCCAATGTCGCACATAGGTGTGTGACCCTGTCCACATCATCTCAACTCAGGGAACGCCTGCCTCTCTTGGCGGTGACCGCTGTGAAGAGACCGACAGAGTCTGAGCCTACAAGCTGTTTCAGGACAGTGTACTGTGTGATTCCTCCTATCCTTCAACCCACAGGTTGACAGGAAGGCCGGCGTGAGTGTGTGTGGGTAGAAGTTTAGTGTATTGGCTCATTTGAGTAGATATCCCGGGATCACCTGCGATATTGTTACATGGGGGGTAACTACAGGAAGGTGCTACGTCTACAGGAACGAACTCAAGGTGAAGGTGAAACAACGTTTTATTACCTTAAAGGAACGTCACATGGAAAAAGCACCCTAACCCCTTGTCAATGGCACGAGTTTCGACTGGTAGAGGCAACCGGTAGTAATGAAATAGGGGAATGTGGGGTGTGATGCACTGACTGCCTAAGCGATCTCCTCTTGCATTGTTGGACGTGTAGATTGTGTGAAACCACATAACTACAGAAACTGACACCACTTGACTAAATATACTAAGCAAGGATATGGCATTATGAGTCCTGAGAAGGACACAAGGATAGGTCAACTACTGATACGTCGTATACTGCAGGATGAATAGGTTTTACAAGGTATGTAGCAGGGAGAGAGGCTAACTTGCGTAATGCTAAATTCTGATTGGCTAGTGCTGGAACCAAACCCTATCATAAGCGGGGCTTAAAGAATGCGAACGGGTGCAGTGGCCAGTGTCTGAGCAACATATGCTGAAGACTGCTTTCAATCTGGTCAATTCCTGAGTGGCGAGCACTGGGAATGGAGACTGCTATAGAGACGCAGGCCGTCTCTCCTTTTACACTAATGTGGGCCGCTGTCCGATGCTGATTGGTGGCTGCCATTAAGACAAAGGGTGGTCGCAGAGCTGGGGATAGCGAATGCACGACTGACATCACCGGCCGGCTGGAACGAATAAAATCAAAAACAAACGATAATCCTACTACTAATGCTATCTAGCGGGGAGTAAAAGAATTTAAGACATCTAAGCACAGTTACCGTAGGCCAATGAATAAAACAATCTGCAAGGCAGACAGTACAATCTCACTTTACGTCGGAACAAATGAAAATGTGTACTTCTGTCTCCTAGCTAAACAAACTGAGGATGGAGCGAAAGTCGTTGAATCTCCATTTTTTTAAAAGATTTCATGCGACAAGTTTCTTTGCCATACAATGTTGGCCTTTATTCGGGGATTGCAGAATCTTTTGTGAGGACAACCTCTTCATGCTCATTGTCTGTGGATGTGCATTACCTACCTAACAAACATTTTTGTTGGCACAGAACGGATCCGGTACATCTAAATTTTTGCACCAGCTGTATATCACTGTTTGCTTCATAGTATGGGTTCTATTAAATACCTCTTGTAAACTTCGATGCATGATGTCTTTTTAATAATGATTAAATGACTTTGCCTCATCAATGAGCAAGAATTGGCGCTCAATTCTACGGAGTTTTATTGTTGCCATGCATCACAAGACATTAGGGATTTTATTGTCTACCCAAGTAAAGGATGGACGATCCATGCCAGATTGCATTATTCACCGGCTGAGCCACCAAAGATATGCACCGATATCATCCAAGTACTCCAGCATGCCACTAAATGCCACTGCCAGTATGATCACAGTGTCATGCTTCAGAACCAGCGCTAGCTAATAACGTCACAATCCAAGAGATTCTATGCCTCGCTTACCCCCTCAACAACTGCAGCCAGTATGCGTCACCCAGAGTATAAATAGAGGGCCACAACCCTTAAACGCCAGTCTGTTCTGAATCTTCACCGCACACCTGTGCCGAAGGAACCATTAGCTCCCTGGTCTCCACCACAACTTGATGCCGGAGATCATCTCCTGCAACTTTATCTTCACCGCAGCTTTGCCGAAGACTCCTTACCAATACCAAGTCTAGTCTTCACTAGACACTGCGACCCCTTCAGGGCAATGTAGTAGAGTAGTACCAGGTCCAAGTTAGTATCATAACACTTGTCTAACATGCCAATGTTAGCCTAGGACCAGGTCGCCTTCACCTGGCTGAGCATAGGTTAAGCTTCCGTAAACTCTTGCTGATGTTAAAGAGGTAGTGCGACACCATCCTGTTTACTTCTGCAACAGGAATAAACAGATATTTGACCAACTCGAGGGTATCATTCCCACAGTGTAATTCCTAGTGGACTTCAGGCATGTCCAAGGGATAACAGGTGACCGGGGATTTTACTCAGAAACGCAATACAACAGTTGAGTACCAACAAGCATTCTGGACGGCCACCCTTTCTGTACACCACAGTGTGCGGAACGATAGAGCCTCGACACTAGGTGCTCAGCCTCTTGAAGTCAGCTTGTTGACTCTGTGCTCATTCTCTCCACCGCGTTACCTGCGCCGCAGGGAGTGTTCCCTGAGTTGAGAAGACTGCTCCTCCTGAGACACTCATCCACATGCTGGGACTGTCCACCAGTGAGACCTGACTCCCCGTACTCACCGTGTTTCGGCGCCGAGTAATGGGATAGGGATACTGCACTCGGTTGGCAGACACCGACACTGTACGTGGCTGTACACCAGTAAACGACAACATGTCACCTGTCCCCCCTTCCATGGACGTGATAGTGTGATTCTGTCCCATCAGAGTGGTGCCCGAGAGAGGGTTAAACAGGTATTCACTGCCTCTGAGCATCAGCAGGAATTTAACCCCTTCCTCATCGCACTTGCTCAGCTCTCACCGAGGGAACGGGCCCAGGCATTGCATCATCTGTGGAGACCAACCACACCAGAGATTCGCAAGGACCTATTCGAAGCACCAACTCGCCTTATGGAGGAAA
Organism: Dryococelus australis; assembly: GCA_029891345.1. NCBI lineage: Eukaryota > Metazoa > Arthropoda > Insecta > Phasmatodea > Phasmatidae > Dryococelus > Dryococelus australis. Next base: position 74,458,851 of record CM056997.1, read on the forward strand.
CACACACCCCGTGTTCGCCGCCTACTTAAGTGGACAGGACAAGTCCTTAGGGATCGTCAACCTACACTTTTAGGGATTTGAGCCGGTGGAACCAAACCCTGCGACCAACACCAACTATGAGCTGCTGCAAATTAACCTACCCAAACACACAACAACCAGAATTGACAAAGGTTAAGCAGCCTTCACAGGTTACGCATCGTCCAGGTATACCACCCAGAATAAAATCACCAAAGCGCAAAACAGATCTCACTGAACGTGACTTTGTGCCCTGCCGTAAAGCTACCAGGCCGGTTCTTCACACTGGATGCACTCCAGTACCTCATAAAGACTGAATCTATAATGCCAAACCCCACCACCGGGTGCGCCTGACCTAACACCCACCAAAAACACTTTAGATGTTGTGACGTTCCTCCACCAGCATCAGGGCGTAGGCGTCACACTTGGTCCGCCTGATCAACCACTCATATGATCGGAAATAATGCTCCACAACAAATATTTTTTCTAACACATTAAAGCAATTGTTGTCCCCCGCGCACTGCGACTAATTTGTCAACACTGCGACTAATTTGTCAACGAGCAAAGGTAAAACTGTAGTCTGACGGAACACCTGCACGCATGCTTGTTTCGTGATGCAGTGTTGCCAAGTTTTAGTATACTTTATTCTGGGCCATGCTGTATGTTCGATAATGAAGTAGAAGTAAAAATTGAATGCAACTGCTATTTTAAGAGGAGGTCCAAAAGATACAGTAACCAAGGAATTTTGCAGTATAAGTATGATTTGGGGTCCACGAGACTCATCATAATGCCAGTGGGTGTCTTTATAAGCTTAGTGAGGGTTAGAAACTACACATCCCCCATGGTCTCTATGCAAATGCCCTAGAGTGATGTATCTGACTTAATACGCGACTTAAATCTTTACTTTGATGACTTGACGAGATGTGACTCATAACGTGTAACTCATGCTGCCCAACAACCGTGCCAGACCAATCCCATAGGGCTAAGAGCTACCAATCATCTCCACTTCCTCAAGTGCTTATTACATGACCGCACACTGACACTGGGGTATGTACATGTTCTTATGTTTCTTGTACCACTATATACTGAACAACATTCATGTGTATGTCCCCTTTTAGACATCAAGTTATATCCATTAAAAAATCATCATCTAAAATATATCATAATGGTAAGCTCTACACTCAATATTTTATAAAGCGTGTCCACCCAGCCTCCACAGAAATAAGGGAATGATGACCAGTTTGCCTCACCTGATATACGACGATGGCATAGGGGGTGCATCCTTGAGGACATAGGTGTCAAGAATGGTGAAGAGAGGTTCCGGGTAGTACGGCTTATTGTTCTGTGGGACAGCCACTTGCATGTCTGACAATGGCTTTGATTCCATCTGCAACAACACCTGCACGTGAACAACATACATGGCATGCTGTGATGAACCACATGCATATCTCAGTTTTACGAAAACTCTCTTGAGAGAAAGCTATTTTTTCATTAACATAAAATTTCATGCTCTCCTAGACTCTGAACTTTGACAAATGTACTCTCTTCTGTAACAAAAATAACAAAATAAAATACACAATTGTAAAGTATAAAACAGTTTGTAATGACGTGTGACACCTTGTGGTTACTGTAGGCACATCACTATGCAACGTGTTTTTAGTTGGAGCTAAGCCAGGCGCATCCGAGGTGGATCCAGGACACTGTTCATTTGTGGTACCGGTGCACATCCAGAATATAAAATGTGCCATAGTATCTTTCTGCAAGGCACAAAGTCAGGTATGACCAGGACAAATTTGCACTTGGGTGGAATTCCCTTCACTTATATACCTGGGCGACGTCTGACCAACCGTTCGAGCTTGCGAGGTTTCCAACCATGCTAAGCTGGAGTGAGCTTCGGTGTCTGGTGGGTTGTGGTGCAGTGACTCATTAGTGCTGGTTGTCGCAGGTGAAAGCTGAGGGTATGGCGTTCCCCAAAACCACAAATTATCGAGGCCAATTGACCTGTCTTGTCCGCTTACGTAAGCATCTATACAGGTTCTATGTCACTGGCAAACTGGGTGGGTGGCTCTTAGAGGCATAGTTCATAGTCGGGCATGTTGGTATCTGATGGAGGGCTGCTGCTTGCTCCCGGAGACTGACATGCTCAAATCCGGTGGGAATTGGGCTAGGCTCCGGCTGGTATTTAGAGATTGTCTCAGCCCGTTTTACCCTCTTATAGTTAACACTGTGGAAGGAGTATGGTATGAGGTTGAGAGAGAAACTCTAATCAAACCTCATAGAGTGGAGCAGGTGATGCTGTGGTCCTAATCAGGTGTTAAACCATGTACTACCTCCGCTCACCCAATGCGGATCCCTATCCCCGTATCCAGCCAGACACGTGGTGGATACAGAGAGTCAGGTCACACTGGCTAATGGTCTCGATACATGGGTGAACCATGCCCGAGGACCAGTCTTCCCAACTCAAGGAAGCACCAAGAGTGTGGTGGAGAGAGCAAGCACCAAACCGACAAACTGACCTCCAGAGAGAGAGGGGGGAGGGGGAGGGGGAGAGAGGGAGGGGGAGAAGGAGTGGGAAGGGAGGGGAGGGGGAGAAGAAAAGGGGAAGGGAGGGGAGAGAGAGAAAGAGAGAGAAAGAGAGAGAGAGAGAGAGCAGGAGAATGCAGCCCACATGTTTGTAATGTTTGCCTTTCTTTAATACGTTCTGTAGTAAAACATATTCCAAATCTATTTGATGATTGTCCCTTTTGAGTGTTGTTACATTTTGAGTTCAGTTAACTTGTGTTGCATGAAAGATAACGCCGGCAACACGTATCTCGCCAAACGGCAGACACACAACAATCTAGTGGTATTCTGAGTTTGGCCAAGGTAATGCAAACTGTACCGCAGTGGATAATCTTCGGGGGAGCCCTTCACTACGAACTCACTACACTTAAGAGGATTCGACTATCCATGTGTGGTCCTAGCTCTATAGTTCTGTCCTGACTGGTGAATAGCCAGACTGGAGCTATATGGCGGATTACACCAGATCCAGTTGTCCTCTTGGTAGCACATGATAGGGCCACTATTATACCCAGCTATGACTTACGTGGTCTTCACACAGTTCTTTTAATTCTGCCTTGTGCCCCAAACCCACAGGAATGGGCAAAAGTTACATTCATGCCATAATTAAGAAAGTTAGAAAGTGAGATAAATTATTTAATTCCTGAGACATAAGAAGGTGATTTTCTTTTTACACTGCTTACAAGAGAAGTAGGCAGAATACCTCTAGAACATTTATTAATAGTTCTTATGAACACAGACGTATTGGGGTACAACCCCTTTCCCTTCCCAGTACAATCTTCAGGATGGAACATCAGCTCTTTGCCGTGGGTAGACAGTACAATTTCTGATGTCTCTTGATGCATGACAACAAACTCTGTGGAATTGAGCAGCAAAAGCATGAGTCGTTTAATAATCATTGATTAAAAAGGCATCACGCGTCAGTGCCAAATTGACTCAAGGGACCTCACGATAGCTACTGTCTTTCCTATAAGGTCAGCGCATTTAACTCAAGACAAGAGAGCTCCTGCCCTTCATATTAGGTCAGTGCCAACATTAATTCTAGGTGTCTCAGACCTGTCCCATTCAAAAACTCAACACTTTGTGTTAATGATAGAATTAATTCATTACATGTATGATTAAAATAGTTTGCAGGTTTTCGCGGCCATTGTCGTCAATTTCTACGCTTCTGGGTTTGAGTAGCGTCGTGTCTCCAACGTTTCGGCAGTCGTTGCAGCTGCTATCATTAGGGCAGCTACGACTGCTGAAACGTTAGAGAAGAAATCCACAACACAGCTCAAACCCAGAAGTCTAGAAATTTACATGTATGTTATTTTAACTTCAACTATTCCTACAATCTAGATATTAAACACACTATCAGTCTGTAAACTAGAGCATAAACCTTTAAACTTTTGTTGCACAATTGTTACGACCAATTAATATAGTAAAATCCAAACCTGTCAGGTGATATTACTGCCATACTGTGAACCTTCAAAACAGATCCAAGTAAAAGTCATACATAGAAACTTCAGCTTGCTAACCACAAAAAAATAAGCAATATTAAACATCTTCAACTCACAACATTATAAGAAAAAATACCAATACACAAGATTATGCACTTCCACTTACAACATTACACAAAAGAACACAATATTACCCTTAACTTATACACACACTGCAATTGTAATAAAGTTTATAGTTTCCAGTTAAGGTTGAGGGTGTACACACTATGTATGCCAATGATAATTCTAGGTAGACTGCTCATTACTATTCTGGTTTCTCGTTAGGATCAGCACACAACACTTATAAAGAAGACACAGGTCTGCTCATAAATTACAAAAAGCTACTGTGGCTGTCTTATTCATTTGGCCAGTGCTGACAAAGAAACAAAGAAAAAAGGGATCTCTGACCTGTCCCATCAAAAAAATTACCTCTTAGTGCTAAGATCCAAGGACACCATAAAAACTGGAGCAACATCTTACCACTGCATATCTATATTATTGAAGCCCAACACCCAACAAACTCTCAACAATTGTAAGGCTAGAAAATGTTATACTTTCCCAATGTTATTCTTCATTTAAAAACTTTGAACAGACTTTCAAAATTACAATTAGTTTTTAATTGAAATTTAAACTTTTTAACATCTGAAACAAAAACAAACTTTTTGATATTCATTGCACCTATATAGCTCTTCCTGTTCAGTACTCTGCTTTAAATAAATTCTAATAGATACAAAACAAACATAAAAACTTTTATGTAAAACAACAACTCTTCTCATAGCTTATTTACTCAACACAACTGTTTACACTATCAAATTCTTCCAATGAGCATTATTGTTTACAGTTACACTGTTATCCACGTACAATCTTCACAAAAAAGCAATAAATTTCTCTTTTATGATCCTACTATACTTTAAACAAAGAAAAAAATAGGACTATGTTATAATAGTTTCCTAAATGATAATTTCTCCAAAATAATACAAGTTTACCACAAGTTGTCAGCACTGAATAAGTACAAGTAAAAATAAACATTCAAGTGTTCTTCACAACAACCACAATACTAAAATTGCTTTTGACAACACCACCTTACTTAACATAAAAATTATGTATATATATTTTTGTCTTGAAAACTCTTACTTTTGTACTTATTTTTCTCTATCCTTAAAACCTCACATGACCATGAACAATTGTGTAAATTATAGTCACTATTGATTCAAATATAAACACACAAACCCTTAGTCTACTTTTCTAATTTTCAGACATTAAAATTTTATCCTGTACACATCATAACCTTAACCTACTTTCTCCTAAATCTTGTATGATTATTCTAACAAAATAATTATTACTCAAAATAAACATACTAACTTCCTTCTTATATTATCACTGTAGAATAAAATTATTACAAAACTGTACAAGAAAAATGTTAAAAACTTTAATTCCCTACTTACTAACCTAAATTGCAGTCTGTCTACCTTTATTAATTTTTTCTTTCTTTTCTTTCTCGTCAACATTCTCTCACTGTCTCTCCATTTCCTTCCCTTCTTTCTCATGACCTTCCTCATACTATACTTCACATTTTTCTTGACCCTACTGTTTTAAATCTAACCCCCTTTTTCCTCTCCTTTTTGTCATTACTTGTCTGACCCTTTGTTTCAATCTTTTCTTTTGTCTTACAAAATTTATCCTGAACAATACATCACATTGTTTCACTCCAGAGTATCCCCCACTTTCACCATAATCTTGTACTATTTGCACAGTACTCTCAATAAACTCTGATTGGTGTAACACATCTGTTCCTAATTAATTGCATATTTAATTTTAGGTGAGGGCTGCTCTGGGTGCTCGAAACTAGAACTGGCAGATTGTGTAACTGTGAGGTTAGAAGGGGTTTCCTTCGGGTCGGAGTCCTCATCCGGAGGGCACCAACCTAACTACCACTTTAATGGGGTCTCACAAGTGGGAAGTATGTCCATTCTACAGTCTATGGATTCAAGCTCTGGTTCTCGTAGGACAAGTGTACTGTGGTTAGAGTCATTGATTAATTGGTTGAGCAAAGTCTGATTAATAGCGGTGCATCTCTCACATCGCCTCTGATGGCTTCCTAAACCACTGTGCTGCTTGCGCATTGATAAGACAATAACCACAAATTCAAAGCAAAAAGAAAAAGAGAAAGACTGGCTAGGGGGGTTACAGAAGAGCAGTCCGGAGCGAGCCAAAATTTGCAGTCACTCCCGCGGACCTGCCGTAAGACAGGCAACCCACAAACGAGATTGTGCATCCCTTGTCAGCGGCGGGTGTCCCGAAATCTCAGCGAAGGGTCCTTAGTCAGGCCTCTCCTCCTGAGGTATTCAGCCCACTACACGGCCGAGTAGAAAACAAGTTATTTAAATTTAATTGCTGTACATTGTAACTGGATTAATATAACACACCACACTGAAATTATATAAATAGAGATAAAGGGGGAATCTACTGTACAATTGATGTAGGCGACACCCACCATTTCAGAATAAGATGTATTTATTATTATATAGAGAAAGATTGCGGAAAGTACTGGGTACAAATTAGAAGCTAGTAAAATCACTATTAATAAAATGTTAAAATAGAATACGTTGGAAAATCTCAATTATGATTACTCTACAGACGAAGACGAACATGGCAAAATTAATAAATATTAACTCACCTGAAAGTTCTTTAAGCTATTTACAGCATTACAACTTTAGCAGGGCACTATACACGTTTTTAAGCAATTTAATCTACTAAATTGTGACCTAAAGGCATGAACTGAATAATTAACTGTAATTTTAGTACTGCAAAAGGGGAATGCATTACACCTATGCGCATCGTGGTTAGCGTGAGGCGCTGCCATGTGTGTTTCACTGTGAACGTCTATTTTAACTACAAAGACTGCGCCTCCACCAGTGTAATAACCTGCCTACCTAACACTGTGACTACTTCTATATTTATACGGATCACTCTTACTACTCTCTCCTAGTCACAATATATCCAGTTAGGTAGAGGTGTACTTGGGGGTAACAAATACTAATAGCTAATCAATAAAGAGGGGAATTCAACTACAAACATATATTACAAACTTTAGGTGGATATAAAACAATACGTTAATACAATACAATACTACAGTACAATTCTCCTCACAACACTGACTTTACCTTACACTGAACAGATAAGAACCTAAATGAATACAGTTATACAAGACACGTTCAAATGATTATACTGACATACGGAAAGGTAAGTTAATTATAAGAATGTAAGATTACAATTATACAAAGACACTAGCCTTGTCACGTGATTATTACTTCTTAAAATGGAGCCTCAATATCGGGAATGCCGCCCTACCGCCTAGCTGGAGTTATGTGCTCACCAATGAAGACGTAGCGTGTTGCTCCGACGTAGCGTGTTGACTTCCGTGTTGCTCCGACACTGACATTGTCACTTCACTCTCTGCCGATAGCCTGGGGGGAGAGGGGGAAGCCCTTGCTCGATACTTAAATAGTCCTGGCCTCAGTAGGTCGGCCAGGCTTGTTATTACAACAGGGGGCCCGCTCAGGAATCTATAGTCCATCCAAGTTTAACTCGTCATGTGAGGGCCCCCTGGAGCCTGCTACACTACCCCCCCTCCTCCTCCCTAGGTCAAACAAGCAGTCCGTCCCAGCTGCTATACGGTAGCTGGTCCAAAGCATACAAGGATGAGGTTATGTCTCCATTGTTTGAGGTCCGGGAGCTCATACAAGTCTTGATGGGGATTGTAGGGTACCAAAAATCTTGAGGACGGGTGGTGGCATTTGCAAGTTATACTTTATGGCAGTATCCTTTACGGCAGTATCCTTTATGCCTGAAAGTGAACATAGGATGATGAGCGAATAAAAAATACTTTTTGTGGCAAGGCAGGAAGAATAATTAATATTACACTGAAATGATTTTACATAGTTTTGAATAATGGCCATACCTATGCACATGATGTAGTGAAACCACAGATTGGAGGGAGGTACGTCCATCGCTACATTTAACGTTTAAAAAGCCCCCTTAAATACTAGGCGAATGGACATGCGTAAATGGGAGTAGGAAATTTTGTGCACGTGTGGTATTTTCACTCACCACATGCTAGAAAGTATTTATCATTTTTTTTTTTAAATAAAACATTAAGAAACTTATTTATTTGATGAATAATGCCTGCTAGCGTAAGTTATGAGGTTAATTTAAAATTGAAACAAGGTTAACACAATTGGTAATGAAGTTTGTATCTATTAATATTTTTCTATGTGAAAGGGAATTTTCATATGCCATGGTTGGCTATTCTGTACGTTGAACGTATGCAAATATAGATGCAGCTCTATTGAAATTTCTGGATTCGGGTTATTGTGATTTTAAATATACTTACTCTTGCTATTAGATAATATGTACAGCTAAGTATGAACTAGTGGCATTACAAGTATATAAGACATGTGATTACACTTAACAGATAATGTAATGTTGCGCATACGTGTGTCCCATATGGGCCCTCTTAACCTACGTACATTAGTATTGACAACATTTCATTTACAATGACATAAAAGGAATGTAAAATTTTACAAGAAACATAGTCGAGTAATACATTTATGTTATAATATTGCAATATTAGCCTTGTCTTGCACAGATTAGATTTAATAAACTGTATAGGTTAATGGTATAAGGTGGTTGGCTTTTTACGTTGAAATGTCTTGGCACGTGTAAGCCGTCATACAGTGGTAGTTCAATTCCATGTGGCAATGTGTTTGAGAGTTTGTTTTTGTGCTGTTACGTAGAATTCACTGTTCATTTTGTGGATTTTGTAAAAGCACTCATCACAAATGGGGTGTCCGTAATTTACTAACCACACGTACACTTTCTCTCTCTCTCTCTATTCTTAGACGGCATCACAAGAACATATTTGTGTTTTACTGTACAAGATTTATGTGTGATGCAACTACAATTTAAAGACATATATGAACCATATTACTTATATCTAGGACAACACTTAACCTAATCAGCTGGCTTAACCTACAATGTTGAAAATTTATTTTATTTTGTTTACAAAAAGCACATAACTAAGACAATGAAGAGTTTATAATTTCTTTAATATTAGTTAAGTGTTAGAAATTCTTATATAACTAGGGAAAAGGAAAATGAGTTGACACAACACACAACATAGGGAATAAGGCACTGACGAAGCTATGTACATTTGCATGCTTAGATATGATAATTATACTGAGTTGGTACTCTGTTTATAAGAGACCCCTCACTTTGATTGAATTTACTGATAAAATTGTCAATAACATGACATGTCCTTCATTCACTTGATAGGCTACACTGAGATTAATATGCCAATATGAAAAATGCTGAATAAAGTAATTCCAATCCTTGATCCTCATATACCTACGCTTTACTTGTTATAAAAATGAAATATTTCAAATACGCCAGCTACACCTGGGTGGTGATATTTGAAATAGTTGGAAATAGCATAATCTTAGACTTCAGTCCATTTGAATATATATAATATTTTCAAAAATGGATTGACTGAACTTTATAACAATGTATATATCATCAGTCTGCTAGGGTATGCCCTTTATTAAATAGTAATTGAAAATTCTCACACTTGCACTGACTTGTACTTACAATTTGAGAATGGAATAAATAAAATTTGATGTGTGCTGCTTATACCAACTATTTAATTACGATTACGACTCATCTCCCTGCAAACCTAGTATACCTACTTCTACACACGAGGAGTCTAATCCGGATACAAGGGGTTGCGCAAGCAAGCAAGCGGTGCGTCACCCCCCCCCCCCCCCGTGCTGAGAGCCAACAAGCCATCAGTCGCCTCGGGGCATGTCCGAGCACCACCGAAGTTACGCGAAGGCCGAGAGATGACTAGAGGGTGCTACCTCCACTCCGGTCTCGCAGCAGAGAAAGTCACACGCCCTCCCCCGCGGCCATCACAACACGCACTACCCTGACTAATAAGTCAGTGCACGGTGGACCTCGCGAATTGTCCCTACAAGTCTTCGAGCTCGCTCCACTACTTCCAAAGCTGGGGCCCTCCGACTACTAGTAGATCTTCGGCAGTCCTACCAGAGGCTGTCACCAACAGCCCAACACTCTTCAGCAGCCATCCAGAGGCTGCTACCATTGGCATCAACAAATCAACAGCCACCCAATGCTGCCTAACTTGGACGTTGTTCAACAGTCTTCAGCAGCCATCCGAGGCTGCCTACCTTGGACTTTGCTCAACAGTCTTCGACAGCCACCAGCTGCTACCAGCATTGACATCAATAGTCTTCTGCAGCCACCACAGGCTGCTACCACTGCTGTCACGGTTAGAGCTCTGCAGCACCCAAAACCAAATGCTCCAGTGACGCCAATCAAATTACCAAGTTACCAGAAGCTTCTTCAGTAACTAGAAACATACCACACATCACCTTCACCGTCTCCTACAATCACCCCAGTTATAGTTAGTTTTGTCGTAAACAATCTTCAACAATTTTCATTCACTTTCCCTAACTAGCCTAGGACCAGGTCACCGACACCTGGTTAACGTAGGTTTACTTCAAGTCACCCGTCTACTTGGCAGGAGAGCAAGAGTCAGTGTGATTACTATGTGATTAATAAACACAGCTTTGTTTCTTCTAACTACAAGTCTCATTCATAGAGTACTTTTGAACCAACTGCTAGGAAAACCTCGAGTCAAGTACCACCAACTGAGAATGAGAAATTGTTACTACGACCTAGCTATAACTGGAGACTCCCCCTTAGGCAGCTCCAGTTCTGATACACACATGTTAGACGGCCATCTATTTTATTCCTACCACGTATATAGGTACTAGAGGAATAAAATAGTAGAGCCCCAATCACTAGAAACACTTTCCACCCAGGGAGAGACAGTGCGCCTGAGTTGTACCCCTACTGGAGCACCTGGATGCTGGCAGGAGTATTTACTTAGGTGCTACGGCCTAGCCTTGGTTGGGAAACTCACACCCAGTAGTAGCAGTGGTAGCCCACACTGCTTCAACGTTTCTGGTTTGTCCGCTAAGGTGGGGAGCCTTCTGAGGCACTGGGCTCATGCTACCAGCCACTACTGGGCAACACTATTCTAGGGCTACTCGTGACTATGATGCTCGACCCACAGTTCTCAGTAGCAATCCCGCTCTATGCCATTTAAGGTGAGATACGGCGCAAGAAGGGAAAGAGTTGCTTGCCTCACTGTCAAGCAGCCGGGTGGTTTACCTTCCCCTACTGCAGGCCGACAGGTAGAACAAGACTACACCAGCATCAACCGTCTGCAGCCAACCATCACTCGTCGTCAAGACGTCCATAATTAAACCCTAAAAGCACAACTGGCCTAAGTGCAACCAAAGCCACAGGACTGTGATCCAGCCTTAGCTAATCGGACATGGGTCAAATTTGTGGCATGTACTGTCTTACTGGTTGTCTGGCATTTAAGTTATATGTGTACCACATTTACATAAAATTATATTATGCTGAACCAACACTTTGACTGTATTATTTTAGACAATTCGCTATTTAATAGCTTGCAATTTAATATTTATATAGGCTGAAGTTATGCAAAAAAAAAAAACATTTTCTTCCAATATCTGTAAAGATTGTAGGAGTTGTTTGCAAGGCTTGTGAAAGTCCTACATACATAACTGATTTGCAAGAGCATGAATTTAAGTAGCTTGATTTCCTGTTAGAATTCTGAAAAATTTTGTTGTACCATACACCAAATACCTGGTTGGCAGGCAGCCCTTTACCACTGCTGTGTTGAAGCCTTATTGCTTAGTTACCTGTATCCATACGATTAAGGATAATCGTCAGTTTTTAGCTTAAGATACATAGTAATAGTGCAGAATAACAAAAAAGCCAATAACTGCCACGTTGGCATAATCATATAGAAGTGGCTCTATAACATTAAATAAACGATTGTGTTGAAACTTGCCATGTGTGGGGTGGGAGGGTATGTCTTGTAGTACTGGTAGTGTGGTATGATTAATTTTCCAATCTGTGTTGAGTGCAGTGGTTAGGTTTGAAAAATGTATACCTGTTGCAAGATATAGTTTCTGGAGATTAAATGCGTGTTGGTGCAGCCAACGTACCGGGACCACACTTTGCTGTAGATGGACTGTGGGAGCCCTTACGTCACATAAATGTGTTATGTCAATGATGGTGTGAGTGCGAGTGGCAATGTAGCATCCACATGGAACGTGTATCTCAATGGTGCCTAATTTATGATCGTGGTTCTCAGTGTTTAATGATCTGTTGAGACATGTTAACATGGTGCCTTCTGGGGGGGGGGGGAAGGGGGGTTGTGAGGGTGTACTGGTGGGGCAAAATGGGGTGAATGGGAAACAAATTGTCCAAGGAACATTGAAAGTTACTGTAAGAAAACAATTCGGTAGGGTTTGATAGGAGGATGGCTTCTTTGACACATTGTGTATTGTCACATGTGAGGGAGTGTTTTGGGATAGCTAAAACATCCGGGGACACGTCTGAGAAAGGCGTTATTGCCTTGACGATGCCCATGTCAGGGTCAATCGCCACAACTGTGGATGGTATATGTATGATGCAGGTGTGGTTTTGGAAGCGATATGGCACGGATATGATGTTATAAATTTTCAAATTGGCGTTAATGCATACAACAGGTATCAGAAGTTTAATGACCAGTTGAGTAGTGGAAAAACTGCATTTCGCCAATTTAGTTGTGCAATATTTAAGTAAGTTTTTTGTGGGGATGGCAAGTGTAAGACCCAATTTATTTGATTGAAGTTTAAACTTATGCAAATAATTTGTTAATTGGGTCTTGGTGACCGCACTAAGGGGCAATTGGTTAAGTTGGCAGGACTGCACATATGTCTGGACTACCTGTTCGCTGACAATACTATTTAGCAGTTGCAAGATGGTGGTAGACAGGAATGTAAATTGGTTTTCAAAATTAGTGTACATGTTGATTTGTGTTTGTTGTTGGCGTAGAATGTTGAACATGTAATTTATAGTTTGTGACAAGGTGTTTACTTTGTTAGTGATTTGGTGTTCTACCTGTGTAACTACTTTTACGGTCACATTGAGAGCCTGGTTAGTGACACTGACGTTATCAGTTAGTTTCCTGATTTGGGTGTCAAGTCCAGCATCGTTGTCAAGTATTGCTCTGAGGTGCTTATTGGTGAACTACATTATAGCACCACAATGCAGCATCACCTAGCAGTTGAATCCCCCGCTGCTTGCGGAAGCAGGTGGACACTTCGTCAAGGAATTCCTGTAGCACGCTGTTCTCGACCTCCTGTAAGTAATCATACAAAAATTTTGCATTGGCACATGACATGGACATGTTATTCAGGCATGCCACATTCAAATATTGGCTAATGGTTTCCAGTGTTTGAGCCAAAGTGAGAGGTATCGTGTAAATGATAGGCAGGCTGTCGTCGTAGAAGTTCACCGGCATGGGTCGCCAGTAAATACTGGCATGCACTCGGTACATGGCCGGCTGGGTGAACAAAACTAGTGCAAGGATTACGCACATGGCCACCACACTCGTGACTACCAAGTGATTGGCGAGACGTCTCCTCTCCTTGCTCAGGGGGTGGGCCTTGGTGGCGGTTGCCATGGCAACCATTGTGCGCCTGTGCAAGGAGGGGAGTGGGGCGTTATGTGTTGCCAACTGTGGTATGCCACTCCTGTAGGATCACGTTGCGTTAACTGGAGCGACAGACTCTTGGTGCAGGTGGCAGAGGTGCTGTTGTATCTGGCTCGATTCCCGACTACTGACATGGTGTGACGTGTTAGCAGCGTGAAGGCTGGCTGCGCCTCGTGTTGCCGCTCGCTGTCACATGTTTCACTAAACACAACAGGACTCAGCAAATTCCAGGTAGCTTGGCGGACCGTAACACGGATGTGTGTGGTCTACAGCTGTACCCCGTGTTTCTTTAGTTCCTGTAACACACTTTCATCTAATATTAGTATGAAGAAGTAAAACTTATAGCTACCACACATAACAATTACTAACCTTATGAACATTAGCCAGCTTCGTATGCAGGGTGCAAATAACGCCAGACTTTGGTGCGCCCGTTTTGTTTGTTTGTATGCCAATTGTGGATTATCCTAATACCTGTATTACTTTATAGGGTCCAGGGGTAGCAGTGTGTTAACGCCTTTCGACGGCCCGTTTCTTACCCGTACCAGGTCAACTTTAATTGTGCTCTTTTTGTGTGATTTATTAAGTAGGTGTGTTTGGTGTTCCTGCGCTTGTATTAAATATAATCGGGCCATATCTCTGTTTTTTGGAGTTTTTCACACAAATTGTGTGCCCGCAGGGAATGTTGTTTGCTTACCACCTGCGCTGGGAGGGTGGCCTATACTCCGTGCATTAAATTAAAAGGTGTAAATTTCATGGTGATGTTGATACTGGTGTTAAAATTAAAACAAATAAAATTTACATAGAGGTCCCAATTTATTTGGTCAGCATTAACGCAGGCGGTAAGCTGGTCACCAATTATTTTATTCGAAGTTTCCACGAGCCCGTTTCAACATGGGTTGTATGCAGTGGTAGTTAATTTCTTAATGTTTAGGGATTGTAGTAAGTGATTTACCAATTCATTTTGGAAGCTCGTTCCCCTATCGGTAAGGATCTGCTCAGGACAGCCAATTTGCAGAATTACTTCTTTGATAAAGTCTGCGCACGTAGCCACATCTATGGACTGCACTGGTTTAGCTAAGACATAAAGAGTTGCGTATTCAGTAATTACAAGGATATATTTGTTTTTTCGTGCGGTAGTGGGGAGGGGACCTTTTGCATCAAGAACCCATGTTTTGAGGAGGTGTTGAGGTGGGATAGAAGTCATCTGCCCTGGTGGTAAGAGTTACTCGCTTTGGTTTTCTGATGTGTGGGGCATGATTTTACGTAGTTCTTAACGTCTGTGGCCACGTTGTCACAGTAATACGATTGTTTTATTTTTGCAAGTGTTTTTAGATCATCAAAGTGACCTCCTCCAAAAATGGCATCATTGTGGACTTGTATTATTTCATTTACGTAGATTTGTGGAACAAGAGTAAATTTTGATGGGCCTTGGGGTGTATTAACTATCAAAAATATTTCTCTGTTGGCTGTAAGTTCATAACGGCGGCTTAAACTGCGGTTTTTGTGTCTGCTTGATCAGGATTTAGTAGTGCTTGTTTAAGTTTAACAATATGGGGATCGCCATTGTACTCGCCAGTGAAGGGGGAGGTACTAACAGTGATAGGGCATAGCAAAAATATAGAATCGTCAATTTTGATGTATTCTTATGCGTGGGTGTAAACTGGTAGGTAATGTAATTTATCTGATCGCCGAAGAATTAGGATGGTACATCTTAACACTGGGTCGATGCATCTAGCTTCGAGTGGGGTTTGACAATCATGTTTAATAATTTGAATATTGACTTTATATAGGGCATTCCTGATTTTGTCCGCTTTGCTGGGGTTCTGTGAAAGCTTTGAATAAAGAAGTACAAGTCAGCATCATCTTTAATTTGGTACACTTCTTCGTTAACTATGATATGATGAATGGGTACTAAGGGTGCTGTGGGCATGCGACTAAGATCGTCTGGTTGGGTGTTTAATTTTCCTTTCATTATTTGGGATTCAAAATCGTATTCACCAAGGACGATAGCCATTTTTTTTATGCGCACATTGTGATCAACTATGGACCGGAGATAACGTAAACTGACATGATCTGTCTCGATGGTGAAACGTCGGCCGCATAGGTATTGCCTAAAGTGTGTGCATAGATATCTAATCACCCCCAAGCTCTCGTTCCATGGTATTCCATCTGCCCTCCTGTGGTGAAAATTTCTTGGACACAAAAGCAGTTATATTACGTTCTTTAGTCTGGGAATCTACTTGTATAAGGGCCCTGCCCACTGCCTCATTACTAACGTCACACACTAGAATTATTTCGTGGTCCTCATGAAATTTATGAAGAATGGGGACATGTGAAATTGCTGTTTTTAACTGGGTAAAGGCAGTGTCTTGTTGCTCTGTCCATTTAAAAGGGATGTTGTTTTTTGCGAGTTCTATGAGTGGTTGAGCTATGGATGTGAAGTATCTAATGTAGCGGCGTAAGTAAGATGACATACCTAGGAATGTTCTGAATTGTTTGATATTATGGGGGGTGACATTTAAACAATAGCCTCTACCTTTTCGGGGTCTGTGGATATGCTGTTAGGTGTGATGATATGGCCAAGGAATTTTAACTGTTTGCTCCACAAACGTACATTATTTCGTGTTAACTTTAACATTAAATAGACGGAGTCTGTCAAATACCTTAATTATATTCTGTAAATGTTCTTCGAATGTGTCGACAAGGATAAAGATGTAATCCATGTAAGCGATAGCCGCGCTCCATCAGAGGGGTCCAAGACGTTTATTTATAAACATCTAGAAATATTGGGGACTTGTGCTTAACCCCATTGACATTCTTTGATACCGGAAAAGGCCTACGCCATCAATTGTAAATGCTAATTTATAATTTATGTCTGTCTTCAGCCCTGACTGGGATGCTGTAAAATCCAGAAAATTAATCTAGAACTAATGATGTATGCAGAATTTAGGAGGGCGTTTAAAATATTTTCTGTGCATGGCACAGAATATTGTACTTGAGTGAAATATTGGTTTAATTTTCTGAAGTCAGTTAAAAATCTTAGGCCTCTGGATTTCTTAGCTATAACAAGAGAAGGAGCCAAGTAAGGTGAGTCCGCTTCTTGAATTATTCCCGGGTCTACCATGTCTTGTATTTGATTTAAAAAGATCATCCCTCACGTTGGGGCTGATCCTATAAGGGTGTGTTGTCACTGGTTTATCTGCAGTGAGATCTAATTTTATTTCAAAATTTTGGCTTCGGTGAGCTCCAAAATCAAATTGGCAAAAGAGTGTATAATATGTTGAATGGCTGCTGTCTGATAATTTGTAAGGTTTGTGTTGATTTGGGGTGTTATATTTTCATTGTCAAATGACTCAAGTGTTGATAATCTATGTTCGATGGATGTGAGGACTTCTGTGTTGAATGGTGTGAGAAGTAGTGGAACTAGTAATGTTTTATTGGGGTTATGTCCATGTATGAGCATTATATTGTATTTCAAAATAGGAATGAGACGTCTTAATGCTTGATGAAATCTACTCCTAAGATTACTTGTTGCAAATTGTCTACTACTAAAAATCTTGGTGGTATGTGTGGCCGAAAATGTTTAATTTCACTTGTGTGTCAAATTTGGGGGAAGTGAGAACACTTGTCGCCTCAACTAAGGTGATTTTTTCCCTGAGGAGGAAAAGGTTCTGGTCCAAAACAAGTGTGTTAGCTACACTGCTGCATGAACAACCGGTGTCTAGCAATGCATAGTAATTAATGCCCTTAATTTTTACCAAAACCCAGGGTGTTGTAGCTGTTCTGGACTGTTGGTGAGGTAAAGGGTGTGTATTGTATGTCTTAGTGATGGATTTGGTGTGTTTTGAAGAGAGTCAGTAATGGGCGTCGTGCAGTTTTGTGTTGGTGTGTGTAATCTGACAATGTGTGGAGTGAGCCCAAATTTACATTTGAAACGCTTAAACCGCTCCCCAATGTCTGTGAAAAATTGTAAGTGTTCATTAGGGAAGACTTTATGACCTACGTACATGCATAGGGTGCAGGTGGCTTGCTCAAGGCCACATGGGCCGATGACTTCTTGTTTGTGTGTGGAGTGATGTGTGGGTGCGGCAAGGTCATGCTGCGGCAGTGATTTGGCAACGTCGTGAGGTGTGCAAGGGGGGTGGGGGAGGGGTGTTGCGTCTACAATTGTCACACAGGGTCGACTGCGCTCGGGCGGCGTGGTGTTTAGAAACATTTTGTCCGAAGTCGCAGCAACTGGTCTTGCCGCCTGCTGGTTCAATGTTATTTGTTTGGACGCTGAGTCGGCTGACCTACTGCTTGCGTGCAGGTGCACGGATAATACGGAAATGCTGTGTGGTGTGCCTTGTGATGTCTGTTTATGTGCCGCTGTATTTGACATGGGGGAAGTATGCATGTTATGTTTTCCATGTTCTGCTATGGCGTTGCGTGTATCTGTTGTGGTTCAACATCTTTATGCAGTGGTCTTTGTTCTGGTATCGGAATGTTGCTGTAAGAGTTAGATTTTGCAATTTCCACATATTGTTGGCGATATAAAGATCAACTGTGTGAGTTTCCCCTGGGGGTGAAATTTCCTCGCTGATTGTATGCATTGCTAGGGTAGCACGGGGTTTGCTGTGTGTTGTATGCCGGTCTAGGCTGAAATGCATGTTGGTGTGATTGGGGTGAGTATTTGGTGACACATGGGCATAGTTGCAGTTGTGGGTGATGTGTGTGTTTCGCGTGGTTGTGTCGTTCTGGATGTGGGGTGCAGGGTTGGTCTGTTGTTGCTGGAGGGTAAGTTGAGCGACTTCTTGCTTTAGTTTGGTAATTTCAATTTCGAGTTTAGCTGAATCGGGGTGTGTGTGCCAATGGGTGAAGGTTTGAGAATATTTGAACATACCTACATCAATACGCCTGAGTGCTGTGATCATGTCCTGGAGGGTGTCGGTTTGGTGGCCGATGAGTTTATCAGCGATAGAGAGGACAAGGGAACGCCAGAAGACACTAAAGAATTCATGGTCTGTCATGTTGGAGTGGTATTTGATTCAATAGAATTGCATGGTTTGTACGTGCGATGAGTTGTCTTTCCCGATCATCTGATTTTTGTAGTACAGCAATTGCTTAACTCGTTCGGTGTCAGCTGGGAATGTAAACGAATCCGTAAGGGTGTGTTTCAGTTCAACACATATGATAGGCTGTTGTCTGTTGTGATTTATGTTGAAGAATGTGTGTTTGGCCGATCCCTGAAGACAATATTTGAGTCTACGACATTTTGCAGGTGCGTCCTAGTGATTGTTTTCAGCTACCGACTACTAGAATTCCTCCAAAAATTCCGCAATATATTTGTTGTGTGAGCCCATAAAGGTGGGTGGTTTGTTGGCGTGGGAAACAATGATCTGTACTGTAGGGGGGGTTGGCCATGACGGGGATGAGAGGTAAGGGAGTTTCTGTGTGGGTGTTGTAGCAGTGGTTGAAGGGAGGGGGTGTGCGGAGGTAGGTAGTGGTGATTTGGTCGTAGTCAGAAAAACCTAGGAATTCTAATGTTGATGAATTTGAAGGGGAGTGATAATGTTTGGTGTCTTGTGTCGGTGGGGGTGTGTTTGGTGAAGGTAGTGCTAGGGTGGTTTGGGAAGAGGCTACGAAATGTTGATGTGTGTGTCAGTAATGTTGGAGGTATCTGTACCTTGTGTGAGAGTGCTGTGTTGGTCGCATGTGGCCAATCTGTTTTTGATGTCACTGGTGTCAAGAGAGACAATTTTAAGGAGGTTTGTAATGGCTGAAAGTTTTGTGTGATTAAGTGTTTCCATGTACTGAGTAGTGTTGTGTGGTGAATGCAGTGTAGTATGATACTGGTGTCGCGCACTGGTGTAAACTTATACCTAAAGACAACTACAAAGAGAAGGAATTTAGAGACACACTTCTAAACCACACCAACATAAGTGAAGTGTTTCGTCTGGCAAAATGGAACAGTGTTCCGACATGCAATTACAGTTCTATTAAATTAACACAAAACATAAGCACTGAAAGGGAATGGCACGAAGGCAAAACATTGCTGCGCAGTGGCAAGGTCTGCTGCGCAATTACGCTGACTAGCGCTTGTGGCTCATACTGACCTACCGCAATTGACACTAACAGCTGGTCACTCGTGCGCACCCTACGCTGCGCTATACAATGTTTCTAAGCAATTTAATCTACTAAATTTTGACCTAAAGGCATGAACTGAATAATTAACTGTAATTTCAGTACTGCATAAGGGGAATGCATTACACCTAGGCACGTCGTGATTAGCGTGAGGTGCTGCCATGTGTGTTTCACTGTGAACGTCTATTTTAACTACAAAGACTGCACCTCCACCAGTGTAATAACCTGCCTACCTAACACTGTGACTACTTCTATATTTATACGGATCACTCTTACTACTCTCTCCTAGTCACAATATATCCAGTTAGGTAGAGGTGTACTTGGGGGTAACAAATACTAATAGCTAATCAATAAAGAGGGGAATTCAACTACAAACATATATTACAAACTTTAGGTGGATATAAAACAATACGTTAATACAATACAATACTACAGTACAAGTCTCCTCACAACACTGACTTTACTTTACACTGAACTGATAAGAACCTAAATGAATACTGTTATAAAAGACACGTTCAAACAATTATACTGATATACGGAATACTGACATAAACAGAAAGGTAAGATAATTTTAGGAATACGAGATTACAATTATATAAAGACCTTAGCCTTGCCACATGATTATTACTTCTTAATGCGGAGCCTCAATATCAGGAATGCCACCCTACCGCCTAGCCGGAGTCATGCTCACCAATGAAGATGTAGCATAGCTTGTAGATGGGCCGGAAATCCCCGGACCGTAGTGCTCTTCCATGTCGCTCCGACACTGACGTCACTTCACTCTCTGCCGAAAGCCTTGCGGGGGGGGGGGGGGGGCTCTTGCTCGATGCTTAAATAGTCCTGGCCACAGTAGGTCGGCTAGGCATGTTATTAAAACAGGGGGCCCGCTCAGGAATCTATAGTCCATTCAAGTTTAACTCATCATATGAGGGCCCCCTGGACCGCGCTACAGTGTGCATACTCATTCTTGATCGGGCGTAGAACATAATTTCAGAAGTGAAGTTCAGTTCAATTACATAGGTAACTAACTAATGCCTGAAATATTTTTAATATTATCATTACCAAGTCTCAGCGGTAAAAAATTTGATTTCGCCCCCACGCTTGGCACGCTCAGATGGGGCGAAGTCGGCCGTAGAGTACTCCCCTGTGTAACACAGCATGCTGGCATGCATCAATACTATACACAGTAAATTGAAATTTTAGAGTCTTTAAAATTGCTTTCGACAATACTTAAAATTATTTTTAAATTTTTATCTCATTTTCTTTCAGCAAGAGTCTTGCTGACTTCAAATGTTTTACACGCGTGATGTCTTATTAAGACTGGATACATGGCACTGACATTAAGGGGTATCCAAAGCGTTCATATAAAACTTTATGAATGGAATGGTCTACCATTGAACTACACTGGCAAATTAAATAAATTCACTAAGATTAGTAAGAGGAATTTTTAACAGCTGATACAGCTGTAAGAAAGCTGGTTAGGTTAGGGCATTGCGCTTAAGTTTAAGCGTTGAGAATTGTTTATAATTACGTAACTGCACTGTTCACTGAATGATGTACAATAGCACTACGAGCTAACTGGTTTAGTAAAAAAGGGATAGCATATTGACTATTAAAAGTTCAAGTTTGTTAGTGTGTGGCACTTTCACTCACTGTTTCGGCATTCTCTTCTTCTTCGGTGATCGGGGCGATCACCGAAATGCATGTGGCACTACCCACATGCTGTGGATACAGCCACGTGAATCGGGCGGTAGGCCTCCAGGGAGCCTCTCAATACTGGCCTGGCACTGAGCTGGCCTAGCAGGCGCAAGGCAGCTGCACCCATCGTGATGGGTCGGCCGTTGTGGATGGACTGTATCCAGCAATGCTCAAGGGCTGAACCCCAGGTACCAGAGGATGATCGATGGCTGCATCATTGTGATGATCTGCTGCTTGGGCGGGCGACAGAGGTGATGGAACAGGTGGTGCTACCACCTTCTCGGCTGCAGGTGCCGGAGTTGGAAGCCCAGGTGTGGCCTCTAACTCAATGGCAGGTTCGCTGTAATCTCCTTCCCCTAACCCCCTACCCAATCCGGAAAACTACGCTGGCAGATCGGCCCTCATGTACAGTAACACTGGGTCCTCAGCATCCATCTGGTGTAGGCTTGTAGACTAGCCCTCTTGTGCTGTCCCTCTGGCTGGTAGTACCAGAGAGAGAGGTCGACATGGGACCCTCGTTGAATCGGTACTGATGGGTTACTCCTTCCTCCATCTGGGAAGCTGCACAGGCGGATCAGCCTTGGCATCCAGTGACACTGAGACCTTGATGTAGCTAGTTGGCACCTCCTCTCGGACAGAAAGCTGCGCTGGCAGCTCAGCCCAGGTGTCGGGCAACCGTCTGGAGCAGGCTTGACGACTGGCTGTCTTCTGCTGCCCCTCCGGCTGGTGGCACTAGAAACAGAGGTTGACATAGGAACCATGTTGCATCGGTACTGATGGGTTGCTCCTTCCCCATCTGGGAAGCTACGCTGGCAGATCGGCTTCTGCATCGGGTGACACCAAGACCACTTCAGTCGTGCGTGGCAGTGGATGGGCCTCTTTGCTTACCCCTCCGACTGAGGATACCTGAATCAGAGGCCCGATAAGGACCTCTGTCTCGACAGCGTTGGTTAGTGGCTCTTCTTCCTGTCCATGAAGCGGGGCCTGGGATACGGCCTCGGCACCTGATGGCGCTAGAACCTGGATGCTTGCAGCCTCTGTGCTGGGTGGTGTCTCAGATGGCAGGACGGCTGCGCGGTCCAGGTAAATCGCAACCGAAGGTACCAACTGAACGATGGCCTTGAGAATGGCATCGTGTTGACTGGCAATTCTGGTAGGTACTGCCCTCATGGAAGGCGGCATCTCAGCGGCGGCTACGACAATGTTCACCACTGCAGTCTTCTCACTGAGGAGACCCGTCAAGGCCAGTGATGCTGGTGTTGTCTGTAGAGGTGGTGGTTCTAGGCATACCACTGTCTTGATGACACTAGGTTCTTTATGTTTCTCGGAGACTGGGCTTGGTGGTGAGCATTTGTTGTGTGGCGCAAGGTCCAATGGATTTTGCCAAGATATTTTGCTGGTGCTAGAAGTCCACTTTCCGTGTCGGTAGGCAAAATTGCCTTATAACTCTGTGGGAGTCGATGGCAGCGTACGTACAGGTTCTGTTGCTTTGCATTTTGGGAACTACATGTGTGTAGACATGGGGTAGGTGGCTCCTTGGCTGGTTTGCATTTCAAACTCTTGCTCTCTGGGGAGAGGGTTGCCATACCACTGGAACGGTGATTGTTGCAGTCTTGTCCTCGATCTTGGGTTTTTGAGGCAAAAGACATCATCGGACTCTTCGGGCCTGGCTTCTGGTCTTCTTCTGTGGGTCTGGGGCTGGTTCGTTGTTCACTATCTGTAATTGTAGTAGCTGTATTGGTTTCGTTGACCTTTGTGGTGAGGCTGGAGGCTGAAAGGTCAATGTTTGTAATATTATGTTGGGTTCGCCTTTCATTTCCCCTTTAATCTGTTGGGAGAAGGCTGTCCTCTTTCTTCCCCTTAAAGCTGGCTGGCTTTTTGGTGCAATCATGGTTTAAATGCCTCTTAGGACAAAACCAGCATTTAGGTAGTTGGTGTCATGGGGAGGGGGCGGGCACAACATCATCTCCTTCCCTTCTCCCCGCTCTTCCTTGGTTTGCATAGCAAGGTAGTGGAACAGCAGGTTGTTTACGTAGATGGGTACTGGAGGAGTAGGGAAGGACGTGCATCCTGTCATACTTGCTTCTTACTTCCCCCTACCCCTCTGCATTCGGGCCAGCTCACCCTATTCACGGAAACTGCTTTCCGTTTCTTTGGCCCTTGCTATCAATTCTTCCACTGTCCATGGTTTTGGGCATTGCAGGAAATTCCTTATTAGGTAGCAACATGTGATTTACATGCTGTACGCAGTTTTCTTCGTCTCCTGCCGGAAATATTCGTTAGAACATCTGTACCTTCTGGCGAACGAATATTTCTGCCTCTTCCTCTGGCATTTGAATCAGACTACAGAATCCAGTCATGAGACACACCAGCACCTCCTCACCGGTAAATTGTGTCACGAGACAGTTAATGAGTTAGCTCCACTCAGAAATGAATTCACAGATTTCTGTTACCACTCGAGGGCTTGGCCTTCAGTTTCGCTTGTGCCCGTGTGACCCCTTGCTTCTTAGGAATTTCACTGGCACAAAACTCCTGGCATGCCGTGCTTGTATGGGAGGAAGGTCTGGGGTAATGTGGTCTATACTTGGTGGCACACCAGCATATTTCTCATTGGTAAACCATCCCTGGTCGGATGATTCTTTCATCTGGCCATCCTATGCATTGGTGGTGGTGGTTGTGGTGGTGTGATTCCTCCACATATTATGCAGCGCACTATGTGGGTACCATGTCCCAGGCAAGTGATCCAGTTACAGAATACCGATTGTTGAGTTTGACACTGGTCGCATCTGTATTCGAGACAGTCATTTAATCTAGCTTCATCTACCCAGCCTAAGCAGACGTAGTGAAACTATTGTTCACAATGAGCGCATTTGATACAGTGTGTCCCCATGCCGTGGTAATTGGGCCTGGAACAGCGGCATGGTTTTATTTTGGTTGTGACACTGCAAGTTGGCTCATGCTCAGTTATGTCTGTGTCTGATATTGCAAGAATGATGAGCACAACGGGGTGTTTACAGACTCCGCGAAGTCTGTTGGATAGGTGATTCGGCTCTTTGCTAGGTTCGCTAGTTCAGGGTTGTGCTGGCCTGGTTCTGCTTAATTAATCATCTTAATTATGGCGCAACATCCCACTTTGGGTGGCAGTACAACAATTGACATGTGATGCCCTGTGGTTACTGTAGTTACGTCACTATGCCACGTGTTTATGGTTGGAGCTAGGCCAGGCACATCCGGGGTGGATCCGGAACTCTAGTCCTTACATGGTACCCACGCACGTCCATTCCTTACATGGTATACACGCACGTCCATAATATAAAACGGGCCGTGTGGCCTTTCTGCAAGATACGAATTCAGGTATGGCCACGACAATTCTAAGCGCGGGGAGAATTCCCTTAACTTTTGACCGTTCGAGCTTGCGAGGTTTCCGACAGTGTTACGCTGAGGTGAGCTTCGGTGTCTGGTGGGTTGCGCTGCAGAGGCTCGTTAGTATTGGTTGTTGCAGGTGAAAGCTGAAGGTATGGTGTTTCCCAAAACCACAAATTATAAAGGCTGAGTGACCTGTCATGTCCGCTTAAGTAGGCAGCTATAACTGGGTGCGTGTTGCCAGCAAACAAGGTGGGTGGCTCGAAGAGGCATAGTTAGTAGTCGGGCATGGTCGGTCTCTGGTAGAGGGCTGCCACTTGCTCTTGGGGACAGAGGTGATCGAGTCCGGTGAGGATTGGGGTTAGGCTCCGGCTGGTATTTAAAGATTGTCTCAGCCTGTTTTACCATCTTACGGTTACCACTGCAGAAGGATTATGGCATGAGGCTGAGAGAGACACTGTATCATCGAACCTCATAGAAGTCGAGCAGGTGACTGTGTGGTCCTACTCAGGAACCACATACCGCCTCCTCTCACCCAATGCGGGATCCCTATCCCTTTATCTGGCACCAGAAGTGCGATGGATACGGAGAGTCAAGTCACACTGGCTGACTGTCTCTATAAGTGGTTGAGCCTAGCCTGAGGACCAGACTTCCCAACTCAGGAAATGCCCCATCCGGCACCAGGAGCGCGGTGGAGAGAGCAAGTACCAAACCGATAAGCTGACTTCAAGAGAGAGAGTACCTAATGTTGGGGCGCTACCGTTCCGGCACTGTGGTGCTCAGAAAGTGTGGCCATCCAAGGTTCGTGTGTGTAATCTACTAACTTGTGTAGCAGTAATAGCATAAGCTCCCAGTCACCTGCTGTCCCTCTGACGGGGCTGATGCTTACAGGATTGGGTGCTATGACTACTGGATGGATACCCTTAAATGGATAAAATTGTGATTATTCTAGTGATGGAAATAAACAATGGTGGTGATGTACTCTCTGTTTTGTGTAACTTGGCAAGATTTTGACAGTTCTATGAAAGTAGCGCCAATGTTTACTTTTTGTTTATGTATCCTTTCGCCATTAGCTGGTGTATCAAGTAGAGGCTGCATATTTTATCAACATGCTGCCAGCTAATCCACTAGCCAGTGTACTGTAATGCTAAGCAAATTTTAAGGTATTTTAGACTGACATCTGTCTAAAAAATTCATAGGTTATAAAAGTAAAAATATAAAACCTTGCAAAAAATTTAATATTTGCTAACTCTTTTTTTAATTTGTCCAAGACAGCGAGTTTGGGTTAACATATTTGCGAGGCGGTAATTGTAGTTCTTATCACACTTACTAAACAGTTCGAGATGGAAATATGTGGCGTGATCTTTCTGGCTGGTTAGGTTTTTGGAAAGAGCTGACACATGACGAGCATGACATGGTAAAGCGTGTTCTTATGAGCCACGTGCGACAGCCAACAGATAGCAGCAGGGTCGCCTACCTCTAGATACTGCCTTTTTAGAACTTCACTTTTCTGCTATTAATGTCTCGAAACGACACGAATTATTTTAATATATTGAATTATTTGAATATATTTGAATATAAATTATTTGAAAATATAATTCAATAATATCATACAATATTTTTGTAAGCTTTTGGAATTAATATCAAGCACTTATGGAAGCATGGATGGAGAGTGAGGATGTGAAATGAAACGTTCAGGTTTGAAGTTGCGTTTCATTTGGAAAGGATTGTTTTATTGTGCATTTCATTTTGAACACCTATACATTAACTTTAGTACAAAGTTTAGTTTTCAACGCTCACGCGTGCAGCTTATACTACTGTTAACTATGATTACGACACATCGCTTTTCACGTGAAGAGTATCCTTACTTCAACCTACGCAAGAGTTGTTACCACAAACCAATACACAGTGGTTTCACGCTGCTTAAATCTACAAGGCAGTCGAACACGTGGCTACAAGGTTACGCAACCAGCAACTTTGTTTGTTTCGGTTACGTCAAGTTGCCACTCACTGACTAATTTTCTTGCCAAGTTATATGAGAAAGAGAGTTCTACTTTCTACCAGCTGGAGCTTATGGAAGCTTAACCCTATGTAAGACTAGTGAAGACGACATGTTCCTAGGCTAGCCTGGTGTAGGTAGATACGCATTATGAGAATAACTTAAACTGCACTACTCTACTATGTTGCCCTGAAGGGGCCGGCAGTGTCTAGCGCTGACGACATAGACATTGGCTGGAAAGGATGGTTAGAACAGCTGAAGTCTTCGGCACCAAGAGCGCAGTGAAGACCAGAGAGGAGATGACAGTTTCTTCGGCACCAGGCAGTGCAGTGAAGGAACACAACAGACTGGCTTTGCTGGGGATGCGGCCCACTATTTATACTCTGGTCCGCGCACCCTGGCTGTAGTTGGAGAGGAGGTAGATGTGCCATAGATTCTCTTGATATGATTTCACTGGCCCGTGCTGGATCCAGGTTCATGTCTCGGCGATTGTACTAATAGGGATCTGGTGGCACACTGAGTACTTAGATGATCTCGATGCATACCTTTGGTGGCTGGCCAGTGAACAATACAATCTTCATCCACTCTTTGTCATAGGTAGACAGTACAATTCCTGATGTCTCTTGAGACGCATGGCAACAACCGAACACTGTGGAATCGAGCAGCAAAAGCATGAGCACTGATGAGGCGAAATACTTTAATAATTGTTGAAAAAGGCATAATGTGTCAGTAATGTATGTATTAAGTGGTCACCACATTTACAGATAATCCGCACTTTATTTGCTACATGAAACGAAGATGAAAATTAAAGCAATTTTTAAAGATCTGTATAAAATAAATGTATCAAAAGAATAACCTAGGAATTTCCGTCCACTGCAAATTTGAATTCATAGGATGCAACCAGTCCTGTGGAGGAGAGATTGATTAATATAAAAATTGGAAATATTTAATACACTCTGTAGCCCAACAGAAAAACTCAATGTATACGGTAGTTAACCATTGACATTAAACAAAAATTACTCAGATGAATTTTTTATTTAAAGAGGAAATTTGGAGGTTACACAAATGAACAGATATAATTATCAAATTTTTAATTGCCTAGGAACTTATGAACTCAACAGAGACTTAGGAGGACATATCACAACACTGAAAAGACCATGTTGAAAGGATGGAGACTTACAACACCTAAGAATGTCCTGAGGTACAACCAGAGAGGAAAAAGGAATAGTAGGAAATTCAAAAGAAGGTGAACAGATTAGTGAGAGGCAATGCACTGAAATCTATAATACTTGATGACAAGAGAGAGAAAATTAAGTTGTGAGTGGCTTTATCACAATCTCTTCAAAGAACCGCTAAATATACCAGGAAGACACCCCTACATAGAAACAGTTCCCACTTTCACACACCTGTTCTCTCGGCAGCAGCTGCTACCTTGGCATCCCCAATGCTGTGCACCTCCAGTTCCTCATAAATGTTGACACGAGTTAGGCGCCCATCCAGGTCAAACTCCACCATGTTCTGGGCTTCAGCATAGGTCAAGCTCATAACAGACGGGCTGTCCAGCAGCTGAGCTGTGGCAGACGAGCGGTTGTTCTTGCTCCAGCGCCCCTTCTTGCGGCCTGCGGACACACACAACGCAGCTGTCCTAGCCAGCCTCATACACCTCTCCCATGCTCATGCACATGCAGCCAACCATTCACTACTGCCACTGCACATTTATTCATAAGAAAGCAACAATATTTCATTTTATCCTCAAACATACTGCCTAGTCAACAATTAACTCTTGCCATTCTCATAACATTACAACACATCTTACAGAAGTACAGTACACAATATCTCTCAACAAGGAGTTATGCCTCCATGAAAATGCATTTGAAAAATGTACACTTGACTGATCACCTGACATATAACTACCTTCCTATATGCTAGTGTGTACTACACTTTCATGCATATGGGTGAAACTGCCAGATATGAGTATATACACCTTGTCTTGTGTAACCTGTTTCTTTGTAAAATGGTAACCTTTCAATTTTATTGTTGACTGCAAATACAGTTTAATTAGTAAGGCATTAGGCATAACACATTTATTCAATATACTAGATGCTAAACCCTGTAATTTTAACAAGAGGAGGAGAAGAAAATTTATGTAACTTGATGCGTGACGCCTCAGCTGACTGTGGTCACTACGAAAGGAAGGTATGTTTTTGGCGGGCGCTAAGTCGGGCACACCCTATTCTGGCAATTCTGGGTTAACTTCTAGTCTCTACTTAGAACTGGTGCCTTTCCAGTGTGGAAGATTGGCCTGGTAGCTTTGCAGCAGGGCACAAAGTTGGGTTCTCCCAAACCTATCTTGTGTTTCAGACTGATTGCTCTTGATGGTATACCTGGCAATGCGTAACCTCAACTGATGGCTTAGTCTTGAGAGTTTCGAGGGGGCATATACGAACCACAGGTCAACTTTCGTGCTGCTTACGGACATGAGCTCGTGGTGGCTGGGGCTGAGCAACTGATTCAATCCTAACGTATGCAATAGGGGCTGCTGAGGGCTGTTCCGGCTGGCTCAGGTATTCAGCAATCCAAAGATGAATGGGCTGGTTCAAAAGTGTAGGAGCTTCAAAGAGCCATTGTGGAATCTCCAGCGTGATGGGTACAAGAAGACAATGAAGGGCCTGTGCCTGTTCCCGTGGTGCGAGCTTGTTGAGAGTAGCGACAAGGAAGGGGGTTGGCATTGTATGCGCCCGGAGGCAGTCAACAACACCTGTTTTGCCTTCTCGTGAATACTACTCCGGTGGGAGTAAGGCATCTGGACTCAATACACACCTTACATCCGTGAGAAGATTATAGGACTAATGTGGTCCTATGAGGTGTCAAACTATGTGACCATCTGCCGGCATAACAGACACCCTATTACAGTGCTCAGTGCCTAAATGCGATGAGCACTGGGAGTCAGGCCTCACCATAGGCAGTCCCTGCACATGGCTGTAGGCCCCAAATTCAGTCTTCTCAACTCAGGGAACAACCCCTCCGGCACCTAAATGTGGTGGAGAGGATGAGCACCGCATCGACAAGCTGTCCTATGAAACCGTGTACCTGGTGGGGCTCTACCGTTCTGCCTACCGGGGTATGCAAAAAGGCTGACTGTCGCTAGTGCATTTTGGTTGGCTAGAGTGTGTTGGCTCGTTTTGAGCCTGCAATCCCTTGCTTGGTGTGGGGAATACTAGGAGAGGTGCAAAGTCTACAGGAAAGGTGGTACTCGGGAATCAGGCAAAACAATGTTTACTTCGTTTTACTGAAATGAACACATGGTGTTGCACTACCTCCTACATAGGCAAGAGCTATAGGAAGCTTACACCTACGTATGCCAGATAAAGACCTGGTCCTAAGTTACAATGGACCAAGGTAGATGATAGGTGTCTACGAATCCAGGTTTTCTGATTCAAATTGAATATTGAATTGCTTATCAAATTATTCTTGAATATCAAATTTTCTTCCAATCAAATCATATTTTTATAAGCCAGTAAAATAATTTCAAGAATGTATTTTGTTGAAGATAGATACATAGCAATAAAGAATTTTAATAATTTTTTAATCATAAATAATTGTTACATACCAAGAGCACTATTTTTTGTAGAAATCAAATATGTTTCTGAAGAAATTTTTTTAGCTCCGAACATATAACACTTAAATATGTGTAAACGAGTTCACAATACGTGCTTAGAAAGAACATTCACTGTGAGTTATAATGAAATAAAATTCAGTTAGTCACAATAATTTAAAAATAAGAAAACACAAACTTTCACATAAAACAGTAATTAAAAATACATTTGAAGTACAACAGTTTAATCATAAAATATGTAGGTTGCAAATTATCAACAGTAAGTTACAGTGAATTATAGATATTACCATTGAAGCGGTTGGATAAGTGTTACCACTGGACTCTTTTGTCGCTTCAGTGAAGCATCTGAATTTGAAGAGCTAAGGTCAGCAGCAATAGGTTCTCTCAGGATGAGCAATCTTTCGAGCATTGCAAACTTGCTGCAGCATAGAGTTTCTACGTCTTGGATTTTCCTGCACTTTGTCCAGCCTTGCTGTAGCTGTAAAACTCCTGTTGTAATGGCCTACTATTTTATGGGCTTTAGAAATTAACTGAGTTATGTTGGGTGTTGAAGTCTTTGCATCAGAGACTGCGAGTTGCAGTGAGTGGGCAAAACCAAACCTGTGAATATAATTATTCCCATTACAGGCAGCTTTCATGTTACTAGCATTGTCAGTAACAAAGAATATCTTAATGGGGCTTGGCTCAGTAGGTGTTGGAAAGCACCAAGTTTTACTCAAGTCAATCAGTACTAGTTAAAGATTCTCCTCTGTGTGAGATTCATTAACCACAACATTGCCCAATGTTATTGTCTTATATTCAAATTTATGCAGGTAGTGACAGGTTAATGACATATAACTGTTACTGGATCTTGATGCCCAGTTATCAGTTGTCATAGCTATATTAACATTATTGTGCTGTGAAGCTGTCTCAACCACATTGTGGTTGACCATCTGCTGTAACTTTTGCCTTTCCAACTGATATAATTCAGGGATAATAGTCAGTGAAAATGTTGTGCTTGCTGGTATCTGATAACGTTGTTTCAAGTACTGTACTAGATCTACTAAACCTATCTCTTCAATGAACCGATAAGGTAGTTGATACAAGGCTAACAATTTGGCTATTTTTGTATTAATAGTTCTTGCTTCTTAACCTTGTGGTGGCAAAATTCTTCTTTCTTGAAAAGAGATGACAATGTTTGCTGCTTCTAGCACGAGCTGCTAGCGCATGGTGAAAATGGCTTGACTGCAACAAACCTCTCATTTGATTGCTTTAAAAAATCTTGATACTGGGCTAAGTGGTGACAGGAAAGATGATTTTTCAGGGATGTAGTTGCCCCTGAAAAAATGAGAATCACAGTACTTTTTTTGAGGACTGCTGAAATATTTCTGATGCAAATAAACTACATAACTTATAAAGCACATTAAAACAACAAAAAAAATGTATGTATTATTGTCTCTAGTTAATTAATACAAAAAATTCTGCAAGAGTTTGAATTTAAAGTGGTACTAACAAAATTAACTTGTCAATGAAAATATTTTTATTTTTGAGGTTATCTTGGATTTTACTAACCTGTATGTGTTTTAAGATGCATTAAACATTGCAAACATTTTGCATACCCATCACCTTCTTCAAAATACTACCATACGAAACTACGCTTTCTCTTGTGCGATTTTAATTCAGTCATGGTTAATTTATTTCCAATATACAAAAATAAAATGTATTTAGCCTAACATTGTTTAGGCCATGTAAGGTAATATTTTCAAAGATGTAGAATTAAAACAATCTGAAAATAAACACAACTGAGATACACTGTACGATCACGATCACAGTAAACTATGGTGGTTTAAAGAAAAAACATCAACTGCTGTGGGCTGCCAGCTTCCATTTTTTTTCTTTTTGGTAGACCCTGCTTCCTGTTTTCTTTCTGCATCTTTTATGCTGGCTTTTTTTTTTTGCTTCTTTTATGCAGTGACAAGTTGTCTTTTCTTTCCGTGCTGGAATTTGACACTTCCCTTCCCTAAAAAAAATGTAGCATCTGCACACACACGCACGCGCACGCGCACACACACATATAAATAACAGAAAAGGCGTGAAGATAAAAGGCCAGAGATAAAAGGCACTTTCCCAACACTTTCCTCTCAACATTTCTGGACAGTTTACGACTACCACTCCCCCTTCCATTAATTTTTTTTCATGTATTGGGGGCACTCCAGACATTTTCCCCATTATTTTGTTAAAAAAGAATGCACGGTAGTACGATTCTGAATGATGCGATGGCAGATATTTGTCTAGATTATATTAGGACATTATCATTTTCGAAATATTTAAAACAATTCAATTCAATTTAAATTATTAAACCGAATATCCAAGTATTCAATTCGAAGACCCCTAGTGGATGAGCGCTATGAAAACAACTTTAACTGATCTAACACCCTACGAAATTGTTGCCCAGAAGGGGCTGCAGTGTCTGTATGTGTATAGTTCATTCAAGACTGGAACAGATTTTTGAAAACGAACATTTGAAAAATCAACCTAGGTGTGACATGTCAACCTGTTTTTTTTCAACAACCTGTATTCCACGAATATATAACACTGTGATTAACTTTAGAGTACTGTATTCTTGAATAAATGAAACTTTACCTTAGTATCTTTTATATCTTGTAATATTTATTTTGTATTAAATACGAATTAACAACCGCGAGAGCAGCAATTTGTTGGCAACGGCTAGTAAGAAATAGTTCGCAGATAAATATTGTTTCAACCAGGTTTTTTGTATACTATTTGTAAATTAAACTATTCCTATTGAAATATTTAAATATTTATGTAGCCCAGACGGCAATACATTTCATTGTTACAGTTTAACAGCATAAAATATCACGTGTAGGCCCTAATGACACAGTATTTGTTTTATCGACTGAGGAAGCAACTATCGGCTAGGCGAGGCTTGTCGCTCATTCTCACTTCCCCCCCCCCCCCCAACCATGGAAAGTTTTGCATCGTTAAGTAGCAGACAAAATATACATGTTTAAAATGTTAGCATATTTCATACTTATTACAACAAAATGATGATTTTTGAATTTAATTTACAACTGACAAGAGATTTTAATGTTTGAATACTTATTTTACTATATTTAGATATGATGGAGGGACGGTTACCATCTGTGAAGTTGGCAGATGTGGCAAGCCATGACATGGATAGTTACTATTTGCAAATAAAGCATAAATTATATTTAATCCGAAAAATACTTCAAATTACCTCATCACATTTGTAGACGTTGTGTTTTTTAAACCTATCTAGGCAAGTTACAATGTTGTGATACATCTGCGTTTTCCCTGCAGTAATAAATATACTGTTACGTGTGATTTGTTAACTGCTGCGTGTGAAATGGCATGGCGTTGCTGCGTGGTGGTCATTACACTGGCCTTGTGTGTGTGCGTGATTTCAAATATTGATGTGCACTATTTACACTTTTTAACTGTATAAACTGTTTTTATGACTAAGTTAATTATTTACATCCACGTCTGTTTATTTATGACAACGTTGTACCTTTTCCCTAGGTGTCTGAAACAGTCGTGCAACATGATTTGTCACAATCCCAACAAAATACTAAGCCCAGCCCGATAAATTTCAATAAACCTAATAAACAGTAAGTAGCAATACATAGAAATATGAGCGGAATAAAAGTTACGGTAGGCTTATTTGTGTGCATGTTCACCGCTATCTTGTAAGTTTGTATGACAAAAAATAAGTGACACGAGTTGCGTGCTTGAATTTAATGTATCTTTTTCGTTGGACTGGTTGTTCTTTCATTTTAACATTTATTCCAACTGAGGCCGTCCTTTTAAAGAAATAAGTCAACACATATCAATAACAAAAGGTTAAATACTACAGTTCTTGAACCCGCAGTTGTAACTGTTAAAGGAGACTACAACACAAAAATAATGTTTTATTAATAATAAAGAAGACATTTGGACGAATTATGGGTATATTTACATTTTCTGCACGCAGCTTTGTACAGCCGCTACGTGAATAAACGTGAGGAGCTGTAACATCACTGCGCCATTCCACTCCGCATGTCGCCTGTCTGCCATGCCTGGAGAGTGTTATTTCAGTCTGCCAGTTGTTTCGCAATTCGCAAAGGTTGGAAAATGCCTGCATTTAGTGCCTACGGTTGTAGTAATACAATCAATAAGAGTGAAATCTGTAAGCAGCAAGGGATACATTTCCACAGATTTCAAAACCCCAGTAAATCACCAAAAAGGTTCGCCAAATGGGTTGCATTTTGTAAGCGGAAGAATTTTTCTCCGGGTAAGAGTGCTACATTGTGTTCAGCGCATTTCAAACTTACAGACTATGACGAAACTCAAATGTTAAAAATGAAGTTGCTGCTCAAAGAAAAACTGCAAGGACCTAAATTTAAACCTGGAACTATTCCTACATTTACAACAATTGAAAAGTCGCTTGGAGAATGTACTTCAATAGCGGGAATGAATACTTTAGAATATAAAGATAGAGCTAAAAGATACGCTATCAAGAAACATAAAGTAGTCATGGGTGCATTAATCGATAATAATAATACAGCATTGAATCATGATAAAAACTGTAATGTACGTAGTTGTTACAAATACGCAACTACATTGCATCGAAAAACAGTGTGAACTAGGTTGTGCAGTTACTAGAAAATATTTAGTCTTAGAATCTACAGCATGTAAATCAGCCTGTGAAAGCGGTGATTTGAATGACAGTTTTTATGAACCAGATAACATGTCGGATACAGTTAGTAACATTAGTGATACAGATAGTGAAAATGTAGAGGGCAATGAAGAAAGTGAAGTTGGCGAAACAGAAAGTGAGTATCTATTTGTTTTATGGACATGTTTACTAGCTCTTTTTCAGATTTGTTACATGTGTAAAGCCAAAGTCATAAACATTTCATGTAATTTTAAAGGGACTATGTTGTGTGTAAAATCTATTTGCAAGTGTGGTAATGAATTGGCTTGGTATTCGTAGCCAATGAATGTAAAACAACCACAAGGAAATAAGGAAATGCACTAATAGCGTCAGCATTGTTGTTGTCTGGCATTCTATTTAAGTCATTCCTTTCTTTCTGCAAAGCAATAAAATTACATATGTTTTCACGTACAGTATTAGACAGGATTATTAGTACAGTAACTAGGCCAGTAGTCAAAAAGTTTTGGAAAGAAGAAAACCAAAAAAATTGATTTGTACTGAGAAATAGAAATAAACCAGTGTAGTTAACTGGAGATGGCTAATACAGCACTCCCGGTTTTTCTACCAAATATCTGGTGTATTCACATATGGATGTGGATATAGGCCTTGTTATTGATTTCGAACTTGTTCAAAAATGAATAGCAAAGGGTGAATTAAAAAGGCCTGCGAAAACATAATGGAAAAGTTTGTAAATAAAGAAAACTGTGATGTACAGCTATTCCTTTAAGACAGATACAAAGGAAGAAGATATTTACTAAAAACGTGGTTTCCAAATATTGAACACGAATTTGATGTGTGGCATGTTTCTAAGAGCCTTATGAAAAAAATCAAGGCACTAGATAAAAAGCACCCAGAAATTCAAGCCTGGAAAGCCAGCATAAATAATAATTTATCGTGGTCAGCACAAACATGTAATGGTGACAGCTCTGTTTTAGTTGATAAATTTATATCAATACTACACCACATAAAAAATTAACATAAGTGGCTAGAAAATGGGGAATATAAGTCCTGCGAACATAACGAACTATCAGAAGACGAGAAAAAAACTAAATTATGGTTGAATGGACATTCAAGTGTATATCAAGCCCTAAAGAAAATCATTTTAGACAAAAGTTCTTTAAAAGACGTAGAACACATAAAACATTATGTATATACGGGAAGCCTAGAGTTACCACAATCTTCGTGTGAAATACGCTCCAAAAAGAGTGCATTTTTCATACAGTGGTTTGGAACTTAGGTCAATTACTGCTGTACTGGACCATAACTGGAAAATAAATAAAGACAGAGTTGGTGTGAAAACCCAGTTCTCTAAGTCATCGCATAGTTGGGTGATTAAAAATAAATATCAAGTTTCAAATGATGGGTGGAAGAAGGAAATAATGAGGATTATCAGGAACTGCCTAGAATCAGGCAGTAGAAGAATATCTGCAGAACCGGAAGTTCTTAATCTGTCGCTGCCCAAGAACATTGCTCCAACGCCCTGCCCTTCCATTGATGTTTTGAAAACGAAGCATTTCTCCCAATTTAATCTGCCAAATTAAAAAGGTAGGCAAAATTTTTACATATAACATTCAGCGTGTTATGTGATATGCATGCCTATACATTGCTATAAAAAGGCATTTCCATATTTGTTTTAAAGTAATAAATTTTTAATTTACTATTAGTAACTGTTCTCACGCTATGACTACCTTACACATATCACAAAACTTAAAATTTGTAGATAGTGGCGCGGCCATTCAAGGTGTAATTATAACAGAGGTATGAATAACTGTTCGTTAAAAAAAGATTTATTATTTTTATTAAATCTCTACTAACAGATTTTAGATGTCACGTATTACAAATATACAATGCTGTTGTTCAGTTTTCTAACTACAGTTTGAAACCTACATAGTTGCCATCGGCCTCCGGAAATGTCTTCCTTATGACATTAATAGCACAAGATGGTAAAACAAATCTATACCTGCAGCCGATTGCAGTCCATGAATTTATCCACGACGTAAACTGTTTATAAATGGTGTAACGCCAAGTTTTATTTTTTTATTTGCTGGATTGGCAGCAGTTAACATATGTTTCTTATAATTACTCTTTGTTTTTAAACTCAAACTGTGCCTCACCATTGTCAGTACTTCCGGGTCCAAAATCAACTTTGAGGAAAAAAAAAAAAAAAAAAAAAAAAAAAAAGGATTTTTAGTTACACACACAAATAATTCAGATTTCACTGTTTTTTACATTTTCTAACTCACGGCAGCAAACACTTCCTTCATCAATGCTCACTGACATACACTCACCACACACACACACCAAAATAACATTCCAGTTCACCCTGAAGTGTTTAGCATATTACTGTCATTATCACTGTCCAACTCGAGATCAGCACGTTTTCTCTGGGTCAAACTGGTAAAGAAAAATGTTTGTTGAATGCATTTTAACACTGCGACAACCGCACAGTTACCGGCAACGTAATACAAGTGTCGAGGTAACCACAGCTGTGCGCATGGCTGCAGTCGGCCCGCTGAATTCAGGTTTTTGCGTGTACATTGGGAACCACTGAAGATAATAACATTGAATAAACTGCATTGTGTTTCCAATTTTTTTCTTTTATTTGTTTAAAACTTTAACTGCTAATATGTTTTTGTGTTGTGGCCTCCATTAAACACAGTCGCGGAAAAATATTAACTTGCATTACATGTAATGTGCTATGTCGTGGAAAACAAATATGTTAACAATGTAAAATAACAGTAAAAACTACTGTCAATTCAGGCATTTTTAAAACACCATAAAGCTGACCTAAATAATGTTATAGTCCTAAACTGTGAATATTCATACGGAATGGTTTTTGGAATATGACAGAATTCTTTGAAAAGCTCTAAACAGTAAACAACACATTTGACAAGTATAAAAGTAGAAGTCACATTACAATGTTTATGTTTAGGTGTAGCAAAAGTAAAAGAACACACGTACACACAAACACACAGTGGAACGTTAACAGTGTGATGAAGGAAGGGTAGGTACAGCAGGGTGCTGGAAGGAGCAAGGATAGCTGGGTGTGGACCAAGAGGATCTAAGCGATGCACTTGTCAGGTATCCAGTAAATAGTGCGGTGGATGACTGAAGACCTCGAACTGGCGTGGCTTTCCTCTATTTATACTGCTCTGAGCTCTTAATCTTCGTTCATTGGCTGGCTCGAATGTGGGCGAGGGAATGGTTGCTGGAGACGGAATATGGCAATAACATAGCTACTTGGAGGCTGTTATGTCACCGGCCGGCTTGGAGATAGGGAAGCGGCGAATCATACTAGCGTAGCCATCTAGCGGCGAGCAGTGGAAATTGGTGCTCTGTAGTATAATCGCAGCGGCTCTGTGAATAATAGAAACTCCCTGGATGGAACTTCTATTCTTTGCATGGTGAACAGTACAATCTTGACATCTCGTGGCGATCAACTACATAAACTCCGTCGAAATCAGATGCACAGCTATGCTTACCGATGAGCTGAAGTTGGTATAAAACCATTGTTGCAAAAACGTCATTCATCAATTTGTCCCCTCTCCACTGCGATAAAAGCTCATCCTTGAACGCGAGACGAAAAACTAATTCTTTTGCAGGAATGTCGTACTGTCCCAACAAAAACAATTTGTTTTCCTCTTGGAAGTCATTGGCTTCCAAAATGGATGGCATGGGTCAAGAAAGAAATTCCTTTCGTACTGTCCCCTCAAGAGCAATTTTTTTTCTTTCCTGGTTTTGCTTCTGTAGAGTCCGCTTCTCTATGCGCTTCTGCTCTACACACTGTGCTTCCTGCTGAACTTGACCTTGGCAGCATGGAGAAACAGCTGGGCTGGAAGGTTGGCTAGATGGTGGCAGGTGCACTATGCTGTGATTCTCTTTTTATTTGCGTGTCTTACTTGCTGGCTCTCAGACCTCTCTTTCTCTCTCTCTCTGATACATGACGACTGATGTTCCTTCACTTTTCTTGTATTTTCGACTTGTGTTACAGTTGCGCTGGGCTGCGAGGAAATCTATTCTGTCTTTTTATTTTCATGAGCTCTTTGTGTCAGATTGCTTTAATTTTTGTAGTGTAGGTCATTTCGCGTGGGGAATCCGGAACAGCATGCCATGGACCTCTTTCATAAAAGCGTGCCATCCTACACAAGGAGCGTTAAGGCGTGAATGCTTACAATAGTATGTTTTATCACAGCAGGGTTGTAGAAAAATGGGTTAGCAAGTACATACTGGGCAGCATGCGGAATAATAACGAACCTTGGGGAAATCAAAAGTATGGTTGTTAAAAGCAATTAAATATTAAGTAAATAATATTTAATTTGCCCTGGACCCCACTAATTAGGCCATATCAGCTAAGTTAACCTGATGTGGCCGGCTACGCAGAAGTAAAAGAAATAACTTCTACCGAGGTCTACATGTGTCGCACAGCAGGGTGATAACTTGTGTGATATGAAGGGGTTTAGCCAACTGAGTGTCCAGACTCAGCTGACCTCTAGGAGTTGTAATTGAGTGTGGCGGCAGAGAAGTTAACTACTCACAATGACGTGCGATCACCAGTACATAAAAAAGATACAAAAGAACCCTTCAAAAACACACAGCACATTCATGAAATATTTTCATTTCAGATTATTTTGAAACATTTTGTTTGTCTTGTTAAACTGTCTCTTTAGGTTTGCATTTCTTGAGGTAATGACTTTATACAAATTAACATGTTGTCATTAAGAAAAAAATTTAATGATTAGTTTAGATGATCATTTAAAATTTTCTTGAAGATTAATTCTACAGAATTCAAAGCACTTTAACAACTTGCAAATACTTTTAAGCTTGACGTTAAAAAATATTAGTAAAAAAGCTTAATTCTATACCATGCAAATGATTTACAATTCAATCTGACTCAATATAAACTAGAGCATGTTGAAAATTTTTCATCCATAAAAAAAAGGCAACATACTCAACGATGTTGTCACTTCATTCTTTTTAACAAGAAATA
Source organism: Dryococelus australis (assembly GCA_029891345.1). Lineage (NCBI taxonomy): Eukaryota > Metazoa > Arthropoda > Insecta > Phasmatodea > Phasmatidae > Dryococelus > Dryococelus australis. Next base: position 74,499,064 of record CM056997.1, read on the forward strand.
TACTGGTGTCGCAATGTTCTTACACATCGGCATCTTCTAAACACTCACTAAATTACATTGCACTCCGCTAATGTGGCCAAGTGTTCAGATACTATTTACAAGTTTGTGTGGTGATTCACAGCCAATCTTCATTGTCAAGTTATGTAATTGGGGGTTATGAGTATAGCTAGGATAGCTACGAATAAAGGCAGGTCACCTACAACTTACTTGAGGTAAGCATTGAGCTTAAGAAAAGCATCCAGAATAATGTTCGTGATTACGTAACAAAACTGATTTGTTGACACGTACACCAGGTATAGGTGTCAATCACTTAGGGTTGAAAGAGTGGAATGATGGCTATCACAGTAAGTCAGTTGCTTGTGCAGCACTGTCACTCACTATTTTATTGTTCTGACCACCACCTTGGTGGGACATCCTCTCTTACATGGCAGTGCGTAGGGCAGGTTCGCCCAGGTAAAGCAGGCAAGTGGCCTTCATGGTGTGTCTCAATGATATCCCGCTACGAAGTTGGCCTGGCAGGCATGGCGTGGCTAAACTAGATGCTGGAACTCGGCGGTCATGGGGTGGCCATCTTGCCACGTGGGCCCTCCGTAGCTGTCAGGGGAGACTGTTTACCCCCTCGCCTCACACAGGAGGTGCTGGGTCCGGAGTTGTGGCATAGATAGGTAACTCCGGCCCGTCGACTTCACTGGGCAACTCCCTCTTCGCTTAGCTATGGGGGCCTGTTTCGTCCCGGTATCGGATGGCTACATTACTATCAGGGGTAGGGTGATGAAATTGCCTACCTCCTAGGTTCGCATGGGAGGTGCTGACTACATGGTGACTGAAGGCGGAGGTTCAGAAGTGACGCTTGCCCCCTCAGATGCAGTCACTGGGACAGAGACCATAGGCAAGACTTCCGTCTCCACTGCGGGTTTGCAGTGGTTCGTCTTCTGCTCGGGCATGTCGACCGTGTGGGGTAAGCTGGACGTTGGGTGCTGGCAAAGAGCCCCTCCTGTTGTAGACTGGTTGGTAGCCACCTACACGGCTGGTATTCTCCCTTGGCAGGAGGGTGCGGGCGCCAAAGTGGGCTCAGCCAAATGTAAATTCACGAGATCCTCCTTGTGTCCGTGAAGGAGGGGCCTCGGGATGGCCTCTGTGTTGGTTGCTGTCACTGGATCAGCCTGGATTGGGGATGCATCTGGCATCAATGCGAAGTCTCGCTCTCATCCAGGACGGGTGGCCTTCGGGGCTACCTCAGCATCTGGTGGTACAGGTGACATGGGAACCAAACTCAGAACAGTGACCTGGGAACCGAACTCAGAACAGAGTACAAGATGTTCATTAAAATAACTGGTTGGTCTGGCAAGGAGGAAGCCTTGGTGATGTCCTTTTCTCGTTCGGAGCATTGGAGCTAGGAGTCGGCCGCGGTGCTCGGCAGCATCTGGAACTCGAAGGCGGCAGCCTCTGTGTTGAGGGTAGAGATGGCGGTTAGGCTGGCCGCACTATCTGGGGTGATCGCGGCTGCAAGTACCGGATGATCCAAGGCCTGGAGGGCGGCCTCACGTGGACTGGCAGCTCTGGTAGATGCTTCCCTTGGAGAAAGCAGGTTCTCAGCAGCAATGGCTGCTACGGCATCTGTCATGACAGGTTCCTTGCTGAGATGGCCTGCTTAGAGTTGGGGGTACTGGCATAGTTTGTTGAGATGATGGCGCTGGAGGCACTGTCGGTCTGAAGGAACTTGTGGTCAACGTCTTCTTGGTGCTGGCGAATAAAGATGAGGGTGCTTGTAGCTCAGGTCTTGATCAAGCAGGCTTCTCCAAGATACTTCCGTTGTGCTAGGTGTCCACATCCCAGATCGGTTGGCAAACTTCCGGCGAAACACAGACGGTGTGGATGGTAACGACTGACCATTCTGATTCATTGGCTCTGGGTTTGGGAAACTCTATTTGTGTAGGAACTGAACATATGGTTCGCTCATTTATTTGCTCTCCCATATCCGGCTCTGTAGGCTGTGACATCTGTACTTCCTTAAGAGGACTGGGGTTGGTAGGCTCTTGTACGTCATCCGACGTGTCAGAGGCGATGGATTCTGGAGTGTATATGTGGAGTTCTGGGGCATTTCCAGGGTAGGGCCTCATTTGCCTCCTCGTTTGTTTACATGTGCACCTCCAGTGATCCTCTGTCCACTACACATTATCTTGGCTTCTGATGACCATGTAGGGGCATTCCCACTTCCCGGCGAGTCCCATGCTGAATTTACTGTTGCCTTGACTCAAAGGGCGACTGCTGAGTAGGACGGCTTCGCCCATTTTAAAAATTGAACACCTGTGCATAGTGGCTGGTATTTCTTAGCTATATATGCCTCTTGACATTCCCTGACTTTGTCAACCTGGTTCAGTGTGGCTAGGCATATAGCTTCGGGATGTAACGTCTCAGTAGGCACATGTTCCTATTGCTGATCCCCTGGACGGCACAGCGTCTGTCCCAGAAGGAGCTGACTAAGGCTAGTGTCAATGGCTTCATTTGTACGGCATCGCACAGCGAAGAGGATTTTGGAAATGTGGTGATCCCAATGTTTCTGATCCTCACCTATACTGAGGCAGGAGGCTCTTCTTGAGCTCCTCGTTCCTCGCTCCCTATTTCTGGCATACTAGTAGCCATTTCTTACTAGCCAGCTGGTTCCCGCTATCTGTCAAAATGGTCTGCGGGTATCCCCAGCATAGGAAAATTTCATTGTTGAACTTCTCAATTACGTGGTGGGTCTCTTAATTTGGTAGGGAGAAGGCTTCTATCCACCGGGAAAATAGATGTGTCACAATCAACCGGTACCTGTTCGCCTTTATGCTACGAGGGTAGGGTAGCATTAGATTGGTGGCTATTTGTATCCACGGCAAATGTGGCTTTCAAGGCTTGGCCGCTTGCTGCCTGACAGGTTAGCCCTTGTGTTTACAGCATGTTGTACTACCATGGACATACTGGCAGATGTCCTGGCTCATGCTGAACCAGATATATCTTGTGATTATATCTGCAAGGATTTTCCGGGTTTCAGGGCGGCCTGCATCTGCATGGTCATGGAAATGCCAGCAGACGTCGACTCACAAGACCCTTGGTATCCAGATCCTCCACTTGGCTTCCGGCTGATTGTTTCACGATCAGGCAACGTCGTCTGGTCACTCAAACCATTGCGGTTGCTTCCGTAGCAGTTCCTTCACTTCAGGGTCTTGTTGCTGGTGTCGCTCACTCTGGCTTCTGCTTACCCTGAGTTGAAGAAGTCGGATCTGTTCTTCAGGAAGATCTCTTGTGTCTCGGGAGTAGGAGGCGGACCACTTCCTCTTCTGGTTTGGGCTCGTTAGACAGATGTGGCTGGCGGGATAAGGCATCTGGAAGATCACTGTTCTTGCTGGGGTAGTGTTGGACTTAGAAATTAAACTTGGCGAATGAAGGTCCCATCTTCATAGTTTGGCTTTGACTTCCTCAGCAACTTGAATGCTTTACTGTGGTCCTCAGTATGAAATGAATTCCCTCCAGATAGTAGCAGTCCTTTCTGATGGCCCATATTATGGTGAGGCACTCTTGCTCGTTAAAATGGTATATTTGCTCTGCCGCATTTAACTGGGTGTTTGCGTAGGCTATAACAAGGGGTTTACCATCTGGATTCTTCTAGTATAGTAGAGCACCTAGACCATTTTGGCATGCGTCGATCTGCAGGATAAAAGGAGCTTCTTCTTGTGGCCGATGCAGATGTTGAATGTATTGGAAGGTGGTCTTGAGGGCCTGGAATGCGGTGCGATGTTCCTGTGTCCACCACCACCATGCTTCCCTTCCCAAAAATGGATGCACAGCTGCCATGAGGTCTGTGATGTTGGGCACGAAGTCGCGGAGCCAGTTGCACAATCCAAGAAAGCATCTGCGTTTCTTCTTTGTGCTGGGTTCTTCGGCATCTTGTATCACTCGGATGGATTTCTCTTGGGGAAAATTGCATTCAGTGAAAACGATATGCCCCAGGTACTCGATCAAAGTTTTGCCTAAGTGGCTCTTCGATAGTTTTGATGTCAGTCCGTGGAGTTCTAGCCACTCCAACACTCAATGAAGGTGGGTAATGTGTTAGACTTTGAGTAGACAACCATGCAGTCTAAGTAGGTGAAGCAAAACTGTCCAATGTAGCCAATTAAAATTTCTGCTATCATTAGCCATTGGAAGGATACAGGTGCATTTCTGAGTACAAAGGGCATGACCCTGAATTGGATTGTCTTCCCTTCAGGCGACATAAATGCAGTATACTTGCAGCTGTCAGGGTACATGACTGCATGTCCAAGATGCTGAAAATCTTCGCCTCCCTATGTCTCGCAAACTGTACGCAAGGTTGAGGACTAGTGGAGGAATCTACAATGTTGCATTGTTGAGTGCCTTGTAGTTCGCACAGAACCACAATTCGACAGCTCTGGCTTGTTCGTCTAAAACTTCCTTCAATTATTGGAACTGCACTTCTGTTAGGTCATAGTGAATATCCTCTTCAGAGAAGGCTTAATGCATGATGGCCTAGTCAATTATGTAGGTTGGAGATGGACTCTAATGCAGAGGCGTCTATAGAATGACTCATCGACCTTGCGCTGACCCCTTATATATGGTATGGCGTGTCGGGTGCCTACTTGGTACAAAGTCTGTGAGGAAAGGTAATGCCTCTGGGTGTTGGACACACGGGTTGGACTAGCTTACCACTGGTGATGCTTCCTTGTGGCAGACGCTGGCACTGACTGGTAAGCTTTGGCTCTGGATGGAGCAGACGGCTGGGCAGGCTGGTTCTGCTGTCGCCTACTGGTGAGCGGGGTGCTGGTCGGCTGGCAGGCACATGATCGGCTGGTGCTGGTGCCTTGCTGGTGTCCTCCAGGTATCACTCCCAAGGGAAGAGTGTACTCCTGGCGAAGTAGTTTGACAGTGGGGTGAGCAGCTCCAGGAATCGTAAATGGGAGGCAAAATTGGTTGGCAGGGAGGGTAGTGGAGTGAGGCTCCACTAATTGTCAGGCAGCTTGTGCTCTCTCCCATGGGGACTTACAGCTGAGGGCTGGTGTAGGTTGATTACTTAGGGGATAGCGAGAAGCAAGGATAACAGCTGTCATCCGGGCATTCCTCCTGCTCCCTCGTTGGTGAGCGAACATCATAGACAGGAAAGGTACTTATGTTCATCCTGTAGAGTGCAGCAGGCAACAAACCCCCAGCTAAAGTGTACTCCATAAGTGCCTGGGTCAAATCTTGTCAGGTCTGGCACCCTCTCCGGCAAGTTTATACGTTCTGGAGGGAATGAGTTAGCTAACTTAGTTGGCCTAGATGCTTCGTCTTGTGTCTTCCTAGTGGTAGGGGCTCTACCATATGTGTGCACCAGGTACCTTTACAAGCCAGATCCATACTATGGCTGGTCGTTGAACTTGTTCGTGTGAGCGATGAATGTGCAGTCCTGGTTAGGGGCTGCCCGCAGTACTAGTCTACATCACAAACTGTTGTCAATTCACGGTCCCCTGCCACTCCCTTCGAGGGTGACGCTTACCAGATTGGGGAAAAGGCTCACATTCACTACAGAGCAAGGAAAGACAGAAATTAGCTAGACTAGTATTTTATTCCCTCGAGAATAGAAACACGGTGACCCTTACTAACTCCTACATCTACACACACTAGGTGTTCAACTGAATTTGTATTGTACACGAGCAAGACAGGTGAAGGTGCCTGTCTGCTTGATGAGCCTGGCTCGAAGAGCGGACGAGAGCTGACAATTAAGTAGTCGTGAAAACAACTGGACCTTAATTGTGGGTTGTAGTCCTGAATCATTTACTCTCTGTAATCTTTGGCCACCTCCCTTTCAGGTTCGGGCCATGCACCGCTAATGCTGCCATCTCTTGGCGGAGTGGCAATGGGAAGGTTTGAATGTGGTTGCAGGTTGCATCCACTGCTCGCTTAAGGCCAAACTCTTGCATACTCACAGCTGATTCTTAGTGGATTTACAAGTTGCTGCGGGGTGACAACATGACTTAATATCATTATGTCGGTGCTAACCTTGGGGGCAGCCAGTCAGGGTTCGAATCCATCGGGACATGTGGCACACAGGTGATGATGCGAAGTCGAATAATAATAATGAGCAGGAAGCATGACATGTCAACTTTAGCAATAAAATACAAAGTTTTTATTTATAATTCGATAATTAATAGCCAAACATTCTAAACGTTTCATGATTGACTCTGTACCATTGTGGGGCATGGTTGTTTATTATATGTTTGTTTTCATTAATATATAGTATACTTAAAGCTTGGCATAAGTTCAGCATATAATTTTCATTTTAAATCAATAAACCATACTCAATGTGGCAAAAATTATTTATGTGTCTGGTACATAAACACTCAAATACAATACCTATCAAAAATGTTATACAATTTATAATTACCAGAACAACACATTATTACTATGGATACTCGCATAAAAATATAATATTCTTCTGCTACCATAAAACCAGACACTATTCAGATACTATTACTTTTAATTGTTTGTAAGATGTACTAGGGAAACGGGACACAACATACATTTTACCTAGAAACTGATTCTAGTGATACGTACTCTACTAATTATATTTACAATTAGTTATTAATTGTCCAGAGGTAGACATAAATCTAATAAATGAAAAGAGTATAAAATTGCAATTTCAAAAGACCAAAAAAACAATTGACTCGCTGATGAAATATTCAATGAATAATTGTGGATAAACAGAAATTAACTTGTGAAAAGCTTATGGCCCTGGAGCCCTTGAAATTCCTGGAGTGCACCCCATACAAACTACATATCTTTGATGATTAATACAGATTTTCTTTTAATTGGGAAATGTTTCACTTATTAAAATTTATAGATGACAGATATTTCTATTTTACGTCACAAACATTATACGAAATGTGTTCAAGTATTTGTGACATAATTACGTAGTGACATGGTAATGTGGTCCAGAAGTAAACTGCCTGTAGGGAAATCATCCGACTGCAGCAACCTTCCCGAACACAGGAGCACACTGCGAACAAGTCATGTCGCGACCATGTCTGTACAGTCAAGCAAAAGCGGTTGGTAGCAGCGGAAGGATTCAAAATTTCATGCTGCACGTGGGCACAAAAGTGACAAAATTTAGTTCAGAAGCCATTCCTAAATAGCACTGGGGGTACCACAAACAGTCCACAAATATACACAACTGTTCTACAGCAACAATTACATGTGTTAACACCTCTGGCAAGTAATTCGGACAAGGTACAGCGAAAGGCATCCCACACCTTCAGGAATGCAAGCGTAGCAGCCAACAACCTGTTGCAAACTAAGCTGCCTACAGCAAGCGAGGATTGGCAGCAAAGTTAGCTCTGTACTAACACCCAGTATGTACATGAATACATGACTGAAATAACACAACTGCCCTCAAAATTGAATAAATCATCCTAGGCATAACTGACACAATTACTTAGACGAAAATACGAAAATATATGAAATTAGGTAAAATCTGAAAAATATTGTACCGCAAAATTTTAGAAAAATCTTGCAACGGCACAACTCTATTTGTTTATATAAATATTAATAACTTAGCCTTATATCTAAAATAATTTTGATATAAACACCTCCAAAATCAATTTCCATTTTCATCTCTTAATTCATAAACAAATGATTAAATTGTTCATAATTAATTTTATAAAATAATGGACAAGAAGGCATATAAAAATAAAATCTCGAAATCTAAACATAGTTTTTGGTTCCAAACTAGCAATAATATTATATAAACATACAATAAGGTGAAATGAATATTAATAGTTTTAAAAGAATTGAAATTCTGAAATTTTGAACTAGAGTTGACTGAAGTGGAATCTGGGGTGCACATAATTTTATTACATAAAATAAAAGTAATAATTGTACCAAAATAAATAATGACATATTGCACATATCGATCTGAACCTAGGATGCACTGAAGATTCATATTTACACACAATTTGTGGGAACTAATCAAATTCATGTAAGTTCTTTAGTTTTTCTTGGACCATTCCATGTTATAACCTTTTTCAATTTTTTTTTCCCCTGCTCTTTCCTTCTGTGTATCTAATATTTAGGCTGGTTCGCTGATCACCTTGCCCTTAATAATATGTACATGGTTTAATTATTTCTGGGAGTAGGCACTCACAGCATTTAACCTTGGTAGCATACCCTGGTTCAACAACTATTCATTATTAGATATTTTTCAATATGCAGATTCTGATTTTTATCACAATGGCAATGAGAAAGCATAAATCTGAAGGTCGATTGTATCTGATAAAATTGTGGCGTCTAAGACGAAGGTTGTGCTTGTCTACGAGTTCAAATTCTTTTCTGTTTTTTTTTAAACCAGCAGTTACGGCTAAAGGCACACGTTTAACTTCAATAACAACAATTTCATCTGCGTTTGCTGATATTACATGTTCATAGGGACTATAGTCTGTCTCTTTTAAGGTTTCCTGAATTTGGCAGCTACTGCTGCCAACGTATTTAAAGTGTAATACTGTAGCATCGTATTTGAAATAACGAATGTCAGCTGACCGCCACGTGAAGCATGGTGGTATCGCTGAATAAAATGTATTCTTTCTTACATCGGCGAAAAAGAAAATAGTGCACAGTATAAATAAAAAAACAAGTAAGCATTTCAGAATAAACATAAATAATATTACGTTGTAGTATTCTGTATAAGGTTATTAAACGTGTTTATAGTTTAAAATTTGTTAAATTGCATTACAGAAATAATGAAAAAGGAGGGCTGTTTATCTTCACCAACCAATAACTGGACGCCATGTTGTTATTGTCAGATGCAATTTTTGTGTGCAGGCGTATCAGTTTAGAAGTTCTGAATTGAATTAATGAATGTTGTGTGAATAGTTATTTAAAATGCAGCGACTTAAAAATCCTTCATGCAATTGCCAAGGACAGCAAGACATTGTACGTGTTGCCAAAGGAGTCGAAGACATGTTACTAATGGGAGAACTCTAAAGTCATCCAGTGGTATTAAAAAAATAGAAACGACCGGCCGATTTCTTGGAATTTCAACTGTCGCAAAGTAAATAGCGATACATTATGTACGTGAATATTTGGAGTGTGGTGTATTTTGATGGGAAAATGTAAATATCTTGGGCAAATGTTTGTCAGTTCTTTTATAACTAAGGTAAACATGTTAATTTTGTGTGCAGGTTTTTAGCAGACAAAATTTAAATGTTCAGCATTAATTTCATTTCTTAGAAAGTATGTTAATGTTAGAGTTGAATTTATTTTTATTTGGTCAATAAACAACAAATAGTACTTATTCACTTCATCAAAACATTGAGGTTACATTGCTCGCCTGTGTGTGTAGACCAAAACCTCGAATGCAGTTATAATTAAATACTAATTAATTGGGCCTAATTACATTAAAACTGAGATATATAATGTTTCATTTGTCCAGAAAGACTATGTAAAGTACATTTTCTTCTGTGGTAAATTTTTTAGCTATGGTAATAAATTCTAATCGTATAGGACAACACATTGTATTGAAATTTTTTTTGGGTAACGATGGACATGTATATTAAATATCCACGGTACTGTAATAGTACATACGGCCATGTGTTTGATGTAATGGCCACTGGTTTTCATTACATAATGATCACAGGCCTACCAGTATTCACAATTTATGAGGAATGTTTTTTGTACATACTTATGTTATTGTAATTGCTAGAAATAGGTTCCATAATTATTGATTGTAGAAGACTTTTACAGTTCTAATTAACTATTTCTGTGTATGATTGGACAGGCCTAACTCTTATTGTGTTTGTCCACTGCCTAAATGTAATTTTTTTAAGGCCTAATGGTGACATTTCCTTTACACAGAACTCCAGCAGACATTTGTTTTCTCGTAGTTCGTTTTACTGCTCAGTTGTGAATTAATGATTCTTTTTATGATGCTCTCATCAGCTAACTATGTGAGATTAACATTCTTTTTTTAATGAATTCATTAAATTTTTCAAGAGACGTACAAAGAAGGCAATTCTGATCATACTTCGGGCCAGGTAAGTTTTTGTATTCTCCGTTAAATTGTTTAACATGTGTGATTTTATTTTTATTACAGTGTTAATTGTAACCAACATCAATGTCTTTATATCTTACCTCAAAAATTTTCCTGTTGTGAGAGTTGCAAACTTGCAAGTACAATGAAATTTATTGATTTAATTTTTTTTTGTGTTTTTGATTATTGATTTGATAGTAATTAATACTATCTGTTTAATTAATTGTAAGAATATGAATATATTTTATTGATAACACAATGTAAATGTTCCCATCAGAAATTAAAAAAAGATCTGTGTAATCACATATTTTCCTCAATTAGGCCTATAGTTGGCATGTTTGAAATGTCAAGCAAAAATTCACATGATGTTGACATGTTTTGACAAGTCACATGGTAGCGGAAGGATACGTATTTTATTTGTTTACAAGGTAATGCTTTCATACAATCTGCCAAATTTTTTAAACCTTACACGAGACAGACTATAGATCTTAAATTTCATGTTACAACTCTACAAATAGCCCATATTTTTTCACGGTTAAACCAGTCTACTTCTCAAAATGCTCAACGGTAATGTGTTCATTACTACTTACATAATCGGAAACTTGTGTATAAACTGGTGGCTTTTACAGAGGCTCTTTCACAAGGTTTGAACATGATGAGGTGTCCCTCAGATGGCATACAGCTCCTAAGTTGCTTGCAATCATACACACTCATCTTCGCACCTGCTACAAATTTCTTCCTTGAATTGTGATTTTTTTTGCAATGTTTTCTGTAATCACTTTGTATTGTACACATCTTCAGAATAACATAGTCCTATGTTTGGTTAACAACCAGTTTCTTTTAACACTGTCACAAGATGAAATGTTCTTACACACATTCAACTGCCAGTGGTAGCAGATATTAATTTTCTAACACTTTTTCTCCTTTTTCTGGTTATCAACCATGTTGCCAAATGTCTGGTAGCCAGTTTATTTAAGGTTTTCCATTTCTGTCCTATAAAACTATCAAAATATTTTGACATATTTTTTAATTGTTGCCTCTTAAAATAGGTCTAATTAAGTTTGTTACCTATTAATTTAACTATTTACTCAGCACAGTATCCATAAATGACAAAAAAATAAAACATTTATCGAGAGGTTTTAATTATCTTCTATGTGTCGACCATATAACAAATTTCGCTGAAACTGTTTCAAATGGTGAGAGGTATGTTATATAACACTAAATAAACAGTAAGATAGACATTTTAAAATAAATGTTCGATGCATTAAAATTTTATGTCCTTAATTGTAGAGCTTCTGTATACCACGTTTGGTGAAAACTGTTTGAAAAATTCTTAATATAAAGCTCATAACTGGCACCTGAAATTCCACAGCTTTAAAATGTATAATAAAAACTGTTCCTCCCCAAACAAAAGCAATTAATTCAAAATAAAGCCTCAGCAAAGCCTTCCTCATGAATAAACAAAATAAAAATTGCAAACATTAACATAGCGAATCAAGAAAATACTGGAAAACTGCAACAAGGCCAATATCACAATATCACTAATCAGCAGCATCAAAAATACTACTAATATTTCAATAAGCACTTTAATTTTCCAGGTTTCTATTTCTAAACTATACAGCAGTTGCAATATTAAAAAAAAACAGAGTATGAGTGCAGATGTGTCATACGTGCACGTGAGCACCAACAGCAAGGGAGAGCACACCTGGACTGCTGGGAGTCCTGGCGGAGCTGGGGGCATTGTGATCGATGGTGGTGAGATGGTGCTGTAGGCCGCACAGTGAGCGGTACACCTTGCTGCACTGCGCCAAGGGACACTTGTACGGTGGGCGCTTGGACGTGCGCAGCTTGCGGCAAAATTCCGCCACGTCAAACTTCTCCTCCACCACATCAAACTTCTTATCCTCCACCTGATGTACATCACCAATGCATCACAACATTAATATGTGTCACACTCTCATTACCAAAATAAAATTAATAAAGCTTTACCAAAAAGAATTTATACAACTGTATAAACCATTTCAATTAATATTTGCAGCATTTAACTATACTAAAATAAATTTTAAGCCTGACTTCAATAGACTTGTTTTGAAGAAATTATTTTTATTTAACAGTTGACACAAACCCTTATTTATATATTAAGCAGCTGAATAACAAGATATCTACACCAGCAATCTTTTTGTTACAGGTTCAATTTTAGAGTTACTGTCTACAGTGTAAATTGTATATGTTGTTATTTGATAGTATTATGTATTTTGTAATTTGTAGACATGTGCTAGCCAGTTTAGGTATCACTACTGTTGACCAGCACATGAAAGAATTCATAAATAAATAAATGGAAAAGCAGTTTAATACAGATATCAGAAACAGACAGCCAAATAATGACAAACATTTTAAATTACTAATTACCTTTAAGAAATGAACACCATATAGGTACATATATCCACATTACAGTTCATACAATACCAATATCATAACTGTTAGGAAATGTTTCTTCGCTTAATGTCTTTGAACTCAACTGACAAACTTTGATACTGGCGTTAAAATGTGAATAAGTGAGTCTGGTGATCGTTATTTAAATAAAAATGAAATGAACATACCCCAGTGGTGCCCAAAAAAGGCAAGAAAAGAAGAGAAAATCAGCAGAGGCAGCTAAAAGCTCAGGGAGCTTAACTTCTTGGGTTTTCCAGCTCAAGTTCCGAGCAAACTGTGTCCAAGAGAAGTGATGACGAGACAGGCAAAAATAAAAAAAACCGAATTATTAATGTATTCTAATACGTCAACAAGTGTCTATGTGTCTATTATATATATATACATACATACATATACACACACACACATCTTTTGCATGTAGCTATGAGTAAAATAAATGCAAATTAGTGTGAAAAGTTTGTGATTTTAATTGTATACAATTACAAACTATTTGTACTAGACAAACATTTGTTTGCTTAATATCTTAAACTTTTATTTTTTCCTCTTGATAAAAAAAAATTATTTCACTATAAATTTCAATGAAAATTGAGTTTGGATTATTAGAAAGTTCTGATTCCCGGGGTTTTACTGTACAAATAGAGTAGACAAAAATGTTTGAGTTTTGTTCAAATCAGTAAAAATTTATAAATTTGAAATCCATTAAATGAAGTTGGTCAACAAGCTCAAAATAAAATAACTAAGAAAAAAATTTTTTGCACTGTATTTGTATAGAACTAAAAAAATACAAGGACATCACATTTTGTAAAAATAAAACAAAGAAATGCATTAAGCTTGATTGCCATTCTGATTTTAGTTACTGATGGAGAGCCATCCAAATTTTTTTTCAATCTATGGAGAACATTTTAGAAACCTGCCCAATATTATGGCAAGGGTTTTCGTGATTTTATATGGTTAGGTCTGTTCTGTTCAGATGGACTTCCTGCTTAACAGTATGGTTCCTCTGCTTTTCTTTAATCCTTTTGCCAAGTTTTTCCTGAAAACATGTTTTCCCCATAGGTCTGAAGAAGAACCAAGACCAAAATGAAGAAAGAGAAGATAATGTGGAACGTGTGATAGAAAAAATCAAAATGCATGAAATTGCAGCCCTACCACTCCTGACCTAGAAGACATTGATAGATGCAATGCGTCGCCATACCCACACGATGACAAAAAAAAAAATTCAGATCAGCACAACTCTTCAGATGAAGAGGATGTATATTTTTTAGTGAAAATACACACAGCACTGATGAAACTATAGAGTATGTTGCCTTCCCTACCACTGAAAAGACTCAGAGTTGAAAAGTAGCATAACAGTGTCTACACCAACCTGACGGCCCTTCAAGAGATGAAACACAACAAGGTCAATCTTTTTCACATATTTATTACCGTTTTGACAACTAAGATGATGGAAACTAAACAGACTTTGGTTGTGTTATAAACGAAGCTTGAACCATTTACTGTCTAAGTTAGAACTGGCCAAACAGAGTTTGGATTTGTCTTACTAGAAGTGGAAGCATGGAGGATGGGAGTAGGGAGAGGGGAGCATGGAGGGGGATTGGAATATGAGGGGGAGAAGGGGAGAGGAGGGGGAGAGGGAGGGAGAGGGGAGATGGAGGGGGAGAGGGGGGGAGGAGAGGAGGGGAAGGAGGGGGAGAGATGGAGGGGGAGGGGGAGGGGAGGAGAGAGGGAGAGGGGAGAGGGAGAGGATGAGGAGAAGAGGAGATATGGAGGGGGAGAGGGAGAGATGGAGGGGGAGAGGGAGAGATGGAGGGGGAGAGGGAAAGAGGTGTGTGTGTGTGTGTGTAAACAAAGTATCTGGCAGTTAAAATGTAGAAGTCACACAGAAGTGTTTATGTTTACATGTAGCAGACGGATATGTAATAAGTAACTAATAGAACTTTAGCCGGGCTTCAGAAAAGTGTGAAGTAACAGTGAATGGACTATCAGTTTCTAACTCTTCTTTTGTAACTATTTGTTTATATGATGTATAGTGTTTGTAATGATATATAGTATGATGTGATATGATATAGTACCTGTAATGATGCTGTAGCAGCCAAGGCTGGGTACACACATGTTTGGTAAATAGACTGCATTGACCCACTCGGCCAACAGTATAAATATAGGGCCGCAGCATACCCCCGCCCACCAGACGTTATACAGAGTGCTACACATCGGAGCAGACAACGCCAAGGTCCCAGCGAAGCTGATATCACGGAGGCATCTTACCAGCCCAGAAATTGAGGATCTCATTGTCAACGGCATCCATGACTAGTGGTGAGCATATTCGGTTTAGCAGCAGGACGTAAGGCTATCTCTCGAGACTTCGTTAGACGGTAATCAATTTATATTCTGGCAGACAGGCAAGGGAGTTAACATTGGTCATTAACCTGATCCTAGTACGAGAATACGGATTGTGATTAGGATTAAGAGTAATTGTAAATGATTTTGATTGATGTAAAGTTTCATGTTAATAAAAGGTATTGTATTTAGAGAATCTCCGGGTTACTTGAACATATTGGCCACTCATCTACTAACCTCCGTGTACGTTATCTCCCTGAACTGCAGTAACTTGAATGATTGCATACGAGTTAGGTTAAGAATTAATTTAGCTGTAGTACAGGATGTTAAGTGGGCAATCAAGAGCGAAACAGTACAATATGTACCAATATATTTTCTATAGGGCGATAGAGAACATCACTACAGCAAGAGGGAGTTATTGTTCTGGTGTTATTTCAGTGTCTACATGGTACCGGTGCATGTCCAGTGTAGGGGACTGGCTTGGTAGCTTTATGGCAGGTCATGAAATCTAGCTCTGTGAGTGTGACCTTGCATTTCAGAGAATTGACTCGAAGAGGTATACCTGGCCAATGCATAACATGAGATGGCTGTTTCACCTGGGTCAACTCTGGCTGGCATGAGTGTGAGCTAGGCTGATTTACGAGTAGTTGCTCGAAGTTTGTGTCGGTCAGCTGTTTAGGTTCCGTTGGCTTAATCCCCCCATAGTAGGCATTGGTGAATCCTAAGGTTTGGTTCTGTCTGCTGATGTATGCTGCTAGCAATGGGTGTATGTCTTTGCTTAAACGGATATTGTCCATGAAAAGGTCCTGAGGAATCTCTGGCGTGACTGGAATCGGGAGATGAGGTTAACGCCCGGGCTTGATCCTTGGAAGAGAACTGTGTAATTGTGGTGATGAGGCGGGGAGTAAGCTCCTGCAAGTGCCCAGGGGCAGTTAGCAGCTGTCTGACCTTCTCTCGGATATCACTCCTTTGGGAGTAGGGCATCTGTATAGAATAACACTCTCACGTCCGTGAAGCAACTGTAGGCGACGTGTTGTCATACTCGTGTTCTGCAACATACAGCATCTGCAGACTCAAGCGGTATCCCTATCTCAGCACTAGTGATCGAAAAACAGTGAGGACTGAGAGTCAGGCCTTGATGTTGACAGTCTGCACATGGGTGAGTGTCTCAGGAGGGAACAGTCTCCCCAAACTAAAAGAACACTAACTCCTGCATCAAAACGTGGTGGAGAGAGTATGCTACTGAGCAGGCAAGTTGGCCTCAAGAGATTGAGTACCTAGTGTCGGGGCTCTACCGTTCTGTACTCCGGGGAGCACAAAAAGGGGGGGCCGTCCAATATGCGTGTGGGTACTCAAGTGGTGTATTTGGCTCGTATGAGTAATTTTTCCAGTCACCTACAATCCCTTGAACGGCATGAGGGCCACTGGGAGAGGTATTACAACTATGGGAAAGGTTACCCTCGAGTTGGTAAAACTCCTGTTTATTCTGTTTAACGGGAAGTAAACAGTGCAGTGTCGCACTACCTCCTAATGTTGGCAAGAGCTTATGGAAGCTTAACCTACGCTGAGCCAGGTAGAGGCGACCTGGTCCTAAGCTAACAATGGCAGGGTAGATGAGAGTTATGAAAATAAGCTGGTAACTACTACTTCCCTACACATGTGTTGCCCAGAAGGGACGACAGTGTCTGGGTATGTAGACGACGTTGGCAATACGGTTGATCTTCGGCATGAGTGTGGTGAAGACAAAGCAGGTTTAGAAGGATGGCTCCGGCAACGAGTTGCGGTGGAAACCAAGAAGAGGAGTTTCCTTCAGCATGAATGCGGTGAAGGAGGGTAGGTTAGAGCAAGGCTGGCAGGCTGGTCTAGTTGCTTTTGTAGGTGCCTTTGCTCTGTTCGTTGCTCTCGGCTATGCGCTCTTGACCTTGAACGGTGATAAAAGAAGTCAGCTGGGCTTGGAGAATGACAGAGCAGCCGCAGGTGCTGGTTGACTCTTTTATTAGAGTTTCTTCGAGTGCCGGGCTGGCTTGACATCTCTCTCTCTCTCTGATACATGCGAACCGGCATTTCTTCTTTCTTCCTCGGTGCGCAACTGCACCAAGGCTGTGAAATGACGTGTCATCTACGTTTCTTTAATGAGCTCTTCGCTGGAATTAGGGTAAGGTCATGTCAAGGAAGGGAACCAGAGATGGTTGTGACGAGAGACTCTTTTCATTAATATGTGCTGCCCTACAGCACAGCGTTAGGGCTTGGGTGATTACAATAAAGAGATTTTCACAGTTGAACCTGCAGAAAGAAAATGCAAATACATGGTGGATGGCACCGGGAATAGTATTCGACCCTTGGGGAATAAAAATATAATGGTTATTGTTGCAATTAATATTAAATAAATAATAAAAATTATCCAACAACCCACTCATTAGGCTGGTGTCAGCTACGGTAGCCTGCTGTGGCCGCCTACGTGTCGCACAACAGGGATATAACTTGTGTAAGGAAAAGCTACTTGAAATAGTCAAGCTGGGCGCTTCCAGACTCAGCCGACTGCTAGGCTTTGCAAAATGGGTATTGTGGCAGTGAAGTTAACATATATTTTCAGTAGTGTTGAGTATCTGTGTAGAGTTGAAGTAGTATAGAGATTTTCTCAAGAGCTATTTTATCACTTTGTCTGCTATATATCCTTACTTTACAGTACCTACACAAAAATCTTATTTGAATGAAATGGTGGCAGATCATGGCAAAAAAAGAATGAAAGAAACTGTAAGTTTCTCTTTAGGTTTTGTCACTTTTTCTTCTGCTTCCTTTCAGCATTAACTCCTTCTGCTTCAATTGAGAAATACTTCCCTAAATGTTGGACTGGTTTGAAGCAAGTTATCTAATTGTTTAGGAAATGATAAAGCAACAAAACTAGTTTAAGCATATTGTTAGTTATGAGTAAATCTTCCACACTCAGAAGTTTTTAATTAGGCGATCTTTGAATGGTTTTCCAGTAATACACTACACAGTAGTCAGTTAATGAAATAGGTAGACAAAATGAACATTACACATTAATAATTTAATTAATCATCTTACTTAACTGGTCAAGTGATTTATTTTGTGGGGTTATCTGTCATTTGTACTGTTCTCCACTGCCAAGATATGGGCTAGGAGATACGAGTGTTACCTTTTCCTGGGGTATTAAAGAATGTTTAATTTCATTCAAATAAGATTTCCTCAGTTGCAAGTGTGTTCTTCGATGGACCAAAGAACAGCTAATGTCTAACAAAGTTTTAGCACATTTTGACCCATCCTTACATACATTAGTATCCTGTGATGCCATTTCAGGCCAACCATTCTCTGGTTTTTCTCCCAGTCACACAATACCATGCAATTCATTGGACTTAATAGCTTTACGACATTGAAACCAAAAAATCCAAATCAATTTCATGCTTGCTAGCAGTGGTGTGGTATTTTTAATGAACTGTACTGAGGATTTCTCCATGCAAGACTACAGCAATTTCAGTAACTTTTCTTGTAATATCAATGGTGCAAGAAATGGCAGAAATTGCTGGTGCAGCTGTAAGATGCTATTTATTATAATCATTAAATGGAGGCATTTGGCTAATTTTCTATTTTTTTTTGGCAAGAAGTGTAATATTTTATCAGTATTAGAAGTTTTGGCCATGTCCAAGTGTTTATCCATCATGCGCTTGGTTTTTCTGAAGTTGCAGTTAAGGTTGTGTCTATACGCAGAGATACAAGTTTTTACTACTGTCATATACAATTTTGCCTTTCAAGAATGTTATAGAAGTTTGATTATTTTTAGCTGCAATGCAGTGCGACATGACGTGGGGAGGGATTTCGGGCCACACCATGCCCTTATTTGGTCATGTTTTTGGCACCTTGGTGTGAAGAGTGAGGGTAGAAGTGTGGCGATGTGAACGCCGAGTGCCTACGGCCCGTTAACAGTTGACTACAAGCCGTGAAGGGAGTACGATGTGCTTGTAATTGTCTCGCAATACGAGTATTGAGGGACTGAGCAGAAAGCAGCTGTTGTCAGCTTGAAAAGAGAATTGGAGAAGGAGATTATACTACACCATCCCAGGTTAAATAAGAGATTTTTCATAGCTTGTGATGATTCAGATGAGGCTGTAGGAGCCATTTTGTTTCAGGTTAATGATAAAGGGGAACATGTCCCCATTAATTTTGCAAATAGGGCGCTGAATCCTGCAGAAATAATTATACTGTCACGGAAAAGGAATTGCTTGATATTATATTTGCTTGTTTAAAATTTTGGAGATATATCAATGGCATAATGCCTTATGCCATCTAAATACTTGTAAACTGTTACATGGTAGGATCACATGATGGATACTAGCTTTGTAAAAGTACAATCTGAGCATTGAACATGTCCCTGGAAAGGACCAGGTAGTATCAGATGTAATCGGATGTACTTTCTAGGGGTAGGGCAGATACACAAGAAACTCAGACAAAGGAGTTTAAGATATGGTCTTTGAGGGAACATATGAAACAAGCAGATACAGCAGAATTGTGGAAAATTACAGTACAGTTGAAAAGAGAAATACATGAGGAATTAATTATATCGATAAATTCATAGTAAAGGATAGGTAGCTATTTGTTTCAAAATGTTGGCACCACTGGTGAAAAATGGGTTTTATGCATACCCAATCAACTCAGGAAAGAAGTGAGTGAGTGCATGTATAGTGAATGTGAACATTATGGGGTTACGAAGACAGTGAAGTACATACTAAATTTCTGTGTGTTTAGGGATACGTATCGAATAGTAGCCAAGGTAATAGGGTCGTGTTTAATATGTGCACCAGCAAAGGTACCTATAGCCTATTCACGGTAACATGTGCAATTTTGAAAGCCCTGCTTAAGACCTACTTGTATGCACACTGCATATTCTTACACCATAAGTAGAATTAACATTGCCATGGGCCTCATCACTATATTCATGCATCGATCAAGTGAAATGGTGCTATTATTAGAAAAGTAAATTGCTCATTGTTACACTTTGATGTATTTTTAAAAAAAGCGAAATAAATAATTTAAGTTATCAGAAATGCTTATTTAAAATTTTTTATTCGATGTTAAGATACAGAACTACTTCCCAACTATCATTATTGGCTGTTCATGGTAAAGTGAGCACTTTTGAAGCCCTAGTTACTTTTTTCTTAATCGGCCATTTTTTACCTTTCCACCACTTTTTTTTAAATATTGCCATGAAAGTAATAAACACTGTGTATATATTTACCCGGACTCGCAAGTTAACGTCTAAGGCTACCATTTTATATATTTATTGGCTGTTTTTTTCCAAATGAGAGGTCTTTCAAAAGAGCTCACATTACCGTGAATAGCCTATACCAACTTTACTGGGCACATGTCATTCAGGATGTTTGTTAAAATATATGCAGTTGTGGTCAGTGACTAATTATAAGGTTGATTTCAAAATTACTTACTTTATCGTGAACAGCCTTTAACAGGAAATGCAAAGGAATCATGAGTCATGAACTGGTTACAAAACCATTGGAAATAGTGTGTGTGGATTTTTTCGTTGCTTTGCCAAATGGAAAAGGATAAAAGGTGCGGGGGGAGGGATAGAGTAAATATTTGCAATTCTTGATGTATTCACTACATTTGTTAAACTTTATCCAATAAATAGGGCCAAAACCCAGGTGGCAACTGAAAAGGTACTGGATTGTTATGTACTAGAAGTAGGTCAGTCAAGAAAAATTATTTCAGACAATGGGCTACAATTTCATAGTGATACGTGGAAAAAAACTAACATTCATTTTGGGTATTGAGATAGGATATACTGCAGTGTACCATCCAGCCACAAACCCAGTTGAGAGGGTCATGAGTTAGGGAGGTTGTTTTGAATGTATTGTAATGAACATCATAGCAAGTTGGTTGTGATAGTAAGTCATATGGAACAATTGATAAACAACTGTTGACATGACAGCGCAGATACTACTCCCATAGAAATTATGACTATGGGTAACATAACACTGTATTGCAAATTCTTGAAAATATTCTAAGAAATGATGCTGAGAATGTAGGGGATATGAGGACTGTAGCATCCCAAAGGTTGGAGTTTAAAACAAAGCAACGACGGAGAAAGTGGGATAAGAGTATCCAACCAATGTGTTCAAGAAAGGTGTTGAGGTGCTTGTGGCCACACACCATTTGTTATTAGTGAATAAACAGATTCACAAATTTTTCAAACTTTTCGAAGGGCCATACAAAGTTGAAAGTGCAGTATATCACAATGTATATAAAGTACACAACGCAAACTGGCATGTCTCATTGCTGTGGCCATGGAGCTCAGGGACAATGTGAGGTTGTCGAATGTGGTATGATTTCACCTGGTATTTAGGCTATATTGTAAAAAATAAAAAATTGTCCGAATTATATAATATTAATGAACATTTAACTGTATAAATTAAATGTATGTTGTGAAACAAAGAGAGTTTATTTTTATGTTTTCAAGAGAAATGTAAAATTTTGTTTACCTCCTTCAAGGTCACTTAGCTGACTAAATATTTTACACCCAGTTCAGGCCCTTTTTTTGAAGTGTGTAGGTAACTTTCGTGTTAGTACCCATACTGCATTTTTAGGTGATCTATGGGTTTTGCCTACATTGTTTATGTGGGTCTAAACCTGACCACGTGATGTTTGAGTAGTAAGAAGTGGAGTAAATACAGCAGCACGGTGCAAGGAATGTTTTAAGGAGAGAAAAGTGTATATATATAGTTACGTGATGCAGCTGGTGCTGACTCAGCTGCCATGCACCGTAATCGGAGACCCAACCCGCCTTCCCCTCTTCCTGGAACGATGCGCTTGCGGCCTCCTGATCCCCCTTCTGGGAATCCCGTGAATGCCGATAGTGACGAGACTTGCTGGCGTCATAGACCTCCTCTCACCTGCTAGAGATTCACGATACGTTCAACGACAATGCAAGAATTTTCTGGTAGCGACAATGTTAGAATGTTCTGGTGAGACTGGCTGGCGCCTCAGCGATGCATCACGCGAGTTGGGAAAGATTCTAGGTGGCAGCCTACGACACTATATATACTGCCGCAACCTAGCGGCCGAGTCTCTTTGATGGAGGCCGCCTGGCCGAGTGTGTGCGATTGAGGTGAAGTATGGACGACGACTGGAGATTGTGGGACGACGATGAGCAAGGTGTTCGTGGCTTGAATGAACGAGAGGACTCTAGAACATCGCAACTGGCGGGACATGGACTGAACTGAGGTGGGACTGAATGGAAGTGTAATACTGATTTTATTGTAAATATTCTAACTGACAAATATAGACTATATAAATGATAAAATAATTGAATAAGTTGATACACTGTCTATTGGGGCTGACCTTAAATTATTTAATTTCATTGATGTAATTATAAATTTTTTTAATTGCTGTCAATTGTGAACAGTACGTGATTTCAATTTATTGTGAGAATTTGAGTTCAGAGAATTTTGCTGTAGTTATTGTAAATGAAGGAAATTATAATTTATTATTTTATTTGATTAAAACCTCCATCCCTTAACGCACTTGGTATAGCCCACTTAATTTCTAGAAGAAAGAGAAATTGTGTGTGTGCGTGTGTGTGTGGGTGTCTATATATATATATAATGTTTATGTCAAGTAAAGCGGTGTTATCAAAGACATTTTTACGTAAAAAGTGGTGGTGTCAAACAGTGTCGAGTTACCTGTACTTGTACTTTTAAAATTTAGTTCTTGTGCTTTAAGCAGAGTACCGTACAAGAAGAGCTATATAGGAGCAACGCATATAAAAAAAAGCTTGTGTTTGTTTTGGATGTTAAAAAGTTTAAATATAAATTAAAAACCAATAATAATTTTGTAAGTCTGTTCAAAGTTTTAAAAAGTACAATGGATGTTGATGTAAGAGTTTCGGTGAATATACCAATACTGAATGATGCTGAATGTAATGAATTTTGAAAATAAAAAATGACAGTTTGAAAGTATTTGAAAATTTACGTTGAATTAAGAATCGCAATGAATGAATACTATTTTACCGCTATTTTGCAAATTTAGTGTTTACAAATCTGTGTAATGAAGCATCGAGGATATACAACATTTTTCTAGCCATACAAATGTTGAGGGTTTGTTGTGTGTTAGGCCTTTATAATATAGATATGTAGTGGTAAGATGTTGCTCCAGTTTTTATGGTATCCTTGGGTCCTTAGCACAAATAGTAAGTTTTTTGGTTGGGACAGGTCTGAGGCCCCCTATTTGTCAGCACTGACCTAATGAATAAGGCAATCGCAGTAGCCTTTTGTAATTTATGGGCAGATCTGGGTTCCATCTATAAGTGTTGTGTGCTAATCCCAGTGAGGAACCAGAGTAGTAATGAGCAGTCTACCTAGAATCATCATTGGCATACATTATGTTGTACATACACCCTCAACATTAACTGAGAAATAACATTTAAAAGTAATGGTAATGTAGATAAGTGATATATAGGCTATTATTTCCTTGCAGTATCCCAATAGATGTCTCGAGTGTTCTTCTTTAAAATGTGAAGAGAATATTTTTTATTATATAAATGAGTTTGGTTATTGAGTTGTAAATTGAAGTTGTTTATAAAGAACAGTCTTGCAGTAGTTTGCAGAGTAGCCACATACAAGATAGCTTCGATTTGCGAAAGGTTTCTTCAAAATCTCTCCGAAATCGAGGGGGGTATTGTAACAATGAAATGTATTATATTGAATTGGGACATTTGGTAAATTTATTTTTGGCAAGAAGTGTAATATTTTTATCAGTATAAGAAGTTTTGGCCATGTTCGAATGTTTATCTGTCGTGCACTTGTTTTTTCTGAAGTTGTAATTAGGGTTGTGTCAGCGTACAGAGGTAAAGGTTTGTACTATTGTTGTATACACTTTTTCCTTCCAGAATGTTCAAGATGTTTGACTATTTTAGCTGCAATGCAGTGGAACATGGAGGGATTTCAGGGCACGCCATGCCCTTATTTGGTCATGTTTTTGGCACCTTGGTATGAAGAGTGGGAGTAGGCGTGTGGAGACGCAGAGTACCTACGGCCAGCCAACATTTGACTACAAGTAGTGAAGGGAGCACAACATGCTCGTAATTGTTTCATGATGGGAATATTGAAGTGACATCAATAATTAATTACAGTATTTACCTGAAAGGAAGACGACACTGAATCTAAGATGACCCCTTCCTAAAAAAATACTTTTGAGGGAAAAATATTTAAACCTGAATTCAAGACTACCCCTGTGCAGTGCTGAAGAAATTATTTAGGTTGAAGTATTTTTGCATGGATTTATGGGAACCCCTTCAAGAAGAAATGCTATTATATGAATAGCATAATACATTTGATTTACATTTAAAGAAAAGCTAATCACAATGAAATTGGTGTGTGTAACCTGGCTGTTTGGTAGGAGCATTTTTCTTACACTGTAGAACTTTTGTGGGTGTTATATACCTAGTCATCGAGCACGCCATTTTGCTTCCCAGCAAAGTGCTTCCTCTTTATGGCTGGGTGCTTGCTTCCTCTTTACAGCCACCACCCCCTGGCTGGTGGCATCAGATAGATAAGGGTACCTTTATCAAAGTTGACAGGTACAGTCTCAGCACTACAAAACTACGTACAACCATAGGACACACAGTATTTAAGCATGATGGCATTTGTCAAAATCGCCCAGGTTTTGAATTGAAGACGATTCCCAAATTGTAGACGACCCTTCATTTTTTCTATTCCTCTTCTGTCAAAAAACCTCTTCTTCCTTTCGGGTAAATACGGTAACTATTGCAGCGGCACTGTTCTGTTCCAGTTATCTCAAACTGACCGTTCATGACTCTCCATTACTAGAAGATTGTGAACCTGTTTTTTGTATTTAAAATAAATAAGAACTAATCCGAAACTTTAACATTTTCTTCTTTTTTTTTCTAATTTTAATATGACTCCTTTTAACTTATATGTCTCTACTGGTTGAGTGATACCAAGCTGTGATTTCCAGTCGTCATTTTTGGCAGCTGCGATATTACACACTGGCAATGCCATAGGGAAGTCTTGCACACTGAAACAACCCCAGGTGAGTGCTTATAGTGAGATATTTTCTCGACTCCTGCCCTACTTTAAGCTGTTGGAATGCATATTGCTTAAGCCTAATAAAACTGTGAAAACTTTCCCCCCCACTAAGCTTGCAAACACATCCTCTAGTTTGGGTAATGGGTATGATTCCGCACTCAAAACACTGACATTCAAACGACCTTAAAATCCAAAGAAAAGTTTTATGCCCCATTTTTTTGGCACTGTTACAATGGGACTTGCCCACCCACTGTTACTTAATGGTACAATTTTACTACATTCTTGTAACTCTCACAGTTGTTCTTCCTGCTCAACTATAGCATAGGGCACAGAATAAGCCTTGCGAAATAAAAGGTACTGCATCCTCCTTGACTATAAGATGAACTTTAAATTTACTGATACTGCTTGTAGCATCTTTACCAGAAACCTTGTGATTATAAGCCACGTTTTGTTTCCATTCTCAAGTTACACTCTTTTTATAACCTAGACTCCCTTCACATGTGTTTTGTTCCGCCTCCCTTATTACCATACGCCACAAATTTTACTAGCTCAACCTATGCTTAACTTCTTACGCAAATCAGGTATAATTACATCAAGCCAATCCCTACCCATGAAAGGCCTGTAATAACAACTGGCAATTTATGCACCCCACCCGACTCTCTGGTAAATACAACCTGAACTTGACCTACTACTTTTAAGTAATTTCCTGTTACTGAGGTTAGTTTCAATGCACACTTCTGCAATTTCCTGGTAGAGAAAAATTCTTTGAACGTTTTCACTGACATTACAATTACAGTAGTACCACTGCCTTTGCCCTTTAACTGCTACTACCCCCATGAGCGGCTTATTGATACTATCAACATGCAATTACTAATCACTTCTTACACTAGCTTGATGTAATGATGCAGAAATAGAATTGAATTAAACTGCTTCCTCCTCACTAGACTCTTCTGCTTCTACTTCATTTACTTTTCCTCTGCTATGACACACCCGAGCTGCATGAGACCCTTTCTTCCACATTCGTAACATGTCCACAGCTTTGCTGGAAACTTATTAGGAGCCTTTTTGCTTCCGCCACACAGTGACTGTTGTGAGGACCCAGGTGCCGTCTTCCAGAAAGGTGGTTTCCTTGCCAATGGAGAAGTATCCTCCCAATGTTCTTGCAGCTGTCATTATTTTGTTCTTGAGTACCTAGCTGCCATGCAGTTTATTTCATCCAGTTGAAAGAACTTTGTCTGCGACACTGCTAACTCCATACTGGTAGCTATCACACAAGCCTTTTCTAAATTTAAGCCTAACTCAATAAAGAGCTTTTGCTGTATCCCTTCCGACAGTAACCCACATACTAGACGATCTTGCAAGGCATCGTTCAGGAAATCTCCAAAGTTTTCTATTCCACAACATACTCAGACAATAACTCGTTCTGCTGCTGGTTTCTTTTATGGAACTTAAATCGTTCAGCTGTCACCATCTTGAAGGATGAAAAATGTTTTGTTAGCATGATCACAAACTCATCAAACGATTTGGAGGTTGGCAACTCAGAAACCAAAACATTCTAGAATTCCATATGTGGTGGTGCCCATTAGCGTAATAAACATAGGCACCTTTGCCGTTTTCTTGATATCATTTCCAAAAAAAAAAAAAAAATTGTTTAGTCTTTCCATGTATAAAGTAAAATCTTTATCTGGTTGCACGGCTTGTCTGCGAACCAGTAACCATATAGAGTGCGCCCTAATGTTTAACGACAAATTGTGACTCTCCTGCCTTGATTACTATGGTAACACATCCCCTCCTTTTTCCCGCCAAACTCTGTGTAACTCCCACCCACTGCGCATGCGCGCTTTTATTTAATTTTCTTGGTTGTGATGTATTTTTGGAGTGGACAACCCTAGCATCAGCGCTGGGCTCGCCCACTTCGTTTCTGCTCTCATATCTGTAAGCACCCTGCAGGTGGGGGTCTCCTTGAGTTCCGTATGGGACTCTGTCAAATTCGTCAGCATGTAAGCTGACATAGAAGTAAAGCAGTACCGGTGGTTCAAGGTGGGTTGACGTGGCAAATAGAAATAGAAGTGATTCAAACTTAGTGCTAGTAAGAGTTTCTTAGTTTACATTCAAAATTCTGTTTGGTAGTTGTGAGTTTTAGTCTAAATTCGGTTTGGAGTAACTTGTAGCTGTGGAGCCCTACTTGCATCGAAAGTTGGTTTTGGTTATAGCCATATTAAAGATTAGTGAATGCGACAGCCTGGAAATGTGATGGCAATTTGAAAGGGCATGCATAAGTCCACATTCTTTGTATAGTCTGACTGCCTTTTACCCATCTCATGTGTTAGCCACAGTTTTAGTTTGATTATGGTGCTTTTTTAGTAACTATCCGTATTAACTTCCAGTTTTTTTAAATATTCTTTTAGCTGTGAGTAAAGTCTCAAATTTTAGCAGGGTCGGGTTTTGCTTAGGTCCTTCACGATGCCCCGACCCATGCAGATGTTGTAATATTTTCTCAAATAATTAATAAGGTTCATTGGTTTATTTCTCCTATTTACAGTCCAAGTTCATTTTACAACATTTGTTCGTACTTAAATTTATGTGGCTGATTTTATAATGAAGTAATGTAATGGAGAAATTATAATTGTTAATATTTAATTTGATTTTGTCGGAGCTTCGTCTTTAAAGGTCCTGCAGGACACATGGAGTTTCTTTTAATCTGTTCAGTTTTTAAAGTGTAAATATGCCCGAATAGAAATGATAATGTGATATCAGAGTTCCATAAAGAAATAAAAAATAATGCTGAAATCTGTTAATTACTTTGTGATTGATCTTGCGGGCGATAGTTCGCCACAAGATACATGGCCAATCAAGCTCATCTCGAAGGATGTTGCTTCTGAAGTTTGTAACAGTAACCAGTTTCCCCGTAACTAGCAGGCTTGTTTAATCTGCCAACATAATTATCTTTTTTATTGTTGGTATTCCATCATCATCACCAAAATTGTTATGTTCTTTATTACACATCATGTTCAAAACTACAGATAATCACAACATAACAGTTCACCCCTTCTTTCGCCATGTAACTGTGTGACAGCTTCTTATTTCCAAATGGCGAGTGCTAGTATGAGTGTTTATTTGCCGCCATTATTTCCAAGTGTATTGTTAAACTTAATTATTGTGCAAAAATACAAGTGTTAGTGGCATTCAGACTTGTTAACAATAGAAAGTAAACTTGTCCTATACATGAATCACTAAAAAGTGGCATATCCACCACTTACATAGGTGAGTAACGTCACTGATGTTAGGTTATGTGCTGTAGTTTTAGCATGGGAATTCCATTCTGTGAAATCAACTGTACTGTGTAGCATGTTAGCGTCAAAATTGACGAGCTTACGTACTGCTGGCACCTAGCTGTGTCAAATGCAGACTACCATTGGCACCTAACTGCGTCAATGCATAAGACCTAACCAAACTAAACCTAACTTGAGGACAGCTGCAGTTATAGTTTTTACTTTGTGTTTAATTACTTGTAACGTTGCGATGTATTTATATTTTTAGTGGTTTTTATAATATTTTTTCAATCGAGACTTAGGGTTGAATTCTTTTTATTTGGCATGTGAGTGTAATAAATTCGAAATTTTTCTTTGCTACCACGTGGTGCGGGAACAGTTTATCAGTTTTAATATTTTGAGCAGTTATCTGTGTAATATGTTGTTGTTTTGAGTTTCTGCAGTCATAGTGAAGTTTCGTAAGTTTTGAGATAAGAGTTTTTGTTCCCCAACATCTTTTGTAGTTTCTAAATCTTTAGGGAGTTTTGGGTTATGAGGGCGACGAAGATAGCTGCGATGCAATTTGTTCTGGACAATGAGGAAAGTTTTGCATAGGGTTTCCATGTTTGGAACTAGGAGTGAGGAGGCACGTGGCAGGGTCAGCCTAGTTTGTGCGCTGCATGCCTCTGCCCACCAGTCAGTAGGCGTATTTTCGCAATTTAATTGGTAACAGGCTGGCCAACAGTGTTCACAACAAAATGATCAAATTGTGAAAATGCTTATTGTAAACACAGAAGGCAAACCTGAGTTGGAGGGACCTTCAAAACTGCACAATAGCTGTAACTGTGCCAGAAATAGACATGGAATACACAGACATGTTAATGTAACTGAATGCAAAGACTAACATGTACTTCTCTCCTGAAAGTAATACCATTCACATGGCAGAAATGCAGTTTGAGTTGCAAAGAAGAAAAGCACAACAAAACTTCACTAACACACGAAATATAACTAAACCAAAAGTACGTACAGATTAAGGTTGTCCACGTTTGTAACACTCACCTCTGACCTACTTAAAACAAACTTTCCAATTTCATCCCAAAATAAGGTACCATCTTCATTTTGAACTACCAAATATTCATCCATTTTGAACATTAAAAGGCATGCATGTGGTAATGCAAGTTGCAAATGTATTGAGGGAAACGGAATTCAAAACGATGAGCAGCAACCATCAACATCCTATTAACATGCTCCTGACTACATTAGCCAAAAATGTGAACGCTGGTTACCCCGGTCACCATATGTTCACAACAAAGCAGTGAACAGGAATGCAAAACCACCTCGTTGTTACCAATTCAACCGTGAAAATACGCCTATTGTTTGTTGTACTTCCAGATCGATGTAAGGCCGACGTACCTCACAATTGTCTCGAGATGTGAGAGCGAGAAATCATAAAGAAAATAATTACTAATGTGACGTTCTGTCGTACGGTGAACTGACACGAGCGTGTATCGAAAATGAAGATTTAAAAAAATAAAAATAAATGTAAAACTAAAATACATTTTTTAATTTAAAATGGCGGCCTTTATAAATCACTTGTGCATTTTGACTGAGCTAAGCTGAGCAACGAATTTCAAGTTTACATTTTTGGTCAATCTTGACCGTCAGATACTGTAATCCTGTACAAATAATGTTGAAGCATGGCCACCTTCCACACAAAAATACTGTTCACGCACAGCCAAACATTATGCACTGAGCCAGAGTTGCAGCTCCAGCAGGAAAGTAAATCCAGAAAACAGTGAAATTCTAGACATGGCTTTAGAAGGTAACAAGTGCAAAGTGCTTAAATATCAGCAAAGCTTGATGTATCATGTTAAGGCACCTTGCAATCAAAAACACTTTGAAGCATAGCTTTACATTAGCCCCCAGCTAAAGTGCTCAGCGCAAGCAGGAGAGTAAATCCCCCAAAACAGTGATTGAAGGCACTGGCCTTTTTTTGTGGATTAGCGTAAAGCACTCTTTAACATTCACAAAGCTTGGAGATTCATATAAAAAGAATTACTTAGGGTGTGCACATCAACACCCCCCTTTTTTTTATTCAACAATCATGAATTACATGAGCTTAGGTTGAATCATCCTGCATTTAGCACTTCAAAGCAACCTGATTGACATAAATTTTACATAATTTTCATGTGTTTTGCAGCACAATTTTCCTGATCTTCATAGCCCTCCCCACCAACGCATTTTGTAGTAAATACTGTGAATATTGTGATGCCTTCGTTAAATTATTATTCAATGTGATTAGTAATAGTGAATCATATCATTGCGATTTTTTTTTTCCCCAGAAAAGCCATTATTCTTAACAATAACCGCAGATTTTCAGTTTCATACCTCATTGAATATCTTCTCTTTTTTTTCCATATGCATTAAGATTTTTTGGTACTTTTTTGTCACGATTCCAGGAACACCTCAATTTCCTTGAGCTCCATAAACACGAATTGTTTCACGTTTCAGAAACGTGGATGCAATGTTGTAATTTTACTGCAATACTGCAGAAATATAAAAACAAGCATCTGAGATGCGTGCAAAGTAAATCTCACAACCATATCACTTTTTTTTAATGATTTTGGTAGAATATAAAATTGCAACTTTGGGGAATGATCACACAACTTCCGTAGACCAGAAAGTGCAATTTCATACAGGTTCATTCCAAAGTCGCTGCAATACAAACTCAGGTTATGAAACACCACTGCCACAAAAAAATTAATTTTCACAGTGGGAAAAACATGTTTCACACAATTCCAACTTACAGCATCATTAGTACCCAACGCTCCCAGTCTTGCCTATTTGTGAGGAAATTTCAGTAACGCGGCATAACAAAGTTTTTTTTATATTATTTTTTACGCAGAGAAGCATCAAACAAATCAATTCTTAAGGGACACGAACATTGAAGTCGCGACTTACATTTTCCATTTATGAAAGTTTATTGACGACACATCCCCGTATTATAACCATTGGTAACAATTCCATAACCTCTTCACAATATACAAAAACACTGCGCTCAGCACTCACAGTGGAGTATGGTACAAGTACAGAATGTTTACATTTTAACGCCGCTACTACCATAGAACTAGAAATATACAAACTA
The DNA here is from genome assembly GCA_029891345.1 of Dryococelus australis. Taxonomy (NCBI): domain Eukaryota; kingdom Metazoa; phylum Arthropoda; class Insecta; order Phasmatodea; family Phasmatidae; genus Dryococelus; species Dryococelus australis. Next base: position 74,530,351 of record CM056997.1, read on the forward strand.
TATCCAAAGCACAACTTTCCAAAATGAATTATATGAACCAAAATTAATATCTATTTTAATTCACCCCCATTTCAAAGGTTAAAATAAAATGAATAAAAAACTATATAGCGAAATTTTGAGAAATCATATCCAACGTGGATACTTGTAAGAAATTTATGAACGTAATGGTGAGTTTACGATTACATACTTGACGCGTGCCACGTTCAATTCTCACGAGATCGTTTACTTACCACAAAGGTCTTCGAAACTGATATAGATGCTGCACTCTACAGAAAGCGCTGGCACGCCTGTACACCCACGCTGCACATAAGCCACCAATAAAGAAAACTCTAACGTGTGTAGATAAGTGTAGTATAGTGAAGAGTATATCATGCAGTGTATTAGAATGGCGTGTTCGGGGACACACATACTCAGAGACAGCATAAAAATGAAAGGAAAATGTGCCCTTGCACATTACTTTCTGATGGCTTTTAAAAGAGAAAGTGTATCAAGCAAAGATATGCTATGTTAATAAAGCAAACATTATTACTGCCTTCGCCCATTTTATTCAGTGCAAATGTGTTTTTGTTGTGTTTTGTTTTTTCATTCCCATTTGTTCCCCCTCCCACCCGCATAAAGATCCATCCAGTATTCTCTTGCAGGTTACACACTTAGTTCTGCAGTGTATTTATGTAATCATGTTCGAGCATGTAAGGTAAGAGCAGAAGGGTTTTCAATTTCCATGTGTTTAGCAAGTAGTTCCGCCGGGATCCGAGGGCCAGCCAATGCCAGCATGCGAGCCACGACGCAAAGACAGTTAGTGTCGCAAGATCTGAGAGGTCGGACGTGTATTGCCATGTGGACTATTTTGCGCGCCCGAGCAGTACACAACTTTGCAGTTATTTATTAGTGTACCAATAGCGTAATTATTCAGGAACCATTATCATTCTATCCAGCCGGGACTCCGCCTCTCCCTTCCCCAATATTTAAAAGGCTTAGGGAAGCTTTAAGGACACAATCCATTGTAGGGGTCATGCATATTTTGTCTGTTGTACTGACATCGGTAAGTTGAAGGATGGCAATAATGCCAATGGTTTTCTGTGTGTAGTGTAATCTTTCGTTGTTGTTATGATGCGCTGCACCTCCACAGGTGCTGGTGGTGTGGTCGTGTTCCGCCTGAGAAAAGGAGGGAACAGGAATTTATGATGTGCCTGGCGCCATGTTCGGTATAGAAAACACTTGTTGATGGGGGTCGTACGGCCACTCTGGATATGCGATCAATATGAAGGAGAGCTGAGAGAATTTGTCCGTTATATTACGTAAAGGTAAAAGATGGCCTGTGGGAGAAGCTGTGGGCCACTTCGCACTCCTATATTACCACTGAATTAACCTTGCTTAAAGAAGGCAGGCCACATAAATGCAAAACATACTGAAATACATTTGTAAATTAGAAGGCTGCTATTAGGGTGGTGTACCCAATGAACTCGGGAGAGTTAAATGAAATAAAAAGTCTAATTATGGTATGACTATTTTATTACCATAAAGGTACAACGGAATTTTACTGCACTTATTAATGTGTATCAAAGTTAAGTGGTCCCAGCACTCTGGACCTGCCAGTGGTCACTACTCCTGGAAAATAAGGTGTGGGCCTTAGGTTGTAATTACGTGAAATGAGTCCAGCATGTGAAGTCCTGGTATGTTACGTCAGGATGCAGGGAGACCTCCCCTCAGCTAAATAAAAGTACTAAAAGTTTCTTGAATTTCCTTTACTATGGATATGAAGAAAAATTCAGCCTATATTGATCTGCCGAGGGGGGTACGCGGAGCTTACCATCTGCCCTGCCGGTTGTCTAGAGTGCTTAAGTCTGACTCCCGAAATGGCATCGGTTTTGCCGCATGTCCGGCGAATCCGGCGCCAAATTGAAAACATGAAAAAAAAATGAACTTAATGAATATCAAGATAAATGAAATTGATGTTGTACATAATTAAGATTGCTAGACTAAAACACGTTGGTGACATAGTCGTGAACGCCAGAGCCCTAGCTTTGGCTAAGAATGTGATTTCATGAGAATGTCACCACACTTGAAGGGTCATATTAAATTTAATTATGCCTCAGATGGCTGATTCCCGATAGATGATTACATGTACACTCTTATATTTAACATTTTAGAATAGGTGTGTGTTGTTATGTAATTAATTTCAGGAATGTGTATTGATGTGACGACACACGAATTTCGTAACTAAGGGTGGAGCTAAACTCTGTTATCTGTGCTATGTTATAGACTCTCTATGCTGAAGTGGGTGGTTACCCCTTCTGAGTTATGGTTTAATCACTGTTAATTACGCTTTAAAATGCTCCTATTAATGAATGCCACTTCACACATCCTGTGGGAATTTCATTCCCCATCTTTTGAAACCACTCGGAGACATGTCGCACTCCGGATTAGGCCACAGGGTCCGTCAACATCGCGCACATCGAAAAGTCGTGAGAATAAGCGGTGCCGCTTATCCCAGTGTTCCTTCCAATGGCTGTTGCGTCTAACAGTCATGGCTTCACAGGACACACTCGTTAAGGTCACATATCCATTCATCACTAGAGTTACCTCTTGTGGTGAATATTAAATATTACGACTCGCGGCCACGAGTTACAGGACGGCAAGAAAAATGTAATGCTGTTCTTGTTGACCTGCACTAATTGAGAACACAATATAATGTAGATCGGTCGAGTGTTACTGTGTAGTTGATGCGTCTGCAATGGAATAAACTGCCACAAGAGATACATGGACGTCAGGTACACGTCAGTTCGCAGCTGTCATGGCTTGGAAAGGGGTTGATTGGTAATTTACATAGGTGGTGAACAAAATTTGGAAAGAGGTATTTGGAATTATACCTGGTAGGTGCCAGACGTCGCAGTGGCATCGATAATGATGCTGGTGCGATATATCTGAGTCCTCGTCACCTTGGGGTGCTGCAGGCCGATCACCCAGCCAAACTTCCCTGCAATGTTCTTGCTGTTCACCTGATGTGGAGTCCTCATTGTTTGCTACACGTGGGCTCTTCGGCCGGTCCAATCACCGCATGGTATTGCAAGTAATTGACTTATTGAATCGTCATAATCAGCTCCCTTCACTTGGATTGTTAAGGCCAAACCATACACCCATAAATGCTAAACACAATACTTTGAAATATGTTGCAGCACACATGAAAACAAATAGTTATGCATAAGATACACATGAACACTTGCAAAAGAAAATGGTGGGTTTTAAGGGGTCCGTGCCCTGAAAGGGCATGCAGCAACCAAATAAAAAGCACTCATCAGTTCATGCTATTTATTGGAGATTCTAATATTTTCTCCAGGGGAACAGCTTACACAGTTGCATGCTTTCAGCCTGAGGCAAAGGCTACACAGTAATAAGAGAACTAGGCTGGCATTGAACGAAGTGTGCTGATAAATTTACGAACTCCCCAGGCGATGTAATTCCTGGGGAGGTGAGGGGGAGTGTCCTGGACAGTAGAAAACTAAAGGTTCTTGAGAAATTATATTATTGTATAGAAGTTACCAGTGATGAAGAATTGAAGCTGTCCGGGTGAGAAAAGCACGAGCGGGGTTTCACACGGTCTTCCCCCCTCTGGGCGAGGCTTGCTGACTGACTTCCCACCATGGTGCGAGGGCTGGCGGGTGCAGACCCATGCACCGCAGAGGGATCTACTTTCACATGCGGAAGAACATATGTACCATTTTACATGCTACAAACAATATTAAACACTGCAAAAACAAATCAAATCATTATTCTGAGGGTTACCTTGCGAATAGGATGAAATGTAATGGACAAAACACAGGTAGAAATGAAAATAAACATGTATGAAAAACACAACACTGCAAAACAATATCACTGGTGCATAAGGATATCTAGGCTTCTTTTACTTTATTTACTGGCCATGTGTCCTCATCACATGTCGAGAATTGTGTATTGTGTAAAATGGCTAACACGAAAGTAAACAGTGGTTCGCAATGGGAATCCTAGAATCGTTTATTATTTATTCCAACAGTCTGCTCAAATACATATCAGTGGCCACAAGGATAATTGATTTGCATCGTGTTTCGATTTAGTAATCATCTCGTGAAAATATCGACTGAATCGTTAATGCCAATGGCGAAAGTGGAATAGTGTGGGCCTTTTTGGGCAACTTAGAAGCATTTAGCAGTGATCTTGTATCGTGGGTTGCTTATTTAGAATGTTTCAAATAGTTTTTTTCATGCAACCCTATTGCAGAAAACAAGAAATTGTGTACGTTGCTTACGTCAATTGCTACGGAAACCTACACTCTGCTACAAAATTTATGTGTCCCAACAAACATGACGGAGTTAATGTGCACTGAAGCAGTGATGATGATTCGTAACGACATTCAACCAACACCTAACTACATAGCAGAATGATTCAAGTTTGATAAACATGCCCAGCAACTAGACAAATCAATTTCAGAATTTATTAGTCCTTTAAAAGGACTAAGTGTTCACTGTGATTTCGGGAACAAACTATTAGAATGGTTACGTGACAAATTAGTAAGTGGTGAGAAATCTGACCATACCTGTCAAAAACTACTGGCAGAAGAGAGTCTCAGTTATGACCCTGCCTTGAAGTAGTCTACAAGCATTTAACATGCGCTGGCAGAATCGGCGATTTTTTGTAGCCCCCCTCCATGGCTGAGGGGCACATGCCATCACCTTTGGCGGTTCACCAAGTGGCGTGGTCCACTCTTCAGTACATCAGGCGGCGTGGTTCCCGCGTGTCCAACACTCACCGCAGTGCAACACTACCATCAAGTAACAGGTGTCGCAGAAGCCCATGTGTTTTTGTTTTGGCAAGGAAAATCATAACAGAGTGGAGTGCAAGTACTGCATTTATAAGTGTAATCATTGTAATAAGCATGGTCATTTGCAGGTTGTTTGTAAAAGTGCTAGTGTGCAATACCTTGTTAATAACGACGATAGCCAGGTAGATTTGTCATTGTTTCAGATTCATAAAAAGGATGTGCATCTCTCTGATCACAAGCATACTAGTACTCTAAAAATGCCGATTCGAGTGCAGCCCCCAGATATCAGAAAAACAATTTTAAATTAAATACTCGATCCATCAGAAAACAATGTGAAAAAATTATTCTTAATTTTCTGATCCAAAACATCAAATGACTATTCGAGCACAACCGCAAAAAAAGTGACTCAAAAAATTGTATTTGGTTAGATCGTAGTCTTTAGAAAAAAAGTTGTGTTAAACTTTGCGTTTTGGTACTTCTGTAAAAATACGCGTAAAAAGTTGCGTTTGGGAGCAGTTGCAAAAAAAAAAAGGATTTAAATGGTTACGTTTGGAAGCAACCACAAATAAGTGGCTCAAAAAGTTGTGTTAGGATAGATCATAGTCTTAAAAAAAAAATTGCATTAAACTTTCCATTTGAATGCATCTGCAAAAATATGTGTAAAAACATGATTTTGGGCGCAGTTGCTAAAAAGAGTGGCTCAAAAAATTTGAATACGTAAAGAAAATAAAATATTGTATACAATAAAGATGGATCAGTTGCTAAATGTATTAAACTTGAGAAACTTTCCGAACTTAAAATTAGACAGTCCTATCCCATAAACCATTCTGAAATAAATGATGTATACAAAGTGGTAATTACATCTGGAAATTCTAAAGTAACCTTTCCAGACAGATATGTTCGGATTTTCAGAGAAAAAGTTTTATACCTCTACGATTAACAAATCGTGGAGGTATAAGATTGGCATATGATGGAATGGTGGGTTGTGGTGTTAAACAAATGCATTCTATTCGGTTTTTAAAAAGTAAATGATCATCGTATAATTAGACATCAGTTGATTTTTATTTGTGCTCATATCTCTATAAATTTCTAATGGTTATCCAATCATTAAAACACAATGTGCTACAACATAGTCTAATTAAAAATTTAGAACCCATCTCCAAATTCGCCATATTAAAGTAGCCGAAATATTGAATTATTTTTCTAAATCTTTCATTGCACTTTCTATAAAAATATTATTCATCTTTATCACATGAAATTTAATAGTTTAAAAACTCTTAACGTTATTATATATAGAATATGACTACTTCCAACACAAAAAGTTTCTACAGTCTCATCTCTAATACCACTGTACTTTCGGACAAATCAAAGTTAATTAACTTACCTTTTTCATCCTTAATTTCAACTATTATTTCATTAACTTGATTTGTTTGCACTGGAAAAAATAATGGATAAGCTGGTACGTAATAGATTGTGTCGCCAAATCCAAATGTTTTTCTTGTTTTAAAAGTGGTAATTTTGTTAGTTTCTCTATGATTATATTCATCATGTTTTAATATCATACCATTTACTATATTACAGTGTATATTTATTGTTTCAAATGGAGCAAATTTTGGAATTGTATCGCCATAATGGTCCACACTTGCTTTCAGAGTATTATTTTCTACGAAACCCAAAAGTTTTCCTATTGAACCCCATTTTCCAAACTGTATTTAAGCGTACATTTTACTTTCACTCTGTTTGTTATTTTATCCAGCTCGAAAGATATATCATTTTCTTTCCCATCCATTGAATCTACACTAAATGAAAAAATTGCTTTTATAATTTTTTTCAACATCTTTTAAGCTATATTGATCAATTTGAATATCAATTGATGATTCCATATCATTCTGACCCACAAAACATAGCTTATTTTTCCCAGAGATTATGTTATGCATTAGATAAGTAGTATAGAACTGAACTAAAGCCAATGAGTGCCTACATAACTCTAAAGGGTAATGTAGTCTCTTCTTCAACACTGATTTGTTATCTGTTAGTTTGAATACTTTACTCATTGATTATATTATTTAAAAAATATATTTATAAATGAGCAAGAAAAACATGAAACGTGTAGACTGGGTATTAAAATAAGAATACCAGACAAGACTGTATCGACAAAACGTCATGGAGAATTATTACCTAATAATATTATATATTTGACAGTGGATCCTAGTAACTGTGGAAAAACCACACTTATGATACATTATTTTATATATGCTCAGGGATGGTTGGACTTTGATACTCTCTATGTATGTTGAAAAAGTCTGAAACAATCAAAATATATCAATTTAAAGAAAGATATAGATGTAGCAACAAGATTATTTAATGAACCAATAGCAAACTTCTTTCCATAAAATGAAGAAATGGTTGATGTAAATATATGTCATAAAGAGACTTTAGTTCTTTTCGATGATACCATACTTGAAAATCAAAATATGGTAAAGGATTACTTTACTCGCGGTAGACACAAAAATATTGATTGTTTCAAATTAGCCCACACATATTTGAAGGTACCTAAGCAGCTCATAAGAGAAAATTCCAATTTTCTCTGCATATTCAGACAAGACGATACAAATCTTAAACATATTCATAGTGATTTTGTTGGTGGTGATATGTCGTTTGAGAAATTTAGGGAGACTTGTTCAAAATGTTGGAATAATGAATATGGTTTTGATACAATATATATGAATCGTAAATTAAATAATTGTAAGTACCATAATAAAATTAAATACTTTTTTTAATTCTTGGATTATAAGTAAGTGTTTTGTTTTTAATGGAAGTGTTTCCATTAAACACCAACATAATCTGATCTTTTTTAATGTATTGGCATACCATAACTATTTCAATAAACACAATTATACCTTCGGGAACATTGTGGGCTTTTGGTATTTTAAAATATATCATATCATCAGGGAATACTTCAAAAGTTTTATACATGTCAATTTTTTTCCGTTGATAATACTTTTATATTTTGCTGGTTTTATTATTGTTTCAACTATAGTTCCATCTCTCATTAAAAAAATATTCTATTCGAATATCAAAGTAAAATACTTTTGCTTTTGAACTGTATGTTCCAACTAAACAAATCATGTTAATTCTGTTTTTCTGATAGTACTCTAAATTGATTGCATCCATCAGTGCAATGGGATCTCCCACAAGTCTTAGTCTGTTTTGATCAAAATCAATTTTATTATCTACTTCCAAGTAAGTAAGATAGGCTTCATGCAATGATCTTTTATTTCTTGTCAGTGTAGCTATAAAGCTGTTGAGGTGTGTGTGTGTAGGAAATAAAATCATTAGGATTGATCTTCTCAATAGTTGTATAATTGCCCGTCTGTTCTTTAATTTGATCTTCAATCCAAGAGCTCATTAATGCATTTCCACATATAGCCATTGTTTATTAATAGTGAAATAATTTTTGGAAATTTAAAATTATGTGAAAAGTGATTTAACACAATTACACACAAATGGCCACAAGTTAATTGATTAAAATTTTGAATTATATTATCGTTACAAAATATATTACTTCCGAGATACGATATTAATTGTCGAGGTGGATTTCTGCCAAAAGAATCAAAATAATATTTGTTGTTTGCTTTTTTCCAATAGCATACCCAGTATGTTCCAGAGTTTGTCGAAACATCTAGATTAACAATCCCACATTCATTATTGAGTGGAATGTTAAGTAGCTCATCGATCATAAATACACCCCAAAAATTTTTAGGGTTTAATTTTTTAACCATTTGATCAATATCAAAGTTATTGGGTGGAGTTACTTTTTTTTAACATTCATACCTCACTTAACTTTTTTCAATCACTTGCCGTATTCCTCCATAGTTAAATTAAGTCTGGGTTGTTCTTCCAATTCTTGGTTTTTCTTCTTAGCATTAATTACTGATGTAGCAACAGATGATGCACCGCCAGCTAACGCTGCTAGAGCTCCCAATGCTGCGAAAATTAAGGGTCAAAATCCACCCTTGTGATCTGACAAACCATTTACAATTTTCATTTCTTTGGATATTTTCTTAAGCTATGGAACTGAAATTGTGATAGTCATCCCTTTGTCCTCCTTTAATTTATTGTTTTTATGATCCAGTTGGTCTTTCATTAGGAAAGAATCAATATTCAAACCCTTCAACTCATCGTTAGGAACTAAAAATTTAATGTTTTTTACTTTCATTTATTATAACAAATATTTTAACATTTCATTTCAATTCCCCAACCAAACTTACGTTTAATATGCATCGCAGATCCAGTAACACCAGCCCACAATCTCTCATTGAGATCAGCATCTGAACTTAACAATCTTTTGAACTCTTTCTTTTCTAGTTCTTTGTCAGCTACATCTCTTTCAGCTAGATCTTTATGATGATGATAAGCTATATCATGTTCCATTGCAGCCGCATCTAGTGGATTAATGGGTTTATCACCATGCTCAATTCTCTCTTTTAGTCTGGTACCCGGACCTAAGTACTGATAACAGGGTGCATGCAACTCAAAAGGTAGTGAATTTATTATGTCATTGAGTAACCCATTTTCTGTGATGCTCCGACTCCCAAAAAGTACATGGTATTGTGTTTAACATTCGTATCAGATATGGTATACCTTTTCGATTATTCACAACGAAGTCACTAAACTTGCAGTTGAGCATATTCATTATTCCAACTTTTAATTGTAATAGTTATCATTTCCAGCATTCTCTTCGCCATAAATAACGAGAAGTCGATCAATAATCATCCTAACATCATCCATCTATATGTATTCTTTGGGATAGTCTGTATATTTTTTTACACCTTTCCCCTTTTTAGGTGGGGGACGTTTCTTTTTAATCGAATCGTAAACAGGTTTAACAATAATTTTCCATTTATTCCCTTTACTCGATTTGGGCGTTCCCAATTTTGGATCATTGTTTTGAAAAACTGTATCTGCTAGGATACGACTATATTGTTAATAGTTGGTTGCAGTGTAGGCACTTTCTGTTACTTTCTTACTACTTAGTAATTTCATCAAACCTTCAGTTCCAGTGTATGTCCTACCTTTTACAGTAAATTTGTCATTGATGAATGTTGCTTCGCTATCACCAATATACAATCTACCTTTAACAGCCTTTAGTCCAAAAACATCGTATTTGCAGTCATTTAAGAAATCGGTCACTTTCTTATAAATAAATGTTTTGTAGTTAGTTAACTGTGAGATATCAGTTTTCAAACGCACCAATGCTTCATCATAGCGCTCGTCATCGTCATTGTCAATGCATATAACACCATCCTCATAGCATTCATCGTCATTATGTTCATCGTTATAGCATTCATCGTCATCGTCATCATCAATGCGTTCAACGCCATCGTCATAGCGTTCATCAGTGCCTGTTTTACCAAACAATTTTTTTTTCAAATGATGTTTCTTTTGATGTCTGTGGGTAGTCTAAATTCTTAACAGCAAATGGAACAAGTTCTTTTATTAAGTTCTTATTCTCATTTGTTACATGTCCAATTTTTTGTCCCAAATCTTCTATCGCATCTATCAATGGTTGATCACGTATTTTATTTTTATCATATTCATCTTGGCGAAATTTTCTAAAAGTTTTAAACTTTTCAATTAGCTGTCTTCTTCTGTCTATATTCTTCTCTACATTGCTTACGATTTTTTTGTTGTCTCATTTATTATATAAATAAATAAAATTAACAATGATAACTTAAATGTATACTGTCTCAAATGTATGAAAACTACACCAAGCTCATATGAACTTACAAATAAAAACAAAGTAAGAATTAAATGTGTTTGTAGATGCCGTGTTACCAATAACTCGATATTCACTGGTGGGGATATAAAAAACGATATTGTAAATGAAATTCATAAACCAATACGAAAAAACTTCCCCAGAAGAACTATTCTATCTTTTGGAATCGATGATCTTTGGCAAGCTGATTTAGTTGAGATGAATTCTGGATCTTTAAAAGGCATACACAGAATTAACAAAGGGTTCAAATATACGTTAACAGTGATAGATGATTTTTCAAAATATGCATGGGCAATACCAATCAAAGATAAAACCGGTGAAAATGTTACGTTAGCATTTAAAACTATTTTTAATTATCGCAAACCCATGTATTTACAAACAGACGAAGGGAAATAATTTTACAATAAATCATTTGAGGCATTAATTGCCAATAACAACATAATACACTATTCAACACACAGTGAAAATAAATCTATTGTTGTAGAAATTTTTAATAGAACATTGAAGTAGAAAATGTGGAAGATATTTACTATGTAGGGAAACTATAAATGGGTGGCATTATTACCTAAATTAATAAGTGAATACAATAACAATGTTCACAGTACAATCGGAATGAAACCCACCAAAGTAAATGCAAATAATGAAAGTTCGATTCTAATCAAAATGTGTGTAGGAGGAGAAAGAAAAAATGGTTAAACCAAAGTTTGCAATGGGAGATGAAGTTCACATAAGTAAAAGTAAAAATTTGTTTGAAAAAGGACATACAACAAATTGGTCCACTGAAGTATTTGAGGTGTGTAGAATTGCACATAAACACCACGACATATAGAATAAAAATTTTTAAAAATGAACTTATTAAAGGTATTTTTATGAGCCAGAGCTGCTTAAGACCAAATATGATAAAAGACTACTTAGTGGAAAAAGTTTTACAAGGAAAAGGAAATAAGCTGCTAATTAAATGGTTAGGTTTTGATAGTGGCCATAATTCTTGGGTTGATAAGAAAAGTGTAGTTATAATAAAAGGATCAACAAAAAATTGAAAGTTATGAGCGTCAGTTGTTTCTGCCAAATGACCAAACAAAAAATAATTTGAATGAATACAACAAGCACATTGAGTTTGATATTCCTATTGGCGATGCATTTTCACATCCGAATGAAGCTTATGTATACCAACAGTATGAGCTAACTAAAAGAGATACAAATGCAGATTATGAAAATACTTCAACTATTGATCTTTGTGAGAATTTCTTCTCATTTCAATCCTCAAGAATAAAGATCTCTAAACATGGTTGTATAATCGAAAGTATTGACAACCCTGGCATCACTTCAACAGTAATGCATACATTACTAGGTTCGGAATCAGAATCATCATACTTCCAAATTTCGGGGATAGAACTAGGTAAATATGTTAGGAAAGATAAGTGTAATGAAATTACCTATCCATTAAGATATTTGTTTTGGTTTATGAGAGATGGTAATGAAATGTTCTGGAAAGGTGGGTACAAGATCACATTCATTAGAAATTCTAATGATGATGTTTCTTTTTACAGAAGACCCCCAAAGAAAGCAGATGGAACTGATGATGGAGACAATATAGCAGATGCAGGTAAAATTGTTATTGAGAAAATGGAAATTGTGTGGCCAATTGTTGAATACGATCCTATTTATGGAGACGAAATTAAAGCAGAATTATACAGACACCCCAAAATTCAAATTAGTTTTAATTATTGGCAATATCTTGAAAAACCAGTACCTACTAATGCAAACTCTTTTCAGTTTGATATAAAAGATCAGTTCAATACAATCCAATTCGATATGCCAGACTTTGTCATTGTTCATTTTCAGCGCAGGAGAAAAGAAGATCCTGGGTAATTCACACATGGTTCAATGTTTGACTCTTGTTTTGTCAAAAATATTTCTATTAAGAATGGACGGAATGAAGTGTGTCCCAAAGAGAATTGGAATTTAAACATTGATGATAACATTTTCGATAAGATGTATATTGCTTACAATGATTTTAGAAATTCAAAGACTAAATTATATAACCCTTATCGTAATAATGAACTGCGCTTCATCTCTTGGTCATTTATTGGGAGAAGACCATTGTACGTTATTGATTGCTCTTACAGAAAAACCACTATTGTAAGAGATCGAACTAATCTGAAACTTACAGTTGATTTTAAAATTCAATATCGGCTACAACTATTTGCAATGTGGTACTAGTAAGCCAAAGTACACTAATTTATGATATTAAAAGTGAAAGAATCACCGAAGTCCAATAGTGCACAAACATGTATGGTTGTTAGTTTTTAATGAATGGTTATCCATTAAAAACATTTACTGTTATATAATTTTTCATAGTATCATCTTTATCAATTTTGTAGTGCCCCCATGGTAGTGTATTAATACCATCTTTAAAAATAAATCTTTTATCATCTTCGGGACTTAATGTTTTTTTCTAAACTCAATCATATAGAGTTCAAGTTTTTACTTTTAATAAGAATCATACTTTTGTACAACACTTTTTTACCAATCAAACAATTTATGCAGTCACCAAAACTAATCTCATTTCTGACTATAGTGTTTTTCACAACCTTCACTATTTTCTCTACACCACCTTCCACATTTATTGCATACATTCTCGATTTCAATCCAATAAATTCTTCCATTAATTTTCCATTATATTCATCTTTCATTTTGCCAAAAAATCTTTTTGTTAACTAACGGTATACCATATGGATTATCTTTTTTATAGTCAGTAGTATCAAAATGATCTATCATTTCTTTCATGTCACTGTAAAAGTCTGGTGTTTTTATATAATAGATGTATGTATCAGTATCTTTGGTAGCACAGTTCAATATTTTCCCCATCTTTGGTTTCATTATATTATAGTCAAAATCGTACATTAAGACTTTCGATAGATTAAGTATACTCATTCCAACATAAATGGGATTGTTAAAGCACAGTTTTGTTTTAATTGTAAGAACTGCAACCAAATATTTAGTAAATATATTTCTATCTTAAACGTTTGGTTTAGCGACTAGTTTATCCATTTACTTAGAACTTGTTAACAACCATATATCCACTCTGTTTCTAATATCTTCTATTGTTTTTCTAAAACGGAATTGTTCATTAATTTGTAGAAATCCTTTTCAAGGTCATTTGTAGACTTTTTTTCGTATATTTTTGTTTAGATCAATATAGGGCTTGAGCCAATCTGATTGATCAAACTCCAGAACTCTATGGATCTTTTTCAACTTCATTCCGAGAGATAGATATTTTTTAAGATTTACATAGTGTAATACATATTTTTCTTTGTCATCCAGATTAGTTTAGAGTTTGGGATTTTTTGAACCTTCTGGTACTTTATTCTCTGGTGCAAATGACAGATCTTTGAGGAGATCATGTGGTTCATGTGGATATTCGAAATCAACTTCCAATATATAACCTTTGCTAGCATCATCTTCTATTTTTATTACATCTACATTTGTATTTCTCCACTTAACCCCACCATAGGGTAAATACTGACTCTTAGCCCATCCATATAAGTTATTGGCATCCAGATATGTAAGATAAGATAAGATTTCCTTTGTACTATCATAAGCATTCATATATTATTTATTATTTGCTTAACATATCGCTTACAACATTGCGAAATTCCACCACAAACACCTTTTTCTATCATCAAAATCATGTCGTAATCTGTTAATAATTCTAGTTCTATTTTAGTATATTCGAGAATAGCATCCCACACTAACCCTGGGGCTGTGAAATACTATGTGGAGCTAGCTTATATGTTTTGAAACATACATCTCTAAATTTTCCATTATATCAGACAATATCAATACATCAAATTTGTTATAGATTTCTGTGTACTCTCTTAGAGATTTTATGTTGAATTTTTCCCACAACTTCCTCCCAAATTCCAAAATATGTCAATATAGTAGAGTGTGAATAAAAGATGAAGTATTTTATGACATAGTTAACATTGGCAGATTTTGAATAAATTACATGAGGTGAAAATACACATTGAATAATGTGTCATGTAAAATAATTTAATATAAATCATTCAAATGAGTAACATATGTTCACAATATTTAAATAACCATAAATGGTGTGTGTAGAGATTTCGAAATAATAAAGTGTCATGTGGAGACTTCCTGTAAGGAAACTCCTTACAACTCGTAGCAGTCTTTTCTAACCTGATGCAACCCATAGATGCTGCATTTGAGAAGACATGCTAGATCTTCCTCATTATCTTCTTTCCAATACGATGGCTGCGACATGTATACTGGCGTTGTTAATGAGCTGTACAGGTAGGCCTCAGTGACATCAATATGCCTCAAACATAATCCCTTTTGGACCACCAAGGACATAAGAATTCTTAAAGTTTTTCTCTTACTGGCGAGACTGTACATCTCCGAATAATGAACACCAAACATTTGTTTATGTGCTTTGGCCACTAGTCTTGCCTTGTACTTCTCGACTTTTCCATCCTTGTCACATTTCACATGGGACACCCACTTCGAACCTAAAACATTATTTCCGATTGGCCTTTTAACGAATGTCCAAGTGTTGTTGTCCCTCAAGTTTCCAATTTCTTCCTCCACTGCTCTTAACTACAAACATCCATCACTCCCATGAATGGCTTCTTGGGCAGATTTAGGTTCCTTTACTAGATTAACTTCTTATCAGCAACAACAAGTATATTGTTTTCTTCTTCCTTCTCTTGTCGGCTTTCTGTGTCCAGCTTCTCCACGATCAAATGTTTCACATTCTTATGTTTATTCCTGTCACCTTGTCCAACCCTAACCTTGATTTGGTCTTGTGCATTCTCCCTCTGAAAGTGCTGGTTTACACTTTCTCTTCCATTTATCTCTGGTGGATGCAATTTTTAAGATTATTCATTCTCATTTCTTTCTGCTACAGCAGGAACTTTCGAAACATTTTCTTGTTCTAGAACTAAAGGTTTGCAGGGCAGGGTGCCTTGAAAGGAAAAACATGTTCATAGAAATGCTCATATCTTGGGACAATTATTCTTTTGTCACTTAGTCTCCAGAGCCTTTAGCATTTTATCCCTTCCTGAAATCCTACAAATATACATTCATCAGCTCTCGAAGAAAGTTTCCCATTTTCCAGTGTGGCTGCTCACACTTGGCCCCAAAAAATGTAAATGTGTTTGATGGTCAACCACTGTTAAGTTTTTGTCACATCAAAGCTGAAATGGAATGTGCATGTTAATGTCTTGTGAGAGACACCTGTTTCATATGTAGTTCACTGTCGAGAGCGTTTTAGCCCAAAACCTTTCGGGAAGACCCGCTTTAAATAACATACCCCTTGTCATGTGTTCATCGAAGTTTGGTTCAGCCTCTCCACTTTTCCATTCAATTGTGGGGTGTATGGAACATTTTCCCTGTGAAGAATTCCTTTTTATCTCAGGTGTTTCTCAAATTCCTTGCCGATTTATTCACCTCCATTGTCTGCTTGCAGGGCCTTAATTTTTTTTTCTTGAAGAATTTCAACCATGCTTTGATATTGTTTGAAGACTTCAGCAACATCAGATATCGTTTTCAAAATCTTAGCTTCTGAATACCTTGAGTAATCATCCATAAATGTAACAAAGTACTCTGCACCACCATTGAAGGGATGAGTTATCCTGCCAACAATGTCTGAGTGCACTAAGTCCAACACTGCACGGGTTCTTGAGACACTGACTGTGAAACAAGTCCTTTCCATTTTTCCTTTCAGGCACTTGTCATAGTCTCTATAGCTTCTAATAGAAGTATTACATACAGCTGGCAAACTTGTCAAGTGCCCCATCCTCCTGTGCCATGTAACAGCTGATTTCATTTCGGTCATATCAGTCGGCAAGTTAATTTCCACAAAATCACATCTAACTATCTTTCCATTTGCTTTGTAAGCTTGGCATTAAACGAAATACACTTCACTGCCACCTTTAAATGCTTTAACTATCATCTTATTACCATCCATCACCTTGATATCACCATCTTTGATCCTAAGTTCGATTTTTTTTTCATCTATCTGTTTAACTGACATTAGGTTGATTTCTAACTTTGGCACATAAATTACTACACTTAGTCGTATTGTCTAACATCCACATTTTTCAATCATTCTTATGGTTTCCTTCCCCTTACCATTTGCTGTGGCACATTCCCCATTCGAGAGTTTCGCGGTTCCTGTCAACTACCAATAAAATGTTTTCAATAAGTTATCTGTAAAGTGCCATATACTGTGTGGCACCAGAATCCATAATCCACACTGCTTTACATAAATGATACTTGAGAATGTTAGCACCAACTATTATATTACACACTGTAATCTGATATCTTCCAAGTCTACTAAAACACTGACGAGTGGTTGTGAAAACATGAATGTAAATATTCTCTTATCAGAGTTGCAATGTTGGAGAGAACAAACTACATAGTTCAAGAGATAAGCAGTCAACACATACCATCTCATATGAGGTTATCACAGTTCACATGCTAAAAAGTCTAAGTGTTTGAGAACTACATAAATTATAAAGCTGATATGGTTAAATTGAATTCTTATCCCAGCAGTGCCCCGTACAACTAGGATTGCTGATATAAGGATTTATTATGCTATATCTAATTACATTTCCTGTATATGGTAAAACCCTTTATTTTACATTAAATCTCATTTTCATATACATATATAATATATTAAATACATCTCAAGGATTTGACGTTGGTCAAGGAGTCGGAACAGCAGTAGAGATTTATCACACATCCGGGCAAGTCATTTGACGTTTGTCTAATGCACAGGAGGCTGGAAACAAGTGCCAAAGTGTTGGTCAATAAAGATATTGGTTAGGTGAGGAGCGGTGACTATAGTTTTGGAATCTCGGTGGATATAATTACCCAAGGTGCCAGATATTGTTGGGTTGACAATATTGTGAAATCGGACAGCAGCTGTGGACTCGTTCCTCGGGGTCGTTCGGCCGACGACCACAGAAAATCCTCCAAGTGCAGTTGTACTCTCCTTGTAGAATAAAAGTTAATTCTGACTGAATAACTGCCTTTCTTGTTGCATTGTGGGATATCTGGTCTCTCCACACACTCATTCGAAAAACTGTTACTTATTAGGCCGACTCGTGACCATTTCAATCATACTTTCAATGTAAGTTACACCTTGTGAAAATTGGTGCGAGAAGGCCCGTACCTTAAATGATTTGTGGCTACTGGAAATAAACCACACATGGTAAATCGTCACTGCTGCGATTTATTCAGTACATGATTACATTCCCATCAGGAAAAGCTTTCATTGGGTGCTGCTTACGAACCCGTCAGATCGGATAATATTGTGCAAAAGACACGTGGTCACATGAAATAAGTTAAGCACATTTTAAGCCTACCGAGGCGATCCAAGCACTGGGTTGGTGCGAGGAGCGGTAGAATCTCGGGCAGCTAAAATACGAAAAAAGGTTCCAATATGCTAAAGTAACGATTGCTGTGATATGATTAGTCCAACATAATGATGGCGCCCGAGCGCGCGAAACACGATTCCCGACGTTACATGGCACATCCCTCGAATAGACGAACGACTACTGACTTTCTCTGTGCGGCATTCTGGCTGGCTTGGCAGTCTGCTGCCCCGCGCTGCACTACTTACTTGCACACAACATTTGCAAATCAGATACGTACCTTACGTGCCAGTTGTTATATATTGCTCCTAAAATTAATCCTGTAAACATTACTCATTATACCAAAAAATTGCACTGGGTGGATGATGCGGAGATAAAAGACACGTGAATGAACATTACAGAAAATTACAAAAAGACACTTCGAAAACACTGAGGGCTTTAGGGCTACGAAGCCAGGCATCTTTATTAGTTGTGTCCCCTTGCGTGAACTTACCTTGCTTTTTATTGCACAAATTAAATAACAGAGATTTCACAAGGTCTTTTTTTCGGATTCCTGCATCAAGTGCACGTGGTCGTGTTCCCTCTACTCGGCACCTGCGTCGTTCCTTGCCACACTACACTGCACTTGAGCTCATAGAGCGTGCACACACACTGTTTTATGGAACCTGGTGCAATATCGCGCAAATCTCGAATACCGACGGTTCACACTGAGAACTGGCAATCGGAGTCTAGAATGGTCACACAGCATGCATGAGGGCTGGAGTAAGTTAGTGCAATGGACGTTGCATTTACAGGCATACGATTTCACTGTGGAGCATGTACCTGGAAAATAGAACACGTTTGCTGATATTTTGTCACAGCACTCTAACTATGGCATAATTGTCACAAATGAAACAGGATGGAAGGACATTTTGCCGCCAAATTAATGTGACCCGGTATCAGAAGTAAATGTGCTACAGATCGTGGCTGCCAACAAAGAGGACCTAATTAGCAACGTGTACAGGGAGGTAGTCGAGGCAAACGAACTTGCAGGTTCTTGCAGGAGTAGATGCAACAATGTGCACAGCAGGAGGTTGAAGGATGGCGTGTAGTTGACAACAGATTAGATACATGTTTGGTTGTGCAACAAGTAAGTGGAGGGATTACGTCCCCATGTGTGCGAGGTATCATATCTTATTCCTACTCGCACTGTGGCAGCATGGCTGGACACCCTGTTGTCGAACAGACAATCAGAAATATTTGCGACAATTTTTTTGGCCAGTTCTCAGCAACCATGCGAAAAAAAAAGCTACAATACTTGGAATGTAACCTGTACAAGATGTGTCTAACAGACGGGAGGTAGCAGCAGTGCCCCCACATACCCCAAAAACAGTTTGAGATAGTGTGTTTTGACCTAATGGGCCCATACCAGTAAAAGAGAGGAGGCAGGAAGTTTGTCATTGTGGTAACGGACAATTTATCACTCTGGGCAGAGGTATACCCTACTATCAGAGCAAGTGCAAGAAATGTAGTCAGGGTATTGGAGGAACAATTTTTCCCGTGCTGGAGATTCCTGCGTAATTTGTTAACAGACAACGGTACACAATTCACCAGCAAGAGATTGAGGGAATTGTGTACACTGTGAAGCATTAACCACATTACAATGTCTATCTCCCACCCGAGAGCCAACCAGACAGAACGTATAAACCAAGAGATGAACGCACAGTTACGATTATGTGTAGGTGAATACCACACCGCTTGGGCAGATCACATTCCTGCCATTGTCTATACATTGTTAAGGCGAGTAAATGCAGCAACAGGAATATACAGTTGCTGGGATCTTATTGGGACACAAACTAATGCTCCCAGGAGAGGCAAAATTCCCACATTGGGAAGAGAGTAGCAAGTTGCATGGCACTAATACGCAAAGATTGCAACAGAAAAAGTGCTTGCACGAATTGCGGCAATGGCTAAATCGATATACGGCAAAATAGCTTCCGGTTATGAACCGACCACTGCCGGAAGTGAGTGAAGGGCAAGAGGTATACGTAAGAACACAGCTACAGTCGACAGTGAGAAAAGTTTTCTGCGCAGAATTGAAGCACGATGGAGTGAACCCCATCACGTGCTACAAATGCATGGTTCGACCACATATAAGATCCTCATGGGCAGAAGGAATGTGAGCGTGCATCGGGATAACATCCGGCTAACCCCAGTGCCGTCGATTACAAAGTCGGTCCTGGTATGTCTCTACCCCACGATGGTGCAGGCCATGTAGAGCCTGAGGAGGGGCGTGAGGAGACATGAGGTGTGGCAGCACTTCAGGGGGGAGACCCCGCAGGGGACCCGCCCATGCATGTCGAAGAGGAAGCATTGCCAGAGTAACCGCTGAGTGGAAAAACCGCTGACGAGCTCCAAAACGCACAGAGGGAGCAGGAAAGAGCATCCACAGTTCGAGGAAATGCAATTGTAGCAAAGGAGTGGACACAGGAGTCATGCAGTGTAGACGCACCTCACAGGGACTCTGAAAGCCTTCTAGAGCAAGTGCAAGAAGAGCAAGTGCAAGAGGAGCGCAATAAGCAAGGTGGACATGCAAAGGTGCGAGTAAAAGGGGCACAATTTAATATGCATGTAGAGCAGGTGTAACAAGTTAATTTTCAGGTTAATGGAAGGGCAGAGTATTCACGCAAGTGCAAGTGATTTTAGAGGGCCTATTCAGCAAGGTAGCACCCGGAGTTTGCGGACTTTGTAAGAGGACAGCAGGAGCAAGGAGGGTGACAGTGAGGGAAGTGAGTCAGAGGGCTCGCAGTGCCTTCGGAGGTCACGTTGGCGGTCTTGTCCGACACCACATGTCAACAATGTAGGCAGCCAGTCAGGAAGAGGCAACTACCGACATTGCAGCATGCGGCAGTGCCACTGGAGCAGTCCTACCACCTACAGTCGGACTGACCAGCCTGTATGTGCAGTTTCTGCAAGTGATACCAGAAGGCCAACAAACTGTCTCAAAATGGGTGAGTGGGGGTAGCGTTTCAACATGTGTGCATCCCTATTCTAATACCATTTATCCGACCATACCCTGTAAGCCACTGCAGTGGTTCTGCGCGCTCTACTTGGGTGTGCGCCTGGTCACCGGAGAGACGAGGGGCAGCACAAGAGGAGGGCACGAATATGCAATTGTAGCTAGTGGTCGCCATAGCAACATATGATGCCCCAGGGGAAAATAATTATTCCAGTGTATTAAACTTGAACATTTCAGGCCTAATCATAGATGTTGTTGAGTTTTGCTAATTAAAGTATTTATGATTGGATTGTGTTTATTGTTTCATCATCTCTCTGCAAGGCAATGCTTATTTAAGTTTTTCATTTTTCCACTAAGTTCTTTGTCCACATCATTTCACCAAGATTTTATGTTGCGAATGTGTTGATGTAATTTTTTAAGCGGTCTATTTATTGCCAACGAGTCATTAGTTTTAGTTTTGCAAGTCTCTCTGAAAGTTGTCTAGTTTTGGCATGAGGGCAAGCCGGGGCGAGCTCCTGGGTCCGGAGGGAGAGTCAGTCAGCCGAATCTTCCACTGGAGGTGGCATTTTCCCATGCACGCCAGGCAACCATCAGATATTTTCAACTGGACAGAAGCTGCAATAAATGCAATTCATCTGGAACATTTTTCTATCTCATCGAACAGTAAGCCACCCCGACTCCCCGGTGGATTAGCTTCGCCCTGGGGAGTTCAATGTGCACATATGTATCTTAATTGCCATCAGACATTTTCTGCTTCACTGCACGGCCGGTTAAAATAGTCTAGTGTGTTCAGTGTAAAATTCACTCAGAGAAGAGGTGTGGTTTTAAAATAATAAATAACTTGTTTTCAAGTTAGTTTTTTATTCATGACTGCGTAGGCATTTAAGGGGACTGCACAAATAATCCCCTCTCAACTAGCACGAAAATTCACATTTTCAGTGTAATCAGTTTTGTTATGATCTGTAGGAGCGTGTGGGAGACCATGACAGCCTACAAACGTGAGTTTAATGAGTAGGAAGTTTCCCGCCATCACAAACAATGGTGTATAACCGACTGACAGGCTAGTGTGTAGGAAAAAATCTTCATCTGGAGCACTAATCTACAGGCAGATTACAACTATTCAGCAGCTATAGTGAGGAGATTGGTCCTGGGTCGATGGCTCGCAATCCTGAGGTTAAGAGAAGCAGCATCATCTTTGATGTCACTTGATAGCATTTGGAGACCTGGGTGTATAAAATTCTATTCCTTTACTTTCATCACTACCTCTCCAGAAAAATCCGTTCAAACCTTTAGCGGCAAATGCCATGTATCAGATGCTTTGCCCAAGTGGGGCCATTCTCTTACCACCAAATTTTACCGCCAAAATTCTCTCAAAAATTTTCTGTAAATTTCTAAAATATTCCCGAGGTTTCCTGAAATGTCATATTTTTCCGCCTTTTTACGACCTGCAATGGTGTGAGGACAACAGCAAGGAGGCAACAAGGGTAATGGTAGCATCGAGACACCTTTGGGACACAGTGTGGACACTTGGGATGCTGGTCAACATTGACAACAATCAGCAGCTGATGCCCCAACATGACCGATCCCACGTTACTTACATGGAGGGAAGGCAGCAGTAAAGGAGAATTGGCGGAATGGAGACTACCCCATGCCCCCTGAACACTGCCCTCTCCGTTGCCGACTGCCAGCTGACATTCTGTGTGCACCATATGTCAGCTGTAATGTCGTGTCATCAACCCTGCACGGGTAAGCCAGCCACGTATTGAGATGGGAGGTCAACCCCTCTTTGCCAAACCACATTTCCACACCTTTCAACAGCACCTTCAGCTCACTTCTGTTTGTTGACACACAAACCATGACCGGCAGGATGACTGAAAGTGCACCAGTTCTGTGGTGTCCTGAATACTTGTGCCCTATGGTAACTGACGAACATTCACAAAATTTTAACACTGCCAATTGTCAATGGCGTCGCAAGACCAGCTCTCCAGAAAACATCCGTACCGGTGACAACCGCATAACAAAAGACAGTCATAGTGAAACAGTGCAGGACAGTACAATTTCCGTAATGCAAGTAAAGTCTGAACACGAGCGTTTTCCAAATTAGAACTCCCGAAATACTGCGATAACTTGTTGTGTAATGGACAGCATACAATAAAACTTCATTGTGTACAATGTGACATGAAATATTATAAAGAATGCCTCAGTGACACAGAACAAAATTCAGTTGCAGGACTCACATTTGTTTGCTTATTGTGTTACACAAAGTCAAGTCATTCAGACACAACATCGTTCCTCCGCAAATCGATTCCACAGACACCTCACGTGATCAGGTGATGGACCTATTGGGACAATGGTACAATGATGTGATGGTAAATGTGAATAGTAGTTTTTCGCAGATAAAAGTGGCACGGGAGACTAACAATGTGTCAGGTTTAGCAGCGCAAGGCGAAGAGAACAGATTGTAGCTGAGATGTCACACACTACTACTGTGCATTTGGCCAATGTAAACAAACCCTCGCCACCCGAACCTAACCCAACAATCGCACCACATGTGTACCAATCACCTAAACCATTTTCCCCACCACTAGCACACATGTATTGCCCCAGAACCATTTGCAGCGAAGACACCATCAAAATTTCAGACATTGCCCACGTTTGGGGGAACTGCAACAGAAGATCCGGCAGTCTTTGTGGAGGACTGCATGTCTCGTCTTACGAGATACGGTGTCAGCCGTGATGAATGAGCCAGATGCATTGGAAAGTAGCTCTCTGGAGATGTGCACTCTAGGTGGGTCTCACACAACTACTACAGACTTCAGTGGGAGGAGTTTCGACATGTATTCAACTGCAAATTTCGAGGATTGGTCACATCTGTCCAGGCTCAGAGCAGGTTGAACCTGAAAAGCCAACAAGTAGGTGATTCTTTAACAGAATTCATAACATATTAAAAATTAACTTGTTAAATGCCTTCATCCGAATTTTCCAGAATGTGTAATTTTAGAAGTTATGTCGAAACGGCTCTGCCATAAAATATAGCAGCTCTAATTTTTTTGTTGAATGGGACACTTGAATATTTAATACATGCCACCATTATTCTAGAGAGAACGCATGAAACATCCCGCCGGGATGCAAATGACGTACAATGATGCCATGAACCAAGAGACAAAATTTTAAACAAATCTAATTCTGGCATATCAAGTAATTTTCAACCACATTCAAGTAGTCATAGTGCACCAATACCTGGTGTGACAGTATAATAACACACATCATGTAATGTGGTATGGGAGACAAGCACATGGAAGCATGTACAAGTAAGAGCAGCAGAGGAACGGAGCAACAGGAACGAGTGGTCAGAGGCCTCCATATCGAAGTGGAACAGGTAACAGTTCCCCTCCACATCAAGGATGGAACCTGGATAACCCACCCTGTTATCCATGGAAGTATTGTATGAAATGTGTTGTAGGGGTGAAAGGGCCTATTGCTTCTGACATCCCGCCTGCAAACATTTGGATCACATTAGATACAAAATTAACACCACAACAAGCGCTCATACGAAATATTAACACCAATCATGCACCATTCATACATATCCCTGTTACTATTAATGGACAATTGTTTCATGTTTTAATTGACCCTGCAACTTCGCACAACTTCATATAACTGAACTTTGTACGCAATCAGGATGAGATGCCTGCAGACCAAGTAATTTGTTTTCCTACAAACCAGCATTGTAATATGTCCGCAGGACAGACTGTAGTTACAGTTAAAGTACTTGATATTGAGACAACAACAACTGTTATTGTTACACCAGAAATACACGAGGGAACTATTTTGGAGATACCTTGGTTAACCAAACAGCACACAATAGTGGAACCAGCAGCGAGAAGGACACAGTTTGATGCAGAAAAAAATTACATGGTGTACAATTTCGATAGCTGCCCGACGGGAAGACTACCTGAGGTGAAGTTATGCGATTTCGACAACCAGGTCTCATGCGAATACCTTGCTGCATTTCAGCGCTTACTTGATGAGAGATGTGACGTAGTTGGAGGGAGTGACTTACTGAAACATACAACTGTAGCAGAACATGCAATACCATTTGTAGACGAAAAGCCAGTTTACACTAGTCAACAAGGCTATTTACCGCACCAAACATAGATAATCAAAAATCAAATACAGGAAATGTTTGATGATGGCATGATAGAGCCAATGGAAAGCCCATTCAATTCCGCAGTTATGTTACCTCCAAAGAAGGATGGGACATGGTGATTTTGTGTTGATATTCGACCACCAAATAGAGTTATGTGCAGTTTTCCGCCGCCATATATAAATGTGAAGGACGCTCTAAGCACACTAGGGCGAGTAAAAGTTTGGACGTCCTTGGACTTGAAGAATGGTTACTGGCAGGTGCTGGTGTAACAAGAGGACAGGCTGAAAACCGCTTTCTCTGCCCCAGATGGCCAGCGTTCTCAGTTCTGTGCAATGCCATTTGGATTCAAATGTGCAACCGCGACAGTGCAGTTGATAATGGTATGTGTGCTGTATGGTATTATTGGAGAGCATACACTGGTGTATTTCGATGCTGTCATTATTTGGTCAGACAACTGGGAGGAACACATACATAACGTAGCAAACGTCTTGGAAAGTCATGCGATAAACAGTCTAACATGCTCAATTGAGAAATGCCATGTAGGGAAGACGAGCATTGATTTTCTGGGCCACGTAGTCGATGAGGAGGGAAACTATCCGAATCCGGAACAATTAAGGATAATCGACAACTACCCACAGATGAAAACCCCCAAGCAGCTGAGAAAGTTTTTCAGATTGATTAACTAACTACGGAACATTTTCCGAAGTTCTCAACAATCACCGTAGTCTAGATGGAAATTTTGTTGCCATTAAAAAGGTTTCAGTGGATGAGCGAGATCGAAAAAGCAATAACGGAAATTAAGCAGGCATAAGATGCAATAATACGCCCAACAGGAGGTTGATAGATGGCACGTAGTAGATGACAGAATGGTGACGTGTTTGGTTCAAGAACCAGGAAAGTGGAGGGTGGTTGTCCACACATGTAGGAGGGATCATTTCTTCGCCTATTCGCACTGTGGCAGTGTGGCTGGACACCCTGGTGTTGAACAGACAGTCAGAAAGGTCCGTGGCCATCTTTTTTATCAGTTCTCAGTAAAGATTTAGGAGATATGTGCGGCAATGCAGGGAATGTTACCTGTACAAGATGCATCGAGCGCGCAGGAGGTAAAAGCATTGCCCCCACATACCCAAAGACCGTTTGAGACGGTGTGTTTAGAACTAATGGGCCCTTAAAACAGTTAAAGGGGTGGTATGAGGTTTCTCATTGTGGTAACAGACAATGTTTCATGCTGGACAGAATTGTACCCGACTAGCGGAGCAAGTACAAGGAATTTAGCCAGGGTATTGGAGGAATAGTGTTTCCTGTGCTGGGGAATCCCACGTAATTCGTTAACAGACTATCCACAGGCAAGGAAAGGAGGGAATTGTGTATGCGGTAGGGAGTTAAACACGTTACAATGGCTATCTATCACACTAGAGCCAACCCTGGGGAACTTAGAAACCAAGATATCAAGGCGCAGTTATGACTATGTGTGGGTGAAAATCACACCGCTTGTGCGGATCACTGTCCTACCATTCTCCATACATTTCGAAGGCGAGTAAATGCAGCAACAGGGAGATCACATGCAGGGGTCTTGTTGGGATGCAATGTATGGCTTCCAGGAGAGGCGAAATGCCCACAGAGAGAAGAAAGTAGCGAGTTGCCCAGTACCAATATCCAAAGACAGCAGAAGCAAAAATGTTTGTGTGAAGTAAGACAATGGCAAGAATGTTAGACAGCACAATGGCTTCCTGTTACGAAACGACCACCACCGGAAGTGAGTGATGGGCAAGAGATATATGTAAGAATCCACCCACAGTCGATGGCAAGAAAAGATTTCTGTGCAGGATTGGCCGCATGATGGAGTGGACTGTATTATGTATTGCAAAGAATGGGTTGCCCACATATATGATCCGCATGGACAGATGGAAGGTTCGGTTACACCAGAACGACATCTGGCTAATCCCGGGTGCCATCGATGATGAGGTCGGTCCCAGCATGTCCTGACTCCATGATGGCACAGGCCGTGTCTGTCAAGGCCTAGGAGAGGTGCGATGAGACACGAGGTTTGGCAGCACTTCAGGGGGAGAGCCAGTAGGAGACCCAGCCGTGCACACAGAGAAGGAAGCACCACCAGAGATGCCGCTGAGCTAGAACGTCGCTAACGATTTTGTAAGGAGAAATTCTAGAAATGTACATTTTCCTACAATAACATAAATTATCAACAACAATAATTTATCACATAAAATAACTAAAATTACAGCTATACTAATCCTACCCTACTTTTAATAAAAAGTAAATAAGATGATCACAGTGTGAATTAAATATTGTTTTTATTGAATGTAGCAGAATAATTACATGAATTGAACATATTTACGATAGTTTACAGTTTATATTGCACAATTTACCGTAATTTCAAAAAGTAGAAAATAAAATTCGTGGGGGAATGGAATTGAACTTTTATACTCTTGAATCTTCACTCTAGGCCTTTACCTTAGGGATTAAGAAAAGTCACCCCGTTAACACGATCAGGTTAAAACTCTTTTAATATCTTACTCGGTGCATTCGAAAAGTCATCGAGTTAATGATAACTTGTGTTCGTAAAGATACCTGGGTGAACTAGTTCCTCGAGTCGATTAACTCTGGGCTAAAACTAGGTATAGTGGAGACACACTTGAAATGGTGCATAAATATGTAAACTTTATACAAAAAAAACATATAAACGAAAATATTTTTTGAAGTCTGGAAACGATCAATGCAATCCGTTTAACCACAAGTGATCGTTAAGTGTGGTCACGTGACCATGTTAACCCAGTTAACTTTACCTGGTTACTTGTCGCAAGTGCTTCTTACCATCTGTGCTACCTAACCAATTTTAAATAATGTGAGGAAAACTCCCAACTTTTTCATTAGCCACAAAATCGTGGAGATTTAAGTAATATACCCTTAATTTTGGTTTATTGGGTTACTTTAGGATAGTTAAATCCAAGAGTACATGAGTTCGCTCTCTTCACCTAGTTATATTCAGTGTAAACCTTCAGACATAGTGGTGTCGCTATGATGATTACATGTAAACGAAATGAAAGACGAACAAACAAAATGAAAGGCTGAGTGTTCATGTTATCTCGGAAAATTGCGATTCGAAAGAGGGGACATATTTAAAAAGTATTTTGTATGGTTTTTATCAGTTTATTTGTTGTCACTTTACTTGATACTCGTTTGACTGGCACCATTGTATTTTGAAAATCTACAGACAGAGCGAGTTGCTAGAAATCAGATTGAAGTGACTGTTTTATCAGTCGTCTTATGGCACATCTTAACTTTGACTAGTGATGGGTAGTTCACAAACTACCAGTTCATTTTGAACTGGTTTTGAAAAAGAACGAGGTGCATAGTTCACAGCGAAATAAAATAACTAGTCTCTTGTGATATAGGTCAGTCGTTCTCTCAGTACCTGTAATTATGCCAGGTGCCACAATGTGCATGCTCAGATAATTCATCGTTTGTCACTCCCTGTAACTCCCCCCCCCCCCAGTTATTCCACCCTTTTCTATCTGCCTCTGTCTATCGGTATCTTTGTTTTCGCTCGTTCAGCACTGCATCGAACTATGGGGATCGCAGGCCAACCTAGTTCAATAGTGAAATGAGTCGCAAATCGGTCGGGAATTGCATGACACACTGCGCAAGCCAGTTGGCAGACCTATAGCCATGCAGTGATTTTTCATTCTTTCTTACTTACTCGTACCGACCCCAATTGCGTAATTGGTTGTACGAGGGTATGCGGTACGATGGGTTCCGGGTTCAAAACCCAGTCATGGTATGGGTGTTTGTGTCGTCCATTTAACTTATTTCATACTCATCGGCACTAAGGACTTCGTTGTTACGGTACTGTAAATACCTATGAATATACATCTGATAGCCGCACTAATATGAGTATAGATACAACAGTAAAATATAGAAAAACGCTCATCAATGTATTGTCAAGTTTTACACACTCACAATAAAGACGTGAAGAACAGCTTTTTTTATAATATTCACTCAATACTTCGGATATAGATTTTTGAAATTATTTGCATCATATTAAAATTAAGTTATTTTTGTCATTAAACTTCTGTTAAAATGTTTCTAATACTGGGACGAATAAATCCAGTGTGTCGGAACCATTTTTGTTGTGTTCGTACATTTATGACTTAGAAAAATTAAGTTTACACTGTTGTCTCTCTGTCTCTCGCAACACAACCTATTATAATATTGTTGTGGTTATTACTATCCGTGTCAAAAATAATTTGGTGTCATATTACACAACACATGCGTGGATATAAACATATTTTCACTATTAATTTATCTTACTTCTATATAAAAAATAAGTAATTTTATCTACACACAATAATGCACTAATGCTTTAGCAATTAATTTTTAATATATCACTTATTTGCTTGTCTTTCTGTTTCACGCTTGCTTATATTCTTTTAGGGTGGCGTGGCGCACTTGGGGGGGGAATGGAACTGTGAAATAGGAAACAGAGAAAAACCTATCCATTTCTCAGACCGACGTCACACTTGCGTTCTGCAGTTACGCCAATAGGCGTGATCATTCGACTGTGAACTGGATAGTTCAAAAGAATGGTTCCTAATGAACTATTCTCAAATGTGAATAGACCTAGTTCATTCTATTGAACTACATTCCCCACATTAACTGTGACTGTGTCATGTAAAGAATCATGCTCATACCACAGTCCTCACACCTCACCATCAAAAAATGCGATTTAATTCAGATTCAATGCTTGCACGCTGTAAAAATGTTATATCTCGATTTCCTAGTAAAATTGTTATAACATGGTTGTGAATCAAAAATGATACCAAACCGAGATAATTACGCTTTTAAACATATAAAAGTATCCATATATATTTTTGTGAAATCGACCCTTTAACTCGATAAAATATTGTTATCTCGTATGTTGCCAGCTCTGTTAAGCATTAACATGACAAGTGCATATTGACGTGAAGCGCGAATAAAGTTAAAATTTTTAATTAATAATTATATTGTCTCTTTCGTGTTATAAATATATTAACATGAGATTCGTTTGTGTAAATTGTGGCGAGGAAATGACGGATCTTTATAAACAATATAGTGCGTCAGTGCTAAAGTTAATGGATTGTGTACGTGTATTCATTAAAAAATATTGGCCTATCCATATATCTGGTCAATGTTTGAAATAAATCCGGGTTTTTTTTTTTATACTCTTTGTTTTTTTTTTTTTAGGGGGGGGGGGGGGATTTTCCAGGTTTTTTAGAATTAAAAAATGTGTAAATATTCCAAATATATGTTTTGATTATGTTTAACCTGGATACGTATATTTTACTTTTTTAAATCAAATGCCTGTATTTTGAATCTGAATTTCTGCTAAATATCGCGTGAAGGAAAAATGGGATATAGCAATTTATGTAATGTAGTTAGCTAGTGTTATATTCAACATGTAGGTACACAATGTTATAGCAAAAATAATTTTTTTTGTGTCAAATATCAGGTTCGTTCGGGCGACCTGAGCGTTTTACTCTCGAGAGCATGATAATTTCTGAGAGCAGGAAAGAGTAAAGAGCCCACTGCTCTTTTCTGCTACCAACCGAATGCCAAAAGCAATGGAACTGTTTTACTACTCAGCTTATCACAATATCGTTAATCTGTAATTATTATCTTTGATTGAGTATGGAATTGTAGGGCGACGAACAGTTTCGAGGCAGCAAAAAAAGGGTATGTCCGGTTAAAAGATGATGCCTGGTAACCCTACTAGCATCAAGTACTGAAATATGGAAAAATAATCTATGCAACGACAGTCATAATTTTGGCATAACCCTAACCTTGCGACACCTGATAAAAAAATCTGAGTTATTGATAATTAGGGGTAATTCAGCATCAATGTTATTGCTTGGCACGTTAAAGTGGCGTGTGATTGGTTATGACAAGTATTTAATAATCACTGCAACTGTTATGTTAACACTCGCCTTCAAGGATGAACGTAATATTTTTATCATTATCTACAATTACATTTACATGCCCTAGAGCAGTTTTTAGAGGATGACCAAACATATTCACAAAAAAATAAACGTGACAGAAAAGATTTTGATGCAAGACTAGCACTATCTCGTAGTCGAGACTATAAACAAACATATTTGGTGCCTTTTTTTTCCTTGCTCTCTATCTTCTGCTCCTCTGCTCTTCCCCAACAGCAAGAGTAGAAAGTTCATGCTCTTTGTGAGAAATGGAGAAGTGTTCCTGATACCCGAACAGCCATCCAAAAAAAAAACACTCCTGGTCTAAGGAACGCTCAAAATGAAAAGGAGCAAGAAAAGATCAGAAGTAGTCGAAAGCTCAGGTCACCCGAACAAACCTATCACCATGTAGCAGTTTCAGCATTTAAAGCTTTTTTATTTATGTTTATTTACTTTTGAGCGTTATATTCATATTTGACAGTAAGATAAATCCCCTGCTGTAAGTATTGACTAGAGTTTTATATTTTAGGACATCACCTCAAAAATTGAAATTTATTAAATTTATTTATTAACAGTTAGCACACATTTTAGCTGTTAACTTATTTATTTATACGTTTTGGCTTGATGCCTTTGGAAGTGATAATTTTTATTGGTTTTTTCTCTTTGCCCAATACGTATTATCACTACAGCTTTGCCACTACCATAGGACCAGCTGCGGCGTTGGATGGCAGTGGTGACCTATGAACAGACTGGAAGGTGGTCGTAAAAACGACATGGGTTTGGTGAGGCAGGCGCCTTCGTAATAACTTCTCTTCATTTGGGTAGCATGACCATTGGAATGGTCGGGACAGCATCCTCAGATGCATGGAGTTGGGCCTGGTAGTCGGCCTTGGCGCAGGATGGCACCGGGAACAGGAAACTGGTGGCCTCAGCATTGAGTGACGATTGGGTGACCAGGGTGATCGCGGTCACTGGTACCAGCTGAACTGTGGTCTTGAGGGAGACCTTGTGTGGGCTGGTAGTTCTTGCAGGTGCCTCGCTCATGGGAGGTGGATGGCTGTTGCGTCGTCTGGCACTGTAGCCTTCTCGCTGAGATGGCTCGCTGGAGCTAGGGGTGATGGTGGAGTTTGTCATGGCAAAGGCTTCGGGAGTGAATTCTGATTGACGGTAGTATGTTCTGAAGTCTTGCTGGTGATGGATGTAAAGTAGTGTCCGAAATGGTCAATTAGAGGAATTAGGGTTTAGGAATTTAGGGTGGATGGGTTTGAACAGGGATTTAGTGTGCTACTTCACCTCAGTAAATTACAACACTAAATCCCCAAATATGTAGTGCCTAAACTTGGTTACATGGTAGATTTAGTAATCTAAATAATGTTCTCGAAGCTGTTTCGGACATGGCTTAAGACAAGGTCATTGGAGTTTCGATTCTATGTCTTAGTGGGTTTTGCCAAGATACTTTGGTTGTGCTGGGAGTCCACATTTCAGGTTGATTGGCGTACTTCCATATGAACTCGGACGGCGTTGACGGCAGCATCCGTTCAGATTCCTTGGGCTTAGGCTTTGTGGGATTTCTACCTTAGTTGGCACGGAGTTTACAGTCCTTGGGCTAGTTGGCTTCTCCTCATCCCTTTCCTTATGTTGCAACTTCTGTTCTTCCTTGGGAGGGATGTGGTGAGCGGACTCTTCTATGTCGTCCAGCGTTTCAGAGATAATTGATGTGGGTATTTGCACGTCGGGGTTGTGGGTGTTCCAGGGTACGGCCTCATTTGTCGTGTAGTGGCTTTATGTATGCACCCCCCCAGTTATCCTCTGTCTTGTACATGTTTTGTTGGCATCCGATGACCTTGTAGAGGCCTTCCCACTTTCCTGTGAGTCCCACGCTCAACTAATTGATGCCTTGGCTCAAGGGATTATTGTGGAGTAAGACAGCTTCGCATATTTTGAAGACTCGTACACCAGTGCAAGGTGACTGATAATCCCTTGTGATATATGCCTCCTGATTGTCCCTTGCTTTGTCTACTTGGGCCAGAGCATCTAGACGTATGTTTTAGGGATGAGGCCTCTCTGTGGGCTCATGTTCCCACTGCCAGTCCCCTAGTCGTAGTGTCTGGACCAGGAGGAGCTGACTGGGATTTGAGTTCATTGCTTCGTTCGTGCGGCGTTGCAGAGTGAAAAGAATTCTGGGAATATAGTGATACCAGTGTTTCTGGTCTTCTCCCACACTGAGTCGGAGGAGTTATTGAATTCCTGGTTCCTCTGCTTCGTGGGGTTGGCGTGAGGGTGATCTGGGGGAATTTTCCAGGTTTCAGCTTTCCATTCTTGACATGCTAGTAGCCACTTCTTACTAGCAAACTGGGTCCCGTTGTCAGTCTCAGTATGCTTTGCGGGTATCCCCGGCCCCCGCCATGGGAAAATTTCATTGTTTAATTTCCCTATAATGTGGTGGGTTTTTTCATGGTTTAGCAGGGGAAAGGCTTCTATCCACCAGGAGAACAAATCCGTCACAGCCAAGAGGTACCTGTTTCCCTTGGTGCTGCGGGGATAGGGTCCCATAATGTTAACGGCTATCTGTATCCACTGGATGTGCGGCTTTGGAGGCTTGGCCGTCTGCTATCGTACAAGGTAGGCCTTGTTTTCGCAACACGTGGTGCAGCTGCGAACGTACTGGCAGACGTCTCGGCTCATACCTCATCCCTTAGATACATCTATCTTGCGATGTCAGCGAAAGTTTCCTGGGTACCAGGGTGTCCTGCGTCGGGATGGTTGTGAAAATTGCGGCAGATATCGGCGTGCAAGTCCTTGGGTAGCCAGATCTTCTATTTAGTATCCAGCTGATTGCTGCGTGACCAAATGACTTCTCATAGCGTGAATCGTTGTAGTTGTTTTTATAGGAGTTCCTTTACATCCAATGCCTGCTGTTGATGGTGATCAATCTGTCTTCGGCTCATTCGGAGCTGCAGAAGCTGAGTTGCTCTTCTGGACTACTTTGTCCGGCATGGCATCTTCTTCCCTGTCTGTCTGCCTGAGCAATGTTGGTCTTCAAAATCAAATTGGGACAGAAAGAGGTCGCATCTTCTGTCTGTTCTCAAAATGAAGTGAGTTCCCTCCAGGTGGTAGCTTTATTTTCGGATAGCCCAAATAACTTCAAGGCAGTATTGCTCATTGATATGATACTTTTGCTCTGGGGCGTTGAGCCGGATGCTGGCATACACAACGACAATAGGATTGCCGTCCGGATCCTCTTGGTGTAAAACGGTGCTTAGACAGTTTTTGCAAGCATCAGTCTGCAGGATAATGGGTCCCTCTCCTTGTGGCCAATGCTAAGGTGCTAGATATTCTGGAAACTGTCCTTGAGGGCCTGGAAGGCGGTGTGATGTTCAGGTAACCACCGCCACTATGCTTCCTTTTCCAATAGCGGGTGTAGAGGTGCCATCAAGTCCGATGTTGGGCAGAAAGTCTTGGAGAGCCAGTTACACAATCTGAGAAAGCGATGGAGTTTCTTCTTGGTGCATGGTTCCTCAGCTTCCTGTATAGCCTGTATCATTATTTCTTAGGGAAAATTGCCTTCAGTGGAAATAACATGGTCCAGGTAATCAATGGAAGTCTTTCCGAATTGGCTCTTCAAAAGTTTTGCTCTCATACCATGGAGTTCCAGCCGTTACAATACTCGTTGCAAGTGTGTGAGGTGTTCCTCCCAAGATTTGGAATAGACAATCACGTTGTCGAGGTAGGCAAAACAAAACTGTCCAGTGTAGCCAGTCAAAACTGCTGCCCACATTAACCATTAAAACATTGCTGGAGCATTCTTGAGTTCGAAGGGCATGACTCTGAACTGAAGGGTCTCTCCTTTTTGGCTGTCAGAGTGCACCACTATTTGCCAATAACTAGACTGCATGTCCAAGGTGCTGAAGACTTTTGCCTTGCAGATTGTGCACCAGGTCGAGGGCTGAGGGATTAATTGAAAGCACGATGTCATTCAACACTTTATAGTTCATGCAGAACCTAAGTTATCTGTCTTTTGAGAACTAGTACAACGTGGGAGTTGTATGGTGAGTCCGACGGCTCAGCCATACCTTCAAGCTGTTCCATTATAAGGCAGTGGCCTGGCTGAAACCTTACGGTCAATTATAGATAGGTGCGGACGAGTTGAGCAATATCTCGTGCTGGATAGTGCATTTTTGATCCAGCATTCCCCCAGATCCGAAAGCGCCGGTGTGTTCGTCGAGAACTTCTTTCAACTGTCACAACTGCATCTCTCTAAGGTCATGGTTAATTTCCTCTTCGCAGAGGGCTTGAGGGGTCAGGTGGTAGGGCCAGTGTTCCCAATTCGCGGTTACACGAAGGTTGTTGCCCAGGTACATTTCCTTTTGCCTAAGGTGCATTATGCATTGTTACTGCTGAAGCCAGCGGTGGCCTATTATTAATTTCTCTTGGACGTCGTGTGACATGACGAACTGCGCTTGAGTCTTGATTTTGTGAAATTCAACCATGAGGGTTGTGCGACCGTCGATGGTGAGTGTGAATTCCGGCTTTGCTATTCGCACAGTTTTGGTTTGGGGGTGTAGGGTTGCTCGCTGGTCTTCTGTGTGGATGTTTCTTCTGATGAAATATCCGGATGCGGCCGAGTCGAGCAGCGCTAGCACGTTCTTCCCATTAATTTGAACTTGTATATGTGGGGCTTCAGGTACCTCAGCTTCCTCGTCTAGGAGCTGAATGGTTTGCCCTTCTTGTCTGACAGGGTCACCTCTTTTGGTCCTCTGGCGGCGTTTCCCTTCTGTGGTCCACTATTGTTGCCGGTGTCAGCTTGGGTGGTACGCGGTATACAGATGGCACCCCTTCTTCTGCTCGTTCCTGCCTTGGCGCCGGTCGGTGCAGGTGGTCCTTATTGTAATGGATGTGGGGCAAAACCAGTAGGCCTACTTCGGTAGACGTGGAGTGGACGGTGCAGATGGTGGCTTGTCTGACTTCATTTACTTCGTAG
This sequence comes from Dryococelus australis, assembly GCA_029891345.1. Classification (NCBI taxonomy): domain Eukaryota; kingdom Metazoa; phylum Arthropoda; class Insecta; order Phasmatodea; family Phasmatidae; genus Dryococelus; species Dryococelus australis. The sequence goes on from CM056997.1 coordinate 74,566,426, forward strand.
GCTTTGGATGGTTCAGGATAACTTGCGCCTTGAAGTTATTCTCAGTTTCCCATGCACTGTCTGTTAGGTTGTCCACAGTGAGTGGCTTGGGGATGAGTAGAATGTTTCTCAGTCAAGGTATCAGAGGGTTACTTAATAACGTTCCTCCTCTTGTTCAGGGAAAATCCTGTGGTACATTTGTACTTTTCTGCGAACAAAAATTGCGGTGTTAAGGTGGGAGGCTGGTCCTGAGTTATGTGGTCTGTATTCCATGGCACGTTGACAGACTTCGCATTGATACACCAATCCTGGGTGGATAATGCGCTCCTCTGGCCAACCGATGCATACATGGTGGTAGATATCACCTCATACGATACAACGCACTGTGTGGGTGCCACACCTTATACAGGTTATCCAATTGCAGAATGCCATTTGCCCTGTTCTGCAATTGTCACACTGATATTCTATGCCATTGGTGAAACGGGGTTCATCTACCTAGCTTAGGCAGGTATATTGGTACCATTGTTGACGATGGGCATGCTGAATTCTGTGGTTCCCCATGATGGGGCAGTTCGACTAAGAACAGCTGTTGTGTTTGGTTGCTGCTGCAACTATGCAGTTGAGCTCTGGCTCGCTCATGTTGGTGACTTACATTCTGGGTGTGGTTTGGAGCACCATAGAGTGTTTATTGGACTCCCCAAAGTCGAGGCAGTTTTTGACTGGGTCTTGCTGACCTGTTCGTGCTGCCTAGCCAATACTATTACAGTCAAATGCCCAGTTGGGCGCCAGAAAAATGCTAATTCTTCCTCTTAGCGTGATGCCTCGGCTGACTGGACGATCACTACGTCAAGGAAGGTTGGTTTTGTGGGGCGCTAGGTCAGGAGCACCCCTCTAGCGGGGTTTTATGGGTTTTTACTTTAGTCTGTCCGTGGCACTGGTGCCCATCCAGTGTAGGGAACTGGCTTGGTAGCATTGCGGCAGGGCATGAAATCTGGTTTGGCTAAGATGATTTTACATTTCAGACTAGTGGCTTTCGGTGGGATACCTGGGCGACGTGTAACCTCAGATGTAGGCTTGACTTTCGTTGTTTCTGTGGGGCGTATGTTAGCCGCAGGTGGTTAAGCAGTCCGGCGTTCAGAGCTAGTGTGTGCTGTCGGGGTCGGCGCTGCTGATTTGAGCCTGACGTCTGTGATCGGGATTTCCAAAGACTGACCTGGTAAGCTTTAAGTACTCAGCAATCCAGGGGTGTGTCTCCCTGTTCAGGTGTGTAGGTGGTGCAAATAGGTCCTTAGGAATCTCCAATGTTACTGAAAGTTGTAAGCGGCGCATTGCCTGGGCTTAGTCCTGGGGCGAGAGCTTGTTGAGCGTAGCTATGAGGGAGCTTACTCTTACAGATGCCCAGAGGCAGTTAGCACGTGTTTTACTTTCTCAAGAATACCACTCCAACGGAAGTAAGGCATGTGGATATCAAAACACACTCTCACATCTGTGAGGCGAATGCAGGGTTCGTCTAGTCCTACTTGGTGTAGAACCACGTGGAGCATCTGCCAATGCAACGGACACCCTATCACAGTGCTCAGTGCCTAAACGCAGTGAGCACTGGGAGTCGGGCCTTGCTATTGACAGTCCGTGCATGTGGGTGAATGCTCAGAAGTTCAAGTCTTCCCAACTTAGAGAACGACCCCTCCGGCTCCTAAACGCGATGGAGAGGGCAAGCATTGAGCCGACAAGCTGAACTTGAGGGACAGAGTACCTGTGTCCAGGCTCTACCGTTCTGCCTACTGTGGTATGCAGAAAGGTTGGCCGACTCTAGTGCGTGTGGGTATTCTAAAAGTGTGTTGGCTCAAATGAGTAGGTTACCTGGGTCACCTGCATTCCCCTCAGCGCGTGAGGTTAACTAAGAAATATGCTATGTCTACAGGAAAGGTATACCCTTGAGTCAGATAAACTTTGTTTATTCCATCTGACGAGAAATAAACAAGTGGTGTTGTACTACCTCCTAACGCTGGCAGAAGCTTAGGGAAGCTTAAACTACGTTATCCAGTCAGATGCATTCTGGTCCTTAGCTAACAATGGTGGGGTAGACGAGCGCTATTAAAATAACTTGAACTGGTACTAACTCCCTACGCATGTGTTTGCCCACAAGGAGCCACAATTGTAATGTCTAAGTGTGTCGACGTTGTGGCGGTTTAGAATCTCCTGCACAAATGCGGTGAAAACTAAGCAGTTTAAGAAGGAAGGCTCCAGCGACGAGGTGCGGAGGAGACCAAGGAGTAGGGTTCCCTTTTGCAAAAATACGGTCAAGGGAGAATGGGCAGATCTAGGAGCATAGTTGTGGAGAGGTGATAAGCGATAGCATAGCTTCATGGAGGCATAACATCACCACTGTCCGGCTTTGAGATGAGGAGACTGTGAAGCATACTGGTGTAACCCCATCTAGCGGTGTGCAGTGGAACTCAGTGCCCTGATGCATAGTGTCGGTGGGCCGGTGAATAATAAAATCTGCAGGCTGGAACATCCATTCTTGCCGTAGCAAACAGTAAAATTTCTTAACATGTTGTGGCTGGTCAACAATGGAAACTCCGTTGAATTCACGTGCCGTGCTATGCTTACTGATGAGCTGAAGTCATTTATGCCATTGTTGCAAAAGATGGCGTGTCAATTTAAAATCATTAATAAAGACATACAGTCAGAAAATAATTGAAGGTACCAGTGGTTAGTCTATACTCATACAGTAATAGTTTGTAACTAGGCAGATCAAGTGGCCACCTGACACATTGCATCTTATCTTTACATCAAAATGTGACAATACGAAAATGAGTCATGGTACCATTTGACTATAAAAAACAAATTATTGAATAAAAGGTATAAATATTAACAAAACAATAATAACTTGTGAACCTTAGGTCTATAAATACATGTCAGATATTAGCTCATACAAATTGTTTGCACTCCTTGAACATTATTTTTCTTAAATACATGTGTTGTGTGTCTAATGCCTTCTTTGTGGTTGGGTACGGCCCTAAATTTGGATGTTAACATGCTATTCAATATACATATGCAGTGACATGTAAAGGGAACTGGTATGGAACCAGTTCAACAAATTACAGAGGATTGCCTGGTTTAATACTGTGTGCAAATAATATGAATGCAGAGGAACACTGCAGACTTCCTTACTTAGTTTTTTGTCAGAATGCAGGTTTGCTATGAAGTGATTTAACTGCAGAAGTGGGAGTTAGTATGTATGTGCTACATACACTCATCTCAAAGAGTTCATGCATGAAAATAATTAAACTGTGGTCAATGTATGACTTAAGCAGGTGGGATGGGTGTAATTTAATGTTTTCTTTGCAGAGAAGTTGTCACCAGGTGGGAGACAAGTACATTGAGTATGACCCTGTTATCATAATGATCGACCTGATGCTTCTGAACAAACAAGCGTACCGACACATTGTGTTCAACACCAGTTTCCAGGTAATACAGGGAGTTGCTTGCAGCTGGTCATGTTGGCAGTGCGTCTGCAAATTTAGTGTAGGGAATGAAAGTCATCTGAGTGGAATTTAATGATTGGTGTTTAATTTTCATTTAAAGATAAGTTACTGCATAGGTAACCAAAGTTAAAAATATTGTCATGTTTTTATTAAAGTACATAAATTCCATGCTCAGTTTTGTAAAAGTTATTCTAAAGAAATCAATCAATCAGTTGTGTGGATTTTTTCTTCCCCATTGTATAACAATATAATCAGGCAAAAGTAAAGTGTTATGTGCTTTGTAATGTAACAAAGGTCTTTCTCAGTGCTGTAGAAAGGTTGGTGTGTTGTGAGAGTTGGTGGGACATTGTGCAGAATCACTGGAAGCTGGCGGTCGTGTTGTTGCTGGTTGAGGCCTATGCTGAGTGGACAACCACGCAGGCCAGAGTGAACAATGAAGGTTCTGGTCTGCCCTCCCCACACTGGTTTGAAGGCGAGGAGCATTTCTACTTCACCTGCATCTACTCCATTCTTGGTGAGTTGGCTCAGTACATTTTGCAATTGTTTTGTGACCATGCTTCTGAGTTATAGGTATCACATTTCCCTTTATAATTGTCACACATTCATCCTTTTAAAAAATATAACTTAGTATTTCAGATATTGGCTTAGTAATTACATACTTGACAGGAGAAAACATTAACAGAACCAATTTTCAATGTAACATTAATTGTGTTCCTAATTAGCACTTTAAATGAATTACTTTTAAATTATATAGGTTCACATATTGTTCTTAAATTTTTTGCTTATGCAATCATTAGGGTTGTGTGAATGTGACTTTTCTTACAAAACAAAAATGAAATATATGTTATAAATGTTCGTGTAACTGTAACAAAAATGAATAATACTGCCATTAGATCTGTCTTAATGAAAGTTAATGAATTCCATAACATTTTAGCAAGTTATTCGTTATAACAAATTTGTTGCAAAATCAAACCAAAAAATGTAGGATATGGAGTATTTACCACAGGGAATCTTTTGTATATTTAAATTTTTGTTTTACGTAGTTATTTGTTATAAAATAATGAAAACAAACAAGATTATTTACAGGCAAAAATTTTCTTTGTTGGTGCACTAAATGAACATTATTTTACATCCAAAAATTAATCTAAATAGAAAATTTTTGTTTTGTTACAACTTTCGGTAACTAAATTTTTTACCAAAATGAAAATGAAAGTTATTGTTTCAGTATACCGAATATTCGCACAACCCTAGCAATCATCCAGTGATACGGAGTGAACTTGCTAGCAACAAGTACAGCATCCATTGTACTACAGTACTACTCTTGTGTTATCTGTTGCTCAGTACAGTCAGGCGCAACCTTGCTTCTTCCTTTGTATGCCTGTTCTCTCCTTCAGCTTTCTGTGGGCATCCCCTTTGTAAGTTCTTTGTGGCAAAATGTGATTTCAGTTTTGCCCTTTAATCTCATAAGAGTGCAGTAGCAAGGCATCCTTGCTTTTTATTTAATTTTGTTTTGATTTAATTCTGCTGCCCTCTGCTACTTTTGGCGGCAACTCATCATAACATTGAATTACTTCAACTCGTCCCTTCCATACTTTGTGGAATGGGTGGCTAATGGAGATCACCATTCCCACAAATGTGTTTGGGAAAAGGGGGGGGGGGGGGGATGTACGGCACATTCTTACATGATTCGGTTTGGCTATAATGCCAAAACAAGGATCACAGCTTTTAGGCAATAAGAAAATAGTTCCTTTTTTTAGCACTTAAAATTTATGCTGATCTGTTATGTGATGGTGACAATTATGGAATAAAATGTGGTATTCTGGTGAGAAATATGCAGAGGTAAAATATTTCACATGTGTGTAACAAACCCATTTAAATTAACAATATGCATTACAAATGTAGTAATAAAATTTATATGTAGACCAAGTTTAGTAAAGTACTGTAAGTGTCATTTGTTATTATTTTGAGATTATTTTGTGCACCTTGAATTTTTTCTTTGTAGTTTATTCTGGAAACAACATGTACGTATTAAGATTTGAGATCAGGGCTCTGATCCATAGTTTTGTACACACTTGGGGAAACTTAATTTGTACTGCAAACACGTAAGCAGAGAAGAAATAAAATTCACTGAGTTTTGTAAATGAAACTGCATTTTTTAATTGTATTGATATTATTTCTCTAAAAATGAAGTTTGTTATTAAAATTGAGGTTTTGAAATGTTTAAACTAAATTACGTATATCTACTTACCAAACAGCCATGAGATTTCATAACATAGCTTAATGGTTTTAGTAAACTTGTCAAGTCAAAATTGAAAACTGACAAAAGCGATTCCTGTTATTTTTATTTAAATTTTTTTATTAACCATAGTTATTTTTCTCCTTACAAAATAATAACTTATGCTAGTTCAGTGTATCACTGATGGTGCCAGGCAAGAATTCCATGGAGAGTGTGGAATGTATTCACTAGATGTCATTGCTTTTGTGCCACTGATCTGGTAGGAATTTGCAAATACTTAACAGTGAAGCAAGTGACTACATTTGACATGAAAACATTATTCTTTGCAAGGAATGGAAGGATGTTTATAGATGTAAACTTAAAAATGCAATATTAATATTTTAGAAAAGTCATAGTTTTAATTGATAAAATGTGGTATCCAGAAAATCCTTATTAACGGTCTCAGGTTTGTTAACCTTCCAACATTTCATTTAAGGTGCAGGAGACGCGACATGATGTACGTGCCAGAACACCTACATGCCAGTTTGGTGGTGGTGGGATCATATTTATTGAGTTTTTTCCTGCAAGAATGGGTGTCCTAAGTGGTTGATGTTCAATGAATAATTTTAAACAGTCCTCTGGAAAACTTTCCAGCTTAAAGTTACTTAAATAAGACAATAACAACTCTCCTTGGAAAACGTGAGATACCAAGAAGCCTGTCCCGCTGTATTGAAGGTTAGTCTTTCCATTGCCCCTGCCTATCAAAGCCCGTGAGAAACGAAGCTAGCCAGCAATGCAAGTTAATTGCTCCTAAGCGAGCAGTGCATGTCGTCCACACACCAGCAAACCTACCCTGTTGCTAGCCGCCCCGAGAGAGGACAGCAGGGTCGTTACAGACCCAAACCGAGACAAGGGATAGGGGCCGAAGAAAGCCGAAGGATGAAGGGACCCGAAAGACATGCCACAGAGCAGAATGTAAGGCAGGCACCCGGCACAACATCAGTTGTTCCAAGGCAGCTTGTCCCCACACCTTCTAGTGCGGGGGCTCTCTGTCATTCTTCCGCCTTAGAAGTCATCCTCTTAAGGACCCTCCATAAGAACGTGATCTCCTAACAACCAAAACTGATGTCTTCAACCCTCATTACAGCCGCAAAGAGTTGTAGCTTTCCTCTCTGGATACTTACTGTCTAGCTTCACCACCCCTTTACACCCATACTACAATTGGTGCCCCAAGTCCGTTTGGAACTAACAGAATTCAGTTAAGATTCAGTTTTTTTTCACAGCTACCTAGTTGTTGCTTTTTAAGCTGACAAACCTCTTCACCCTATCTTGCCCAGTAGAAGACTATTGTAGATATTGGCGTAACTCGATAATTTAACTAAAATTCATGCATCATTTTCTCAATATCTTCTGAAAACATTATTCATCTTTTCAATCTCACCCCCAAAATGAAGATAATTTGACCCAAATCTGCGTTCTCAATTAAGCACCCTTTTTTTACAAACATACTTTGTTCAGTGTTTGATCAGTGGTCCATTTTCAGGGTAAATGATGCTACAATTAGGTCAGAAAGGCAAATATTTAAAAATGATATCACAAGAAAATTCTTGGAATGTCATCAAAAATATGATGATTTAGCCCGAAAATTAGTCTTTAAAGAACCGCACACAAAGAGTGAACACAAGTTGAAAACAGATTTTGATTTGGGCTTTGAAATATTTGGCGTGGAATTAGAAATTGGTTGAATTTTAGTTAAATTTTTCAGTTGCGCCAATATCTGCAAAAGATTTGACGTGGGGATTAGAAATTTGTTTGAATTTAGCGTGAAATGGGTTGAATTTTAGTTAAATTATTGAGTTGCGCGAAGATCTGCTATAGTATTCTACTTTGCCTTAATAACATTTTCCCATAGGTTACCTAGTGTGTGAAAAAAAGTAGGTGATAATATGGATCACCGTGTTTTGTTCTGGATGGAATGAAATACATAATTCACTCTAACCACTGTTATACTTGTCTAGAGTGAACTGTGTACCTTTCCCATCCTGGTGTCATCCCGCAAAGGAGAGGCAGGGGACAGTACTTAGTGTTTTATAACCATATTTCCAACTCTACAGTAGGACTATGGGCCATCCTTAACCAGGACTGCCCGTATGTCAAAGACAATACACATTCTCAGGCTACCCATACTGTGGACAAAGGCTCACGTCTGGCTTGCACAGTATGGTAGAACCCCCTATTAGCAAGATACGTGTTGAAGCATCTAGGCCACTTAAGTCAGCTAACCCACTCCTTCCAGAGCGTATAGACCAACTAGAAGGAGTGCCAGGCCTGACGAGGACTGACCTAAGTGCCTCTGGGGACACTACTAATTAGGGACCTATTGCCGGCTGCTTCAGTGAGGGGGGAACTGTAGCACCCTTCCCGCTCATGCCATTCGCCCGCAGATAAGGAAGCTGGTGGAACAATAGAACAGCTGCCATCCTTGCTAATTATCACTCGCAAGGTACTCCACTTACATCAGCTATCACTGCCCAACCCCCCAGGAATGAGCTCAAGCCACCTGCCAACTGCTGAAGCCTCACTTTCCATTCTCTTTGGCCCTCGCATTTCGACCCCAGGAGCTGGCCACCATGTGGTCAGCTATCTTTACCTAGGGCTGCTCTGCTCCTGGGAGTTGAGCCGAAGCTGTCTGCCTGCACAGCATCATGAGCATCAGTGATTCAGACGACCGTTATTGTAGACACCACCTGCCAGACACCATGTCCAATGCAGGACGTTTTAAAGGGTCGAGCCGCACTTCTCCGTGTTACTACCCCAGGTGAGCTAGCGATCATCTCATCTTCCACAGCCTGACTTCGAGCCCTGCACACGGCTTACCTGGCGAACCCTATTCAAGAGTCCAATAAGAGTAAGGCATCAAATACTGCAGATGCCACTCCGCTAGTCACACACAAGCTGTGTGTTCCATGACTGAGCAAATTTAAAGACCTAAAGATGTGAGTCACTCTTACTTTCAGCCGTCAAGTGTCAATAGTATGTGTTTTGGGAGGATGGAGGAATCCCATACTAAGAAATACAAATATTTTAGGTATTTGAAATAAATCAATTAATGAATTCTTGCTAGTTTTGGCCACAGCATAATTAGTATAAGTGGAACCTGGCAAGAATTAAGTCTAAGATATCTGATAAAAAAGATGTACTAAACTATTCAATTATAAATCACAGTTAAACACATACAAAATGCGTCGGGTGTGATTTATAATGATAACTGCAAAAAATTGTTTGTTCACTGATTTCTACATACTACATATTAGACACACTAGATTTTCACACCATTTCATTTTACGTAGTTAATTTTTATGTATGTAGTGCCTGAACACTCATTGTCACTCAATTCAAAGAGCTTTTTTTTCCGGTTCTGTCTACCCACAAATTTTTATAGAAAGCCAAGTGACATATTGACAATACAAGGCTCAACTTTGTACTTGACAAGGCAATAAATACGTTCCATAGCTGAATTAGTGTGTAGTTTCTCATCTTCGTTTTCTAATTTTGTATGGACAAAGGATGTCAGCTTGGTTTTAGATGTGACTGATAGAACAACATACCGCTGATGACCAAACCTTTTAGTAGGTGAAGGTTATCTAATAGTACTATCAAAGATCTGCCAATTGTACTATTTAACCATAGTGGTGGTGGTCAGGCCATCCACTTTATGTCGCTACGTTTGGGTTAGAATCCTGGTGGTTCCTCACTGCACTTCCTAAGTTAGGAAATGTGGTTGTTATTGCAAATGTTGGGATGTTATTTAGAAATACTTTCCTTTCTCTTACCACCGATGCATTTCCTTGACTTTCTGTGTCACTAATTGTCCATTTTTGTACTAACTCTCTGTGCTTAGCAATTCTACAAACACTAAATTTATTTATTTTGTCACTCATTGAATGCTGTTACTGTGTATTGATGGCACCTATGTACACAAGTGGTCATGTATGTGTCTATACAACAGATGTCATGAAACGCATTACCAACAGTAATTCTGTCATTTTATAAAATAAAAATTTCTAATAACATTTCATACACTGCTCATAGAAATAACCTGTAATATTGTTTTGGACCCAAGATGATTCATTTGTGAAGTAAAATAATTTTTCAGTTGTGGTTTGTGTAGTAATAATTTTCATGCATTTTGTCAAGCTCATTCAGAATATAAATGGTACAAATATAGCAGAACCTCTCTATATCAACCTTATTCATTGCAACCATTTTTCTATAAGGACTCTTTTTGAGGAACCATACAAATTTGGGTAAAAAAAAAGTAAAAAATTAAAAAAAATTGGCTGAAAAATAAATTTGTTACAGTTTTTCGTTGCTGCACAGTAGTAGGATTATCTTCATCCAGGATTCGGGACAGGCACCACTGTTTATTGATCTGACTCAATACAGCACCTACCCCAAACTGAGAAGCATCGCACATCAAGATCAGCTGTAATTCGGGGTCGTAATATGCTAGCAGAGATTCAGATGTAAGGAGGTGCTTGGTGGCAGCAAAAGATGCATCATGGAGCTGTGTCCACTCTCACTTCACAGAATTCTGTAAAAGGTTATACAAGGGTTCTGCTATTTCTGCCTTATCTTTCAAAAAGGAATGATAGAAATTGAGAAGTCCTAAATAGGCCTGTAGTTCTTCTTTGTTAGAAGGTGTAGCTGCTTCATGGATGCTACAAACCATATCAAGTGTAGGTTGGATACCATTTTGGTCAGCTACAAAACCCAAGAACGTCACTTCCAGCACACCAAAATTGCATTTCTCTGCTTTTACATGGATACCAGTATCTTTAAAACGTTGCAGAACCTGCCTCACCTTGTTTCGGAGATCCTGAACTGATGATCCTTGTACAAGTACATCATCAAAATATGGGGCAACACCATCTAGTCTAGCCAACAAATCTTCCATGAAACGTTGGAAGACTCCTGGTGCCACACACACACACACGCACACGTGCACACACATTCACACACACAATTTGCCTGGAAAGCACTCTTATGTGTGATTATTGTTTGGGCTTTGGTAGCCTCTTCATCCACATGGAGTTGTGGAATGCTTGTGCTAGATCAATCTTAGCAAAAATTATGCCACCATTCAGTTTTGTTAGCAGCTGGCTGATAGGTAGGTGGAACAGGATACAAATCTTGTTTCAAAGCCTTATTCAAGGTGCTCTTATAGTCTCCGCAGATCCTGACATCTCCATTTGACTTAAGTGCTTTAACAATTGGTGTCACCCAATCAGCATGCTTAACTGGTGTATACACTGCTTAATGAATCAGCCTCTCCAGTTCCTTTCTACCTTAGAAAGGAGGGCAAATGGGACTGCGAGGTTTCAGTCACAAAGGCTGTACTGATGGGTCAAGCTGGAATTTGACAGGCGGCCCTGTGTACTTCCCCAGCTCTCTACTAAATAATATATATCTTTACAGAGCTCACTTATGCTTAAAACACACTTTACTTCTATACCCAAGGTATCCATCCAATTTCTCCCTAAGAGAGACCACCTCAGACCCTTTGAAATAATCAAGGAAGGGTGCATTTTTGTAAGCCATACTGTACTTCAACATTACATGAACTAACATTTCAGTTTAATTTTTACTGTAATCATGTAATATGCAAGTTGCCTTACTGAGCTTGGGAAGTTGATGGGGGAAAATCCTATGGAAAGTAAGCTCATCCACTATTGAGAGCCCGGCCCCAGTGTCCACTTCCATTTCAACTGGATAGCCATTTACAGTTATCACTGTGCTTAGCTCATTTGCCTCTGGTATTCCTATTTTCATCAGGTGGTAAACATTAGGTTCAGACATGTTGCCATCTGACTTTTCCTCAGATTGTGTGTCTTGTACAGAATTTACCTTGACTCTGGAGTCGTTTTGGGAGGTTTTGGACTTGCAAACTCGTTCAATGTGTCCTGTTCATTTACAGAAGTAACATTCAGTGTTCTTAAAATGACAGGCAGATCTATTTTGCTGACCCCCACAGCCTGCACACTGAAACTCTTGTCTAGACTTATTTGGCCTACTGAGACTAACCTGGTCTGTTTCAGCATGTGGAAATGTTTGAACATGTGGTGGTGCCCGGCTTACTTTGTCTGCGTTGACAACTGATGCGGTGGCCCCCTTTAGCTCTCTGATGTTGCGGTGAGCAGCTTCTGCAGCGAGGACCTACTTTTGTGTTTGCGCAAATGTCAGTGTAGATTCTGATAGTAATCTCCGTTGCACTGACTCTTCTCTCAATCCACACACGAACCGGTCTCGTAAGATTAGGTCAAGGCTATTGCCAAATTTGCAGTGTTCAGCCAAGCGTCGTAATTCTGCAACATACTCGGCAATACTTTAATTTACCTGTTGGCTTTGTTGGTGGAACTTGAACCTTTGATATATTTCAGATGGTGTTGAGCCAAAATTGTTTTTAAGCAGTTTTGTAATTTCCGCATATGTTTTTGTAGCTGGGCTTGCAGGCGACACAAGTGATCTAACAATTGAGTATGTTTTCGAACCACAAACACTGAAGAAAACAGCACGTTTCTATTCAGCCTCAGTAACATAATTTGCTTGGAAATAGAATTCCAAGCGTTCTGAGTATGCATCCCATTCCTGAGGCTGCGAGACATCAAATTCCTCAATGTGTCCTAAGAGGTTAGCCATGTTGATGCTGCAGATTACTGACTATTGAAAAAACTTACAAAGTATCCCATCTTCGTCACCAGATGTTGAATAATAACACGGAATTGTACTGTAACACTATTAGTTTATTTATTTACGATACATTACTCTCACATCTCTGCACTGTGTTTTCCAAAACATCCTCCAGCTCGTTTATAATACATAATCCAAAACAAACATAGCATGCAACCATTCATGTCAACTCTTTAACAGTTGGCAATGCCCACTGCTGCCAACTCTGTAACTACTATTTTGCACAATACACAATAAGTAAGTTGTGGATGCTGAGCATATTATTTAGTAAAGGGCATTTAGGGTTGTAATTTGGTGAATGCTTAGGTAGTGTGTGCTAACTTTGTGGGCATGCAATGGTAAATGGATTTTATAAATTTAGTCTTGTTGCACCTTCAAAATTGTCTTTTCGAATTAACTTCAATTTTGTCAGTTTGGTGTGTTTGAAAGCATCTTGTATTACGAACAGGGTTGGTGTCTGCTGCCATCCCATTTGGCCTTGCCTAGGCAAGCTTTATTTGCATCACCACTTGCTTCCACAGCTTTCCCATAATGGCTTTTAAATGTGTGTCGTCTATAAATTTTTATGACTGGGTGCCTTGGTAGAGTTGGAACATAATAGCTGCTGCCCAGCTGAAATATGAGTTGTACTGCAACTTTTAATATAATTTTAATTTGTGGTTTTTATACATGGAGTGCTTTACGGAGTCTGAACGGCTGCTGCTCCACGTCTTTTTCATATTTTGGTGATACAAATCTATGTTGTTTTTAAAGAAACACATTCTTAGGCATGTCAGCATTAAACACCAATTTGTAATAACTAAACACCAGTCGTGGCATGTGTTTTAATAAAGGTGAAATTGAATGGCTACTAAATCTGTAGCGTGGTCTATGTGTGGTTACTGTGCTATATCAAATGCACATTCTTTTTTAAATGTTGTTCATTATCAGGAATTGTGAAATACTAAGCCCTATTAAAGAATTAATATTGTATAATGTTTTTGCCAAGAGTTTGCTCATGGCTAAAGGTGCCCTCAAATCATTGTTGTTGATCTGAGGTTTTCATATACCACTGGTTTTTCAGCCAAGTGCTGATTAAAGGTAATTATTTTACTCATTTCTTGTGTGTACATAAATCAATACTGTAATATTGGTAAACCAGCTGAGCTGGATCTGAACAAATATTGTGACCCAATATTGCTATTCAAGGGTGAGCTGATGAAGAGGTGCTTAAGCTATCCAATTATTTACATTGGCTTTTTCCTGCACCATAATAATATTTTTCTGGATGCTTAGTATTTTTGGATATCAATTATAAATTAATAGGTGTTCAGCCGAGTGCTGATGGGAAAAATATTCTATGTCATTTTACTTATGTCTAGAGTTCACAATTGTTATATATAGGCTGTTCACGGTAAAGTGAGCACTTTTTAAGGCCCTCACAACAGGCATCAACCATTAATAAATATATCTTACTGTAACCTCACACATTACGTTTTGAGGGTGGTGAAATGTATACACTGTCTTTATTGGTCACATTGTAATGTTCATATTAAAACTGCAGCAGGAGGATGGAAATTGAATGAATGGAAATTTTAGAAGGGCCTTAAAAAGTGCTGACTTTACAGTGAACAGCCTATAGCTTATTGTTACTTTTAATATCTCAAGCAGTGTAGTGGCTAAACACATTTTAAAACCTCTAGCTAGCAGTTTTTAATAACAATTGTTAAGAATTTTGTCCAAGGAACTTATTATTGAATGATTTTAGCATATTGGCTATGTTTTATTGAATTTTTGCTAACTGTGATACATTTGTACCCAATGTTAAGAGTTGTTATTTTATTTGGGCCTAAAGATAAATCAACATGAATGGTTTGTGTATAATTTGTACAACCCAGTACAATTTTTTTTATGATTCCTGTTAATGGCCCTGCAAAATTGCTGTCTCGTTAAACCTAGTACTTGTTAATTTGGGTCTCTACTGTATTTAATTTTTAAAAAATTTGTCATTTGCATGCTAGAGATGATCAAGCACGGATTTGACGCATGATGCCGCGGCTGGCTGGGAGAACATTACCTCACTCGGCACTGGTTTTGTTGGATGCTAGGCCAGGTGCACTGTATTCCGGCAGTGTTTGGTCCTTGCAAAGGACTGGAGCATGTACAGATACAGGACTGGCCAGATAGCTTTGCAGCAGGGCACAAAGTTGGATTCTGGCAGTGAGATTTTGCGTTTCAAGTTGCATGCTGCTGCTGGTATACCTGGGCGTTGCGACTCTACTGTGCTAACGTGTGGCAGAAGTTTAGCAGTGGTGCGTGTAGGAGCGGCAGGTACATGAATGCAGTGGCTGTGGTCGTGACGTGACATTGGCGGCAGAGCAACAACATTGATTCGCATGTGATGGGTACTGTTGGCTGCTGTTCTGGTTGGTGGAGGAACTCGCTGACCTAGGGGTGAACTTCTCCATTGCCGTGAACTGGGGCCGTAAACAATTCCCTTGGAATGGCTGGTGTCATGGGTACTGATAGTTGATGAAAGGCCTGTGCCGGTTCTCATGGTGTAAGACTGTCAATAAAGGCTACAAGGGAGGATGTGTCAACTTTTGTAGGTGCCCAGAGGCAATCAGCGTGTGTTTCACCTTTTCCCTTATCCCACTGCGTTTGGCGAATGGTATCTGGATTCACACAATGAAAAGCAGGGAATGTGTTGTGACGCAGTGTATCTGCCGCTGCCGAGTCTTTCCAATTCAGGGAATTACCCTTCTGGCACTGAAAGTGCGATGGAGAGGACGAGCACCAATTTGACAAGCTGGTCTGAAGGCAGAATATGTAGGCCTCTGCCGATAAAAAAAGACTGCAAATGCCACACAGCCTGGCACAGCTGTAACCCTATCCCTTTCTGCATGATGATAGACAGTCTACGCTTTATATGCAACAGAAAGGCAACATCTGCTGCAGACTGCTAAGAAACAACATAAGAGAGCAACTCCACACCTGCGCCGCCCAGCCTTTTCCAGTCAGCTGATTCTACACACCGCCATGGTCCAGTTCATCAGCGGGGGTTGCCGAGTACAGAGCAGGAATTGACAGAGTAGTAGGTGCTACAGAAGAAAAACCAAGATAAAAAATTGCTATTGAGAGAACAGTCCTACATTCTCTCAAAGGAATTTATTTCTCCACCCAAGCCATCCCTCTGAGATCGGACTAGCTGAAAGGAAGACAGATTGTTTTCTCTGAGGACACTCCCACATCCTTTTCAGGAGTATTTGTTTCCATCTCTTTTCAGGGATGAGTTCTGTCTCATCTTGTTAAGATGGGGCTAGTAGAGAGAGACCGATTGCTGCTGCGAGTACATTCCCTCGTCATTTCAGGAGGAATTTATTTCTCAACTCTTCTCAAGGATGAGCTTCAGTCGCAGCGGAGAGGGGGTGAATTGACACATAACGCGTTGGCAACAATGGTTATTCAACAACTTCAGCTCATCAGCATACAACGCGTTGCATCTGGGATAATGGAGCTTGTCATCGTTGGTCGCCGCGTGACTCCAGCTTGTACTGTTTAGCCTAGCAAGAACGGACGTTCCAGCCCATCAGTATTGTTTTATTCACTGACCCACTGAAGCTATGGGCCGAAGACACCGATTACCACTGCCCACTGAGATGGCTCTTGCAGTATGTCTTGCCGCTGTCTTCCTTCCTTCTCCAAGCCGGCCGGTGACGTCACGCCAGAGAAACTATGCTTTCGCCACCACCTGCTCAGTGCAACCACTCACCCTCAAGACTCCAGTCAATGAGTGCCGAGGCAGCTGCCCAGCGTAGTATAAAAGGACAGTCAGTATTCGACTCCTGAGCAGTCTTCAATTTCCTCACCACGATAGCCACAGAGGAACTGACCAGCCTGTCTCAGCCTTCGCTTCCAAGCTCCCCAGCTTACCTTACCTTTTCACTGCACTTTCAGTGCCGAAGAGACACCTTTCCGTAATCTCCAAACGAGATCATTCCTCCCACACCCTGCTTAGTAATCCAAGCACCGTTCCGAAGTACACTATCTACCAAAAAGTAATTGGGCACCTATCTACTTTGTTTGCTCGGTGCTTGTCACCCCGTTAGAATCTCGTAGGGCCACCTCTTGCGGCTATAACAGCAGCCACCTTGTCTGGCATGCTCTCTACGAGTGTTTGCAGGATATCCATGGGGATTCATCGCCATTCCTCTTACAACCATTCCACGAGTTGAGCAATGGATTTTGGCCACGCCTGACAAGTCCTCACCTGGCGATCCAATTTGTTCCAAAGATGTTCTATAGGGTTGAGGTCGGGGCTCTGGGCGGGCCAGTCCAATCGGCAAACATTGTTATTGGTGTACCACTGCATAGTAGCTCTTGAAACATGGCACCTGGCATTTTCATCCTGGAAGTAACACGGATCCATTCCGTAAAAACGCCACAATGTTGGGAGCATTTCATTATCCAGAATGTTACAATAGACCTCTGTGTTCATGCTACCATGGACAAACACCAGCGGTCCTACGAGTATGGCGGCCACATAAGTCAACTGACGTACTGAATTACCTATCTTCACGGGTGCCCTATTACTTTTTGGTAGATAGTGTATAATGCAAAGTCGTCTACACCTCTAGACACTGCAGCCCCCTCTGGGCAACAATGCGACAGGGAGTCAGATTCAGTTTTAGTTGTTTTCACAACACTAACCTACCCCGTCCAATTCAGTTTAGTTTTGGGTCACCTCTACCCAATTTGCGTAGGATAGCTTCCCTGACAACTCTCGTACAAGCAGGAGGTGTATCTGCAATATTTGCATGACGAACTGCCGCTGTTATTTGAGGATATTCCGTTAGCAGTGAGAAGTCGTATGATCTAGCATGATGGTGCACCTCGTCACGTTCATGGTGCTGTGGTTGATCACTTAAATGTATGTTTCCTTGAGAGATGGATAGGACAAGGCAGTTTTCACTCCTGGCCTCCTCAATCGCCAAATCCATCACCACATAGATTATTGCATATGGGGATAGATGAAGGATATTGCTTACCACAGGTCTGCACAAACATGTGAGGAACAACTTGCACGTATCGTGCATGCTGCTACAGAATTCAAAGACATCTGTATGCAGCTACGTAGAGCAACACGTGCGGTTCATAAGCATGCGGCCAAGTTTATAGCAGTAGACGGAAACATTTTTAAACATCTTTTGTAAGCTTGTTAGACACAATGGTGATGCTCAACTGTAAACAATACAGTCTGCTAATACATCACTGTATACACTTCTGAAAATGTTATTATTTTATTCGTCGTTCTTCAATTGTTTTGAATTACTCCAAATGATGTAAGAAATACACCCAGTGAGAATATAAAAAGGGCAGAAATTCAAATAATCCCACTTCCTGGTGAACCATTAGATATTCAGTTCTCATCCTAGGAAGACTAGACTTTCCAAAGGTCTTAGCTGGAGATCCAGAGAAGGGTACATGTGGTAGTGTGACTAATAGCCAGTCACAGTCATCACCACACCCTTTCTACCTGCTCCTGTGAACCAAAAAACTAAACACAGCTTAGTGTTTCTAGATATTTAATGGAAGCACTTCCATATAGTAAGTGTATTTTGAACTAGATATGAATACTTGCCTGTGAACTGAATGCAGGATCTTGGCCTTAATAACTGAAACACTCAATTTTTATTTTTCCTTGAACTGGTTTTGCAAAGTAGGTATAAATAAAAATACTGTAGTTTTGCGGATTTTCACAATTTAATTGCTGATCAAGCTACAAAATATTTTTAAAAATAACACAGGACAGAAAATTATTACCTACATATACATTTTTATTGGTAAATTGGTTTGTGCAATTAATGTTTTTAAACAGTGGATTTACTAACATAACTTTTAAATACGTAAACTCCTGATTAACTGTGTTAACCAGGACCAGAGAAAACATGAATAAGCGAATTTGTATTTAAAAACCTGGTAATTAATTTACACATTTTTAATATTAATAGAACAGTGATATTGGCTCCAAAAATCGTGATAAAATACGGTACCTATTATACGTTTCAAACCAAACACAATTCACCACTGTATGTGCAGGATTTAAAGTACTGTACTGTATGTAAAGGCTGTTCAAAGTAAAGTGAGCACTTCTGAAGCCCTAGTTACGGTTTTCTTTCAGCCATTTTTGTAATTATTTAACTACGTTTTTAAATAAATATTGCTATGTAAATAGTAAACACAGTGTGTATGTTCCACCACACTCCAAAGTTAATGTCTAGGGCTAAAATAAAATATATTTATCGATTATTATTTCTAATGAAAGGGCTTTCAAAAGTGCTCACTTTATCGTGAACAGCATATAGTACAATACATGATACTTTAACTGATATCTATGCTGCACCAAGTGTAGTGTAATTCACGGCGCATCATTTTACCTACCCTAGGCGGGTGGCATGCAGCGATACGTGGTGCATAGTGAGAGTGTGTGTGTGTGTGCATGTTTGTGTGTGTGCACATGCGTGTTTGTGTGTGTGTATGTTCACGTGCAGAGGCGGGTGTGTCACTTCCTGGATGCGTGTCTTACAGACCCGTCCTTGGAACTGCAGAAGAGTTGAAAGTTTGACCAACACACAAAAGTTTAAAAATCAAGAAATGTTAAGTTTTTTGGAAACATTTAAACCCTTGATATGTAAGAAAAGTTAAGTTGTGCCTCTCTTGAAAAAATCTTTAATTTTTTTTGTTTGGCACTGGGATTTATGTTTTTGTTGATAACACATCATGCTCAAATTTATTTACTTCTAATTTTTTACGCATTTTTGACGTTGCGAAAACAACACTACAAAGAGTGAACAACAATCGTCCGTGTCCGAGCGATCGACAAACTTGCAAGACATGGTGTTTGGGTGGTAACTGAGGCAGTGTCCGAAATGACAAATTCATTATTTTGCAAGTTGTTATTTTGTAAGTTTCACTTCGGATGTTGTCGACAGTCACTTGTTTAGCACTCGCGGCAACACATTTTTACATTAACAGTGAAAAATATTTTTATGTACATTTAATGCTTAAAATGGATGTAATATTTCGGAAATCGTCACTGGAATACTGCAAATGCGTTAATAAATAATTAATTATGCAATAATGACCTTAAAAAAAGTGTTGCTATATATATATATATATATATATATATATATATATATATATATATATATATATATATATATATATATATATATATATATATATATATATATATATATATATATATATATATAGACACACACACACACACACACTCTCTCTCCCTCCCTCCCTCCCTCCCCCTCCCTCCCTCCCTCCCTCCCTCCCTCTCTCTCTCTCTCTCTCTCTCTCTCTCTCTCTCTCTCTCTCTCTCTCTCTCTCTCTCTCTCTCTCTCTCTCTCTCATGTATAAAAAATATGCCTAGTGTATTTCATGAAGAATTATTTGTTTTAAAATCATGCATGTATTTTGAAGGTACAAAACAACATGGCGTTGATTTTGTAATTTTGAATTTTTGCTAACATCCGCTAGATACAAAATTACCAAATACATCACAATTTTTGTATACAAAATCGAGTTGCGTGATAATTTTGTCAGTAAAATCTACCATTTCGGACACAGCATGAGTCTCAACCAACGAGCGAAAAAGGATGACTCAAGCAGGACAGTGTGACAGGCTGACTGTTTAAAGAGAGAATCATCAGCTACACAGTACAGTGATATAGACTATTCACTTTAAAGCGAGTAGTTTTGAAAGCCTTCTCATTTGGAATAATAGTCAATAAATATATATTATTTTAGTCTTATATGTTAACTCCCGAGTGCGGTGAAATACACACATTGTGTTTATTACTTACATGGCAGTATTTATTTGAAAAGGTGGTAAAGGATAAAATATGGCTGAAAGAAGAAAGTAACTAGGGCTTCGAAAGTGCTCACTTTACTGTGAACGGCCTATAGATTTACGTGGTACAGTTGCTTGTTAAACTACATACATTACAGCATCGTCTTGCCGCAGAAGTTACAGTAGACTTTTAAAAAAAGCCATAAAGCCGCACACACTGTTAAGCCGAAAACTATTTAAGTAAGCACGAATAAACGGGAGTGTACTAATAAAATTGTAAAATACTTATGTAGTTTTTGTTCACTAAGATTACAGGCAGAACATTAAAATGAGGAGTCTTTGCAACCTGACAGGTGGTGCAACTAGAATATTGTCTGTGTTGGCTTGAGGGTACCCAAAATAGATCTTGTGTGCTAGCTCATGGTTGCCATCAAATGACACACGTGCTATCCTAGTCATTGGCACTCATTGTTTTCCACGTACTCTCACGGATGCCCAATTGCTTATTCTGCACGTTCATCCGACTTGACTCCACTAGACTACTACCTGTGGGGCCACATGAAGGGCTTGATTTACCAGACCTCTGTGGAATCAGAATAACTGCTGGCATGGGTTATGGCTGCAGCAGATCTTCGACGTCCAGGTATTGGTGACCGCGTGTACCAGAACATGGTACGTAGGCATCACATCGAGCCCTTCTTGTAAGTGGACCCAGAAGATAAAAAACTTACAGTATGTTGCAGATGTGGGAGAGGTCAACATGTGATGTGGTGGTGTTTTGTTACCATACATCTCCTATGCAAAACGTAACCGTTTTGGTCCCTACTACAAGCCCTTACATTGTGTAATGGGAATTAGACATCCTGTATGTGTACATATATACAGGTTGAGTCCTTTAAAAGAGGTCCCGTAGGACACGTGTGCAACGGAGCGAGGGAATGAGGAAATACTGACCAGTGGGGCTTCTTTTAAAGGACTCATCCTATATAAGGGGCTGAATGAGGGGAAAAAAATGGCATTTTTAGTCAAATATAAGGAAAAAAATATGCTAAGTCAAGAAGTATACTTATACATAAATAGAAGTATATAACTTATAAAGTCTAATAATATTACAAAAGAAATAGTTACTCGACTTTGTACATTATATGTATATAACTCTGTATACATCCATTTCCAGTGTGAGTTTATATTTTAGCTTTCTTTACACATAAATGGCTTTATTTTATTTTTTCTTCATTACATGTAATTATACCAGGAACATTAGTCTAGTTTGAGGTAAAGAAGAAAACATTTTTAACACCTTAACTGCAGGACGGACACCGGTGTCTGCTTGGCACTGTAGAACACAACCTGTCTTTGCCACTATGTGGCGGCTCAATTATCAATTCTAGCTATTTAGCGTGTCCGCTTTGGCCTCAGGAGAAGCAAAACTGTTATTGGTTTTACATTGTCACGACTGTTGACTAATTTACTACATTGTGTCCGCCACTGGTGTTGGGAGTAAACAATAATAATATAGAAATCATTTATGTTGAATGTAAAATATGTAACTAAATATCAGCATAGTCAGGTAAAATTCTGTACAAATACATAACGTTTACTTTTATTCAAGAAAGTGAAATTACTCTTGTGCACAACTGAAGCAATCAAGGCAGTAGCTAGGTTCACTCACACAATCACGGCAGTATGTCTCAACTTTCTTCACTAGTTAGATATAATTACATACATATCTATGCAAGATTTATTTACATACAAAACAGTTTAATTACTTGTGTGCATGATTGAAGTAATCAAGGCAGTAACTTGGTTCACCAATAGAGTCGCTACAGTATGTCGTAACTTTCTTCTCTTTTCTTTTTCAATTTTTCCCTTTTGTTTTTTTTTTGTAGCATCCTCTGCAGTGCTTTCTACCTTCTCTAGCTGAACCTTCCATTTTCTTGAAAGTATGTTTGGGCATTATTTTTGTATGTACCACAGGAATGGGTGTTGATATCTCACAGTTCTCATTTTCCGGCTCTGGCAAAACTTTTACTGTCATCATTTGTTTCACTAAAGCTTTACGGAAATTTGTGATTGTGATTTGACAAAATATCACATGAGCATTTACTACAGTTGTGCCGAGTAATAATTCAGTGGTGACTTTTCGGTACCATTTTAGAGATCTTCGAAGTGGGATGCTGTAGCTTGACAACTGGTCCAATAATTCCATTTATTCGCTGAACAGGGACTGTTTCATCCCCATGTCATGTTGACAGTACAAGAATATCTCTCTTGTTGGCCCATTTCAAGAAGGTTATGCCTCTTTCATTTTGCTGAGATACAATCTCACCGCTTTTTAGTTTTTTGTTAACAACAGTCTTGGGATTATATTTTCTGTTTGACCTGAGTATACCTAACAAGTTTGTAGACTTATCAAGGAGTTTGTTGGGTAAGTCAATACGTGTATAGTAATTGTCAGTGACAATCACTCTATCTGAATTCAGTAGTGGGCCACATAACTGAAGTACTACACTTGTGGGCACAGAATTACCTGCATCCTGATGTTTTCCAGAATAAATTTTGAAGTTCTACGTGTATCCTCTCCCAAAACACGCTTTGAATATTTTCACCCCATACTTGTGGGTTTTCATGGGGCAGTATTGCTTCATTACCAAACGTCCTTTGAATGGTACAATTGTTTCGTCTACGCACACGGTATCTCCTGGAGTACACATTTTTTTGAAATTTTGAGACAAGGTAGTCCACAACATTTGTAAGTTTATAAAGTCTATAATTTTCTGGTTGGAGTTCATTGTCACTGAAATGCCACATTCTCAAGAGCAGTTTGAATCTGTTCCGGAACATCGTTGAGGGACTGGCGTTCATTTTGAAAAATGGGTCAGAGGTCCAATAATCACTGATTGATGGAGCTTTTACAATACCCATGAATGCAATTATTCCTAAAAAGTGCATCATTTTTTGTTTGTTGGTAGGCACCCACATATTCATCCTGCCATTTGGAGGTATATTACTTTGTTGGAGCTTTTTGACTTTCGTAAAAATTTGTTTGTTCTACAAAAACATCCAACAAGTCATCACCTACAAACAGTTTATAACAGTCGAGAAGTGAAGGTTCATTTACCTGCGACACAACTTCCGGATTTAACCCAAATTCGCAGTGAAAAAATAATTCCTGCTTACTCCCTTCCGTATAGTGCCAAGTAATACCATTTTTATCTCCTGCGCAATATTTTGTTTGGAACTATTTGTTGTACTTCTGTGCTTTTCTTCAGGTATGTTCGCCAATGAGGCAGATGTATTTGCAACAATGTCCTGTGTAGCCACTTCTTGTTCTGAGGCAGATGTAAGCAGGGTCGACGTAATGGTAACAATGCCTCATTGTACCGGCACTTGTTTTGAGGTAGACGAACATGGGATCAATGTATGGGCAACATCTTGTGGTACCGGCACTTGTTTTGAGGTAGACACGCAGGGAGCCAATGTCTCTGCCACAATGTCCTGTGGGGCTGTATTTGGGGCTGACAAACTTGCAACATTTTTCACACTATCTTCATCTGATCATACATCATCAAAGTATTCACTTTCCGAACTTGAGATGTTAAAATTTGGGTCCTTATCAGAATCGTTCACTGTTGTGGAAGATGATAAATCTGTAAGAGAAAATGATAACTTAGTAGACCTGTATGAAAAATCACTTGAGAATTTTTGCACTACAAACAAAACAACACCTATTTAATTATTCATACATAGAAAACGAGTAGTGTAGAAGTAAGTAATCATCGTTGAAAAATTCAAGATAAATTTAGTGAAACTCTGTTAAGAAGTTTTCCTACTTAATAAGTTGAATAATTTTGCACCTTGTCTATATGCACATGTGTAATTTGACCCTTTTAAGAATTTTTCATGGTTAATAAGTATAATTTTTGTCTCTCTTCAAAAAATTTTTAACGGAGTTTTACTGTATTACAAAGTATTTTGTATTTATGGCATTGTTGTCATAACCTGGAAACGCTCCAGTGTGCATTTTATGATGTAAATGCCAAAGTATGATGTAATTGAGATAAGTAAAAAATGTCATTACCTTCTTCAAAACCAAGAAGTATTGGTGTGGTTATATGTATACATTCATGTAAAATTTTATTACATACACATAATATTACTACATTATTACTAGTATTTATAATTCAACACATATTTTTTTCTGGAAATTGCTATTTTCAAATAAGCATATGTGGTTTTATAGTAGTAGATAGTGTTGTTGTTGAAGGGAATGTCGTCATAAACCTAAACATAAAACATGAACGTGCTTATAATTAGTAATTCAAAACACTTCACTAAATTCAGTATTCAAATGTAAATTTTTACACTTACTTTCACTATCTTCCTCCCATTTTTGTTTTTTCGATTGCAAAATTACTGCTGACACCAATTTATTTGTCGGACTTGAAAAAAATGCTTTTCTCGCCATTCATTTTACAATAATTACTACAAAGCAAGGTACAAAAACATAAATTACAGCATCATATCTGCTCTGGCTAAGGACACATGACTAAATACACGAAAAAGAAGAAAAATAAGAGTGCCATGGAAGTGCAATCTTTAGTCACAGCATAAACGACTTACAGTAGCGCTGCACATTAGCAGATATCTCTGTGCCATGGCCGGCCTTTGTGTTCACTCTGGCACACAGCAAACCATTTAATACAATGCCGCCGCCACAACGGACACTGGTGTCTTCTTAAAAATTTATAAAGATTTGTAAGCAAAATCAAAAAATTCATTTAAATTAAATGTTCTGAAAGCTTTTTTGGATATTCTTAGTAAGGAAATAAAAAATTTAGTTTCTGGCCTCGTCATGAAAGTTTTATAATTTAGTATGGCAGTAAATTAATCTTAAAAGTGAAAAAGACATAGATGCAACAAAGACTTGGACTCTTGTTAAAGCACCAGGGTTGTGAGGGCTGTGCCACCCACAAACAGAAGTACAGAACTGTTATTTCTCTCCCTTTCTGTACCTGCTTCCTTACTGGTCCGGCCTGGTCTTGGTGCAAGCCCTCTGTTGCTGCCGCTGTCGTATCCACCGATGAGCTCACCAATATTGTAAGATGCTTCGTGGTGTGCGCAGTGAGGGGTCAGTACTTTGGATTTAAGGGAAGTCGTCCCCTTTCTTACTCAATCCCAGCAAGTTGGTTTTGGTGCGTTGGTGAAGATGGACCGTCAGGGGTTCCTTCCGAGGATGACTTAGGGGAATATATGGAATATCCCACAATGGGAATCATGAGGTACCAGAATGGTCTGTTGTGGGCTGTCAAGGCCTCAATGGTTTTTTATATACTCACCATTGGCGAGCCACCTCATCCCTCAAGGCCTGACATCCTGGATAGACGGCTGTGTTGTCTGGTTCCTGCAGGAGAACGGGTTCGAACCCTGCTTCCTCGAGGTCCTGGTATGCCCTCATGAGGGCTACTGCGCAAGTGGCTAGGTTGCCTGAGTGGTTTGTGGTTGGAGGGTGGGGGGTTGCTGCCCTGGCTGGAGACGGGGTTTCTGGGTGCCGGGTCTTCCTTAGCTGTTGCCTACCCACCCTCCTAGGCATAGGGTCCCTGAAAGAAAGGGCTTGCAAGAACTGAGGTGCGTGGAAATGGTGAGTGTGTCAGCCAGCTATCCCCACAGTCCAGCGGGAAGGAAATATGGGGGGGGGGGGGGACATGTAGGATGACGAGCATGTCAGCCAACGTCCCTCATGGTCCAGAGATGGAAATAGGAAAAGGAGCTAGTGTACGTGGAAGGCAGCGAGCAGGTCTCCCAACCCTCTGTACAGCCCAGTAGGAGTGGAAAGGGGGTGGGAGTTTGCAAGGTGTGGTTCCTTCCCATGGAAAGAATACATAGCGGCGTGTAAGGAACTCCATATTTATTGCAGTGTTAGCCCTCTTAGCCAAGACACCTGATCCTGTCTTCACACTACTCCCACAAGGCGACAGACTGCCGCCTGTCCCTACGCTTAGGCAAGGACCAACTTGTCCTTCACCGTGGGTTTAAACACCCTTAACTTATTAGGTCCCAACATCCTTAATTTTTATGTTCTACTTTGCGGCAATCCTCACTACAAACCAATTACACTGCATGCATAAAGCACTCTGAATGCAGATGACTAGGTCTCTGTGCGAGTTGCTGCCTGAGATGCCGTTCGTACTAACTGTCCGTGCCTTCAGTAATCTCCCTATATAGCCGGCTGGTGGATGGTTCAGTGGTAAGCGGGAGGGTACCCACATATGTCAGGGAACCCCTGGCCATGCTGTATATCTAGTATGGCCAATACGTCTAACTCCTGCTGCTCGCTGGAGCCCCTGCAGGGGTGCCACCCTACTGCTGCCTGCCGCTTATGTAACTACCTCGCCAGTCCACTGCTCTGCATGCCGCGGGTCTGGGCTTTGTTCTCGGCCACACCAGCAGCCTTACAGCACACCTTATGTTGAGCTGACAAGGTGGGGGAGGGTGGTTGTCCATCCTAGGACCCAGTGTGACCAACCCAGTCACAATAGAGCTGAGAAGCTTGGTACTGGCCCACCAACTGTAGCGTTACCATATTCTGAAATCCCAAAATGCTGATGCCCCCAAAGACACCAACCAGCCATTTTATTCTTTTTACTCGTGAAAGAAGATGTTATACATTACGCGTGATCCAACGGGTGTATGTTTACTTTTTGATTCATTTTAACTCAGTGAATTGAGTGAAAAGTTATTCGATGATTAGAACATTTTTGGACAAACAACTTTGTTTGTAATGAACCCAACCTATAGCATGATATGAAGAAAACGCGTAACTAAATATAGAAAATATTTTTTTCACTCTCTTGCATTATT
The DNA here is from genome assembly GCA_029891345.1 of Dryococelus australis. Taxonomy (NCBI): domain Eukaryota; kingdom Metazoa; phylum Arthropoda; class Insecta; order Phasmatodea; family Phasmatidae; genus Dryococelus; species Dryococelus australis. The sequence continues at coordinate 74,593,565 of CM056997.1, forward strand.
TTTGAAAGCCAAGTCTTCTAGAATGAAAACATGGATATTTTTCTTTGAGTTTATCTGTAAATTCCCTTTAACTCTTTATCATGATAAGAACTCTTATGAAGCGAAAACAAGACAAAACCTGCATTGTTCTGATAACAAAAATATTTAACGTATAAAATTAAAAAATGTGTATGTATTGCATCTTTTAGTAGTTATGAAACTGTTATTTATTTCAACTTGCTCAACATGATGATTTGAGCCATACAGAAAAATTAGCACAAAATTTTATAGAGGCAGCTTGATTTATGAAAGTACTTCAATACTCGCTGGCAACAAATGCATGAACAGCAAATCAAGACCATTATTACTGGTTTCATACATTGAAAGTTATTGTATAAGCAATTTATCTCAATAGTCAATTAATATTCCCAGAGAGCAGGTGACTGTGTTCCAAATTCAACTCTAGATGTCACCAATAGATAAAGATAATTGCAAAAACCTGAAAGTACTGACAATAAGGAGGAATAGTAGAAATGTATGTGGACAGTAACTTTAAACACCAAAAATGCTGATGCATTTGCATAAATGTTTATGTATGGTAACTAGCTCAACATGAAATTCAAGCAGATCCGAAACATTAAATTAAAATAATTATTTTTTGCACTTTCTTACCTTACATAATACTTACAGTCAAATCTTCATCATTTAAAATTTCATGCTGAACCACAGTTCTTCATCATTCAATAAGAGGAAGCTGGTACATCTGAGGCACCTACTTGTGAAGATGGAAAATTATATCCTACTATTTATAAGTTTTTGCAAGCATTGAACTCTGAGTACTTGTGCTGGTGCCATTTACAATTTTAAGATTATTATTGTTGGTGTCATTTACAATTTTAAGGTTATTATTTTTAACTGAGCAGAATGTGTTCACTAGTTTTTCTTCAAAAAGTGATTCTATGATATGGAATATTTTAAATTTCAAAAACTTTACCACATTATTAAGGTAAATGATAGAGAAAGCAAGTGGGTGGGTGAGTTGCAGTGACTGATGTGTATACATGTGGCTGTGTTGGCAGGCTGCGGGATGTTCTTCTCTGTAGTGGCTGGGGTGACAAGTGTGTGGTGGCGGCTGTTCTCACACCACAGGCCGCACAGCTACAGCTTCCTGGTATTGTGGAAGAGTGTTGTGCTGGGCAGCTTCTGCAGGTTTCTTTTCATCCCCAGCATGATCTGGGGCCAGGTTGGAGCTTGGCACCACATCTTCATCACCGCATACACCCTCCTCTCCCAGCTCAAGGCGTACTCAGGTATTGCCCCCTCTGTCGCAGCAGCTGCAGACAATATTGTGATCACAATTGCTTCTTACACTTTATTTTATCCTTCTGTAACATCGACCATGATGTCCTGCTAGTTAAACTAGAATATAATTTTAATTTCTCAAATAAAATCAATTCTTTCAAGACTTACCTGTCCCATAGGTGTCATCGTCATTATCAGCAAATTGTATTCTGACTGGTAGGAAGTCAAAGCTGGAGTTCCACAAGGTTCTGTGCTTGGTTCTGTTATTTACTTTTTGTTTATTACTGACGTACCAAAATTGCTCAAATACACAGCACCATTTATATGCTGATGATTTGGCAACTACTATATTCTTAATTTCCTTCTATTGATTCTCTCAGACACATGGCTGAGTTTAATTCTGACCCTATTCTCAAATGTTTACCCAAAATGTACTCTTAGTCAATCTGCATTAATCACAGGCAATTTTTTTTAGCAGTAGTGAGTTGTCTTTAAAATCTATCACAACGGAACTTCCAACATTAAAGTGGGCAACTCAGAAATTTATTGATTTAATTACAATTTTGTGTTAAAAATTTGGGTCTCACCTTAAACACCACGTTAAAATGGCCACAACATGTTGCTGACATTGTGCCGTTTAAAAATTTTAGGAAAATCTTAAGGTACATCAGTTTTTAAGTTTTCCCCGCTTTGGTGTATACATTTTTAAAAATATATATAATTAATGTGGATGGAAGGTAACGATTATGTATATGAAAACCCTGTATCCATTAATTTCATCCTCTTTATAATCTTGATGGTTCTTTTATTTTAATCCTGCAGGTATGCATGGACCTTAATTCAGTATTTTAAGGATATTTATTGTCTCAAGCTAGACAGTGTATTATAATGAACGCATGATAAAAGATTTTATGAAGAATTTCAATGTGTTAGTTTACCTTATTTTCGTTTTTTGATGTGGATCAAGTTATTTGTAAATTTATTTGTGATTAATGGATTATTTTGTTTACAGTTAGGGCAATATCTTCCTTTGAGTCATTCCTAATATTTTAAATATTCTGTAAGACAATTTAATAAGTACAGGTTGGTAGTTAAATTAATTTTAACTCGCTAGTAAATTCATTTAATTATTAAGTGAGAGATTTAAAAGGTACCAATATTTAAAAGGTTTTAGAGGCAATTTATTTAATTTCAGTGTTTTACTGGAACGTCAAATTAGTTGATGAATTTAAGTTTGAGTTTTCAACTCAATTTGTTGACAGGGACTAAAAAGTTAATTTCCTTTGATACATAATTTACAGGGGAAGTAAATACGTGTAGTTTCGGGGTGACCTTCGGTGGTAGTCAAAACCGGATTATCTTCCCAGAAGCTAAGCGAATTATACACGTATTCCGTATCTCGTTTTCCTGGTCTAGCTTGGGTGGTGTTACTCTCGGGGGAGGTAGGGATCTCTCTGGCTGACGATAGCTTATGAACTTGGGGTCTCAACAAGCACCTAATTAGGCATCGAGCTCTGACTTGTGATCAATGGGAATGAACAGAGAAATGGGCCAAGGTTTAAATTCTGGGTCAGCAGGCGGGGGCGTGTCCTCACACTGGGTCTGTGTCTCTGCTTGTAGGATACTTAATCTTTGTCGAGCCCGCCGCTCTTGACTTTGAATGTGGCTCTTAATCCTACCTGTCTTACTGGGCATTTAGATTACACTCTACAATCTAGTACACTCTGTTAAACAATAAGGGAACTATTCTCTATAAAATAAGGTAGACAACGAACTTCAAAAGTAATATTTTATTATGTTTGAGAAAAGAATGGCGGTCCTGGTTGGATTAAACAGTTTGACTAAATTAGATTAACAGTAATTATTTAAATTACGCAGGCGAAGGTTAGCCTGTAATAATAGAACAAAATAAAGAAACTCTCTCTCTACTTCGCTTTACGCAATTCACAGCGTAACCTCACAGGGGTGGTTTTCCAGAAGGGACGTCGCGACGATCTGTTACCGCAAAGTCAAGGGAGTGGATGTCGTGGAGTACCTCTAGAGTGATTGGTCGCTCATGCGATCGGCTTGAGCAGAAGTGGACAAGCCTTCACAAGCTGCTGGAGGGTTGGAGCCATTTGCAGGCTGAAGGAGAGGAGAGAGGTCTTGGTCAGACCCTGGGAGTGCTTGCTGATGCATGCGGCTGGCGATCCCGGTGACTAGCGAGAGGCGTGCTCGTGCCTCCTTAAATAGTTGAAAATCCCTGGATCTGGATCAGCAATCTTCTGGGGGTGCGGGGGATGCTAGCCTTTCGTCACAGTGGTTGCTTTATCAGGGGTTGCAGCAGGCGCAGCTAATTTCTTATCTCCCTGTGCTGAGGCGATGACAAGTTTACCACCTCGGCCCGAGACTCAGCGGGTGTGACGTCCCAGGGTAGCAGAGGTGCTGCGGTCGTGTGGTGCCGGTAGAACTTCCTTCTCGGCTATCTTGGGATAGTGGTTCGTGTGGTAAAACAATTTTGACCCAAGGGTGTGGCGACCGCATGTCGGAATCTGGACGGGCAATACAATCCATGATTTAATGCGTTACTAATTTTTACGTCCGAGGCTGTCCAATTCATGGCGTTGATTCTATCGCCACATGAAAAGTACTCTGCCACTGTTTGTGACTTGCCCCGAGCTCTTGCTTGCTTGTTTATGGGGCGAAGTCGCCCGTAGAGAGCGCAGTCACGCTGTGCAGCAGTGTGGCATGCATCAGCAGTAAAGGCAGGCTTACGAGTGACTTTTCACTACAAGATTCAATGGAAGAACGACTTAATGACAGTGCAAAAGTACCTTTTCATGAATCCAATGCCATCTAGTGGTGCACTCTTAACGTATGTTTAGTTTGTTTTCTCGCCACCAAGCAATCGATCTAAGATGCATCCGCGCCAGTGATGCCTAGATACTCTTCGTACTGCTCTTGAAAAGACCTCCATACTCGTTTGTTGCTCTGATTTCTGTCTTAATACTATGGGATGTAGTTTGTAAAGTGGTTCTCTGACTACAGCGTAGTCAGTGTGTGTCAAAATTTAGTTTATTAATGTAGTTATGAGGAGTTATTTTTTATTTATTTTGTGGTGTTGGTGATGGAAACACCAGGAGCAGGATGTACGACAAGTAACTTTGTATTTCCCTCCAGATGGGTGAGTTTTATTCCAACGTTTGCTTCATCATTTTTTCCGTGGCTAGGACGCGTAAAAATTTTTTCTGTGCGTAATGTGTTGCAGAGGGTTCCAGATTCCAAATTCCAAATTCCAAGTAGGTCAAGTAATGCTAGTATTTGCTAATCTTCTGTTTCGTTGTAGATCTGTGTTCATTGCTGCTTTTGCCAGCGACGGGAGTTTTGGGTCAACTGGCAGCAGGATGGCTGCAGTGACAGAATTTGCGGACACCTGCCAGCAGCGGGCAATCAGATATGAGCTTTTCCAGTTTTTTAAGTTTTAGGAACTTAATGGAAGCTCACAAGATGTTCAAGTACTAGCCATGGAGGTTAATGAATTTAAATATTTTATTTTTTTGGTGCTTTGCAAGTACTGTATAGTAAAAGGTCAAATCAATTAAATAATGTGATGCATGATGCAAGTTTTTTTTGTATTTAAATAGGCACATAAATTATTCATGTTAGGGGCCCCTTTTTTTTATCTAATCGTGTAAATTCAGAAAATTCAGTGAGAAATTGTTATGCCAGAAAAGGATATTATTTTGTTATGTGTATGCCAAAGAAAACAGAAAAATTATAATAACCAACACCAATTTATTTTGTCTGCTAATTTAATGAATGCCTCACAATTGATCCACATTATAATTTACACTTATTTATCAGTTAAGTATCGGTCTAGCTTTCTATTTTTAAAGTATTGTGCTCTACCAAGACTCAGCACCCAGCATATTAAAGTTAATTTTAAGTTGGAATACTGATCAGCAAATAATAACGTGGCTAGAGGAAAATGGAGTGGAGAGTTTGGGTAGCTCTTAAGGTGGAAGCAACTGCCTATGGAGCACTGCACCCGACTATACTACATGTATAACTCATTAAAAAAGTAGCACAGACACCATGAAAGTTGCCAGAAGAAGGCATATATTTTGCAACATTATGAAATATTTTTCTAAAATATACTTTTTAAATGCAAAAAAAGTTATATTAAAAGATAAGCAGAAAGGCACTGGCTACATTTCATTTCATGAAATATCTAAAAAAATACTAACACCCTGAACACATTAATAATATTTTGTACAGGTACTTATTTTTCCGTATTATGGCTACGCTAATATAATTTACTATGACCTCCCCGAAGAACTAGCAAATAGACTACAGAAAAAAAAAAATTATGCATCTAATTATGCATCTATACCCGAATGCATCTATACCCGAAGTCCTTGTCAATGCGACGAATGTGTTGGCACTCCTCAACTCCACTGCAACCGGAAACTTCACATGAAGCGACATCCTAACTGAAGAACAAAGGGCATCACTAAGTCCTCAGATGAAAACCGTAAGGATGGCCAAGCCAGATTGTACGCTCACCATCAATGGTCGCATGATTCTCATTGTTTAACTTCACAAGATCACAGCACCAGTGGAATTCGTCATATGATATCCAGGAAGAATTTATACTAGCCACTTGGGGAACTCTTTGATCAAATACCTGGGCCACATAGTTTCAGCCGAAGGAAACTACCCACAAGCCAAATCAATACAGGCTATTCAAGAAGCTGAGGGACCACGCTCCAAGCAGCAACTGTGCCGCTTCTTTGGACTGTGTAACTGACTCCGAGACTTTGTGCCCAACATCGCTAGACTAATGGCACCACTACACCCACTGTTAGAGAAGGAAACCTGGTGGCAATGGGGACAGGAACATCGTGCTGCGTTTCAAGCTCTCGAGACCAGTTTCCAAGACATCATGGTACTACATCAGCCACAAGTAGAAGGAACTCGGATCCTACAGACAGACGCCAGAACGGCCTCATCGCCGTCTTGTACCAAGAGGATTCAGAGGATAAACCTCTAGTTATCGCAAATGCAAGTACTAGGCTTAATGCCACCGAACAGAAGTACCACATCTACGAGCAAGAATGCCTTGTGGTCAATGGCTTTGGCAATTCAGAAACAACAAAGCCAAGCTTGGTAGGTGGGACCTGTACTTCTCAGAGTTTGATTTCCAGGTGCAGCATTGCCCAGGCAAGGACAAAGACCTTCCCAATGCGCTGTCACATCAACCAGACCTAGAAGACGAGGCCAAACCAAACAAAGATTTGGAACACATCACACCGCCAGAACCCAGTTTAGAAGAGCAAATTAGGCTTCTACAGCTCCAAATTAGCCGAAGTCAGATTGAACATCACCAGCAATAAGACCCGGAAGTCAAAGATCTCCTATGGAAGCACCCTCAGCAATTTGTGTTACAAGATGACATAGTCTGGTCTGGCAAGAATCAATCCGGGGCCAAGTAGTGGATCTGAATACTCAAGGATTTGCATGCTGATATCTGCCAGCACCATCATGGCCACCCCGAAGCAGGCCATCCAGTCACCCAGGAAACATTAGCCAACATAAGTACACATTACATATGGGATGGCATGAGCAGGGATGTCCACCATTATGTGCACAGCATGCTGCAGAAACAAAGCCTATCCCGTGAGACACCCAACTGTAAAACCTTGCAGACTTCATACCCCATGGGTGCACATAGCCGCCGATTTAATAGGGTCCTATCCCCGCAGCTGCAAGGAAAACAGGTACCTCTTAGTAGTAATGGATCTATTCTCCAGGTGAGTAGAAACCTTTCCTCTGCCAAGCCAAGAGACCCACCACATTATTGGGAAATTCAACTCAGAAATGTTCCCACGCTGGGGCTACCCACAAAGTATTCATACTGATGACAGGACCCAGTTTGCTAGCAAAAAGTGGCTGCTGGTCTTACAAAAATGGGGAGCAAAGACTTGGACAACCCCCATACCACCCTCAGGCCAACCCCACTGAGCGAGAAACCAGAAACTCAAGAAAAGCCTCCGACTTGGTGTGGGGAATGATCACAAGCACTGGGATCCCCACATTCCAAGAATTCTCTTCGCTCTGCCACAACACACGAACGAGGCGATCAACTGCAGCCCCAGCCAACACATTCTGGGCCAGACATTACGGTGCCCAGGGGATTGGCAATGGGAGAACAATCCAACAGAAATGTCTCATCCTGAAGACATAGTTTAGCCGCCTTGGCCCGGATGGACAAAACAAGGGACACCCAAAAGGCACCACTGGTTTGTACATAGGCTAATTTACCGTAAATGATCATAAATTCAGAAGTATAAACCCTTCTTTTATTTCTACGTAGTGGGGCTTCTGACTAAACAGGGCCCAGGGCAGAGTTCACCCACCACTCTTCTCCCAATTGGACAAACCACAGTCTTACAAAAGCAATGAGCAATATGTACTGAAGAGGTGTGCCACTAGGTATGTTTCTAAAGAAAAGTAAATAAGACCCTTTGAAAATGTTGTGAGAAGTGTATAATTTTCCAGATGTAAAAATTACATTAAATATTGATATTTATTATCATTCAAGAAAACATTTTGTGTTACGAATTCTTAAAATTATTTTATTATTTAATAATTAAAATGAGGTTATGGTGTCATGTGATAGAGAATTTTCAGTTCTGTTGGCATGCCAAAGCATAACTGTTAAAGCATATGAGAATCCAAAAATAACAGGCCTCGAAAGAGCCACATCCAAGGGAAGAGTTTATATTTATAGTTTTGATTGCATTTTACTCGAAAATAGAACATATATGATATTTATATTTTTGCCCCTGTACCCTTCATATCCATACATGCTGAAATGCTGCGAATTCTGCCTACAGCTAAACTTTCTCAATATATGTTATTCAAAATGATCCAGCCAAATCCTAGATAGTCAGGGACTCGTAAAATTGAAAAGGCTTCTGTAAGAAGTGCCGCCTGTTCCCAATGACTAATCAGATATTCAGAATTTGCCCTTTTATTCTCGCCAAGGGAACGTAACATTGAACGTAATTTACATCAACAGATTTTTTTAGTTACACAGCTATGTCTTTCAATAAAACTTCAAATGACTTTTGAAATGTTACATTCAGTAAAAACTAAACAGAAGTTAACTTTGCAAAACATTAAAAACTATAAAAATTCAGATTTTTCATTATATATAGATACATAAAACACAAATAATAAAGTATTCATAATTACATTCAATTGATTAAAACAAGAATCAAATAATATATACTAAACTGTAGCATGCAGTATGAATTTTTTCATTATCTATTCACATTATTTTACTCTTCTCTGCTTTTCTTTCCAGTCTTAGCATTTTTGTGTACAACGCAGACCTCAGTCTGCAAGTAATGGCAACACACATTCATAAAAAAAACCTGCTCAACTTAGTCACCATGTGTGTTAACCAAAAGCTCTTATCCCATTCCACACCTATCATTTCACTGCCAAAATTGCAGTAAAGTATCAGGATGCATTGATTCCATTGTGATACGTTCTACTGCCCCTGAATCTGGTAGAAAAATGGATGTTATCTAGTTAGCTGTAGGTTTCCGTCATTGTTAACCAATGTGGGAATTTTTTTTCATTTTACCTGCTTTTCGCATTGAAGTAGTGGTTTTGCTCTCTAAAGGGATATTAATAGATGGTCGGCATTTTACCTCTACTATAGTATCGTCACCTACTAAACCGTCATGGCTGGCTCCCAAAAATGGATACTCGGGGCGTATAAAGAGTCCACAATGCATGACTTGCTCATTAAACTTTTCCTGTAAGATGTCGTTTGCCTTAGACTCGTTCATTTTTCCACATCTAACAGCTTCTGTGTTCAGATCATTTGGGTTGATTGTGGATACCACAGTACTATGGCAAGATAATGTGTCCTTCATTCCGCAAATTTTGCAAACGAAGAAGCAGTCAACTGATTCAGCCTTGCTTCCTTTTATGCATATTACAGTGTTGAACTACTGTTATTTTCTTTACAATGAATCACAGAGTTCTTCCATTGCTACTTTTCTAATTTCAGCATTATTTCTTTAATTTTTGGGTCCAGTTTTTCAGGGAGATATCCGGGCGGGCAACTTCAGGGCCACCACAAGGTAGGGTCCTCCAAACCTTATAAATAAGCGTGCTAATAATAAAATATTGCTTTGTATACACAACATTTGGTATATTTTAACCTCATTTAGCCAGTGAATCACATTCCTAACTCGTAACAGTCCTCAGTTACATAAATAAAGGATATGGGTACTAGCAATTATCATAATTAGGTACTCTACTATTTATGCACACTGTAATGAAATGCGTTAATTTTACTATGTATTCAATACATGCAATAAATTAGACTTTGGAGTACTAAGTTATAACTAGCATAACAGAACAAAACTCTTAAAACAGTTATCCAATTTCAGTACAACATGCCTAAAAAAAAAAAATGCACAATTAGTATGGTCAGCAAAATTTTGTGGTGTCATTGACTTGTAGGCTATATTCAATGCTGTTATGCGTACTTGAGCCTCATCTATTTTTTATTGGTTCGTTCATATTGAACTGGTAGCACAGTATTATGTCTTCATTTTCTTGTATCATTCATATTGACTCAGATTTGTCCAGGACATGTGTATAAAATACAAGCAAATTGCAACGGTGTAACGTATTTGTAGTATAGTGTGTCCTGCAATGAGTCCGCAAATTTTTCTGGTTCTTGATGATTAGGCGTTTCTGGATACATCCTTCAAAGCACTGTAGACCTGGTAGGTCTACAGTTCCCAACGATGCATTGTACGCATGTCAATATGAATGCATACTCCAGTCCCCATCTTGATACACAGAAATGAATGGTGCTCCATTTCCATTGATATTTCCTTTAGATATTGCGATTTAACGTTCAGTAGTGCCACTTTTTTCATGTATGTATTCTTCAAATTTGTCTTCCCAGACCTGAAACAAAAATACATTTATACATAACTACTGACTTGAGGGATAAAAATACTTAAAGCTAAATTGATCAGTTTGGATATGTCATAGCAATATTAATACCCACTCAATATGTTGCTCGTGCCATTTCCAATTGCTCACAATAGGAACCTCTGTCAGCGCCATCATTTCTTGGGCTTATTGACAGAGCAGCCCGAACAAATGCATCATTAAGCTCATCTTCTTTGGTTTTTTTCCTCAGTGTTGACTATTCGTGTTTCCTTGCGCATTAGGTACTTGTGTTTTTAAAAATCTGCATAAACCTATTCTCTCTTCTGATTCAAAATAGAACCTTACTGTTGTACATTTTCTTCCATACGCTGCCAGAGCTGTGAGGTGTTTGAGCATATTTGGAAATGTTCACAAATCGGTGACCAGGCAGTTTTACATTTGGCTCCTCTTGCTGGTACCGTGAAACGCTGTAAAGAAGTTCCCACTTAAGAAGTTTTTGTGCTTAATAAGATGAATAATTATGCACCTTGTCTATATGCACATGAGTCCTTTTAATAAGTTTTCCTGGTTAATAGGCATTATTTTTTCAGTCCCTTCAGAAATGTTTTAACAGAGTTTTACTGTATTCTTACACAAAATCTGGAAGACAGTCATCGTCATACTCATTTTTCGATGGGGGCAGAGGTTCAATGCCAGAAAATTAATACTGCAACAGAAAAATGATAAAATCATGCTTACATTATATAAAGAGCTTAATAAAGTTCCTAAAGTTTAAACTCTTACACCTTGAACTTAATCAGAGCAGGAGCAGGATACAAAAATCTGAAACCTTAAACATAATCAAACTCATGTCTTCCTAGCTACCAAGTTTGCCAACACGTAGCATTCCTCTCTGTTACTGGGCAGAGAAAATTAATTGTATTTCTAACTTATCACATTCACGAATGCATTTTAGCATCACATATTTAAAGTCTACTGCACTTTTGTTTGTTCTTTACACTGTTTCAGCTCACCATTTAATGCAATTACTACCTTTCCCTGTAAAAACAGTGAAAAAAGAAACGGGCAAAGGAAATTCAACCTAAATCCTTTGGTCTTATGCTATAGCTCAAAGGTATGCCTCTGAAACTATCTTTCATCTCTAATTTTTAGTTTCAACTTACATTGTATATATTTTACGTATATTAATGACATTCTCTATTCTGAACACCTCCAGTATGAAGCAATATTTGTGAAAAGCAAGAACTGTTTGAAACAAACTTGATACATGGAAAACCTTGACTTTATCATGATGCATGCTCCCTCTTCGGATTAGGGGAATAGAGGTTAGGGCGCTGACCACTCTCTCTGACACGTCAGCGAAGAGGGCAGTCCCCCCCCCCCCCCCCCAGAGTGAGGTGAGGTGTAACGAGATAGTTTCCCGCCCAGGGAGTTCTAGCCACGTCACTACTACGGTTGCCAAAAGTCGAGACACCAGTTGTCCCGGGATGAAATGCGGTGAGCACTAATTAAGTGATGGCAGGGGTGGATGTGGACAACCTGGCTAGAGAAACTGGATTGATATGCATTGGCCTGGTTGGACAGCGCGTGGGGACGTAATCTGCGGGTGATACCACAACGCGGAGTTTAGGGGCTGCGTGTGGTGGGAGTCGAACCTGTACCGTCTTTCCTGAGGTCAATTTGTTAGTGCAAAAAATGGGAAGAGTTACCTCCTGCGGGTGCCAAACTCGAATGAGCTTGCCCGAAGCCAACTTTACAGTGCTAGAATGAACAGGGGCTTTATCGGGGACTACCTGAGTGGGGGTCACACTGGCTACCAGGGATGATGGTCTATCTTGGCATTGCTGATCTCCCTCGGGGTCATATTCTGACCAGCATGCTCCTAACAGGTGATTGAACCACGACTCCTGCGTGGGTGAAAGTAAGGGCGAGTTTGGTCGTGGTGGGGGAGCAATCTCCATAGGCTGTGATTCTACTGTGGCGGGCAGTGCATTTGTGGCATTAGCATTAAATGACCTTTAATCACGACACACTCAGCAGCGTCTATGACTCTGTATGCCACCTGTCTTGTTATACATTAGCCTAGTCCCTTGATCTGTTCTGCGTACATGCAGTCCTGGGGGTGTGGCTTCTGCAGGCACACCCAAGGCCCTGATGTGCAAACAGCAGTTCAGTATTGGGACTTCACTGGAGGTAGATGTGTGAACATCGGAAACCCAGGACCTTTGGCGTGTCGTTTTCAGACTAATGCTTTCTGCGAGCTCACGTCTCCTGTTAAGTTCGGTTTGCCACACAGCAAATCTCCAGTGGAATTTAATCACAGAGCTTATTAAACACTGAATAAAATACCAGAGAACCAGTTATTAAAAGTGACACAAGAACTATAGCAAAAATAACTGTAAACTGAGATGTAGGTTTCACAGAATTGTTTATTATGCCAAAAATAGGAAAAGCTGAAAATCCCAGCTAAATCAATTACAAAAGAATGTAAAATTAGATAGGTGAAAAATAATGCTAATAAAATCTCTGTACTGAGAAAATCAGGCAAATGCAAGCCTGGGGAAAATATTAATTTAATTAATTAATGTGCAAAAATTCTAGGGATGGGACAAACTCAGATTTTGGAAACGAACCGAGCTAGAACTTAATCCCAGAATATTTTTATCGAACCGAACCTAAACCAAACCTTTAAATTTGTACATGAACCGAACTGGAACTGAACTATGCTATAATTTATCGAACTCGAACTGAACGCGAACCGAACTTTAAAAAATGTCTTATCCTCACACATATGCCTTCATAGTTCAGCCTAACTTTAAAAATTGTTGTATCCTCGTTCATATGCCTTCATAGTTCAGCTCTAAATTGGTGTGTGTGTGGGTGTGTGTGTGTGTGTGTATGTATGTATGTGTGTGTATATATATATATATATATATATATATATATATATATATATATATATAACAAAGAAACAAATATGTAGAACCACCTTAAAAATACAATGGATTATGGATGTTAAACAGTATTCAGTGTGTGCACACGCGCATATATGCAAATTAAGTACTTAACATCAATTACAGTGGTTCTGTGGATAATTTTAGCACTCAAGTAATGAGAGTTTTGTTACTGGACCTCTGGACTTGGCTACGAGGTGAAAAGTGAAAACAACATATTTACATACAGTCTTCATGGTCAGCCCTTATTTGTTCAAGTATAAAACACAAATACAACCACATTCACAATTTCATGTCTAATTCTATAAACATGTGGGACTAAAATAAAGAGTAAACACACACACAACCTGCACAGTTTCACCACTTTTAGTTCCAAAATGTAATGGCCAAATTTTTTCTAGAGTGGATAAAAGGTACAAAATTAACATAATGTTAACTTTTGGTTATTATAGATTTGGTTGATATGATAATTTATCATAACACTGGGAAATGTATCTTTCTAGTCGTTTTAGACATGGTATGTGAAGACCACAAATTAGCAGCACAAAAAAAAATGTTAATTGAAAATGTCATTTCCCAAAAACTCGAGCAAATCACTTATTTTGTATACAATCATTCAAATAAAGAATAGCACCTGGTTTTACATTCTATAGAGTTCAAGATATAATGCTGTCATCACTGCTTCAAAAACAATGATTAAATATGACTTGTTCGGTAATTTTTGTTGTGTTGCATTGTTATTTTTCAACTTCTTTGAAGTGAAGTACCATATTTACTTGTTGCAAAAATCATGGTATGCACTATACACAAGTTCCAGGAAAAACACTTTTTTTTACTAAAATTGCATCAATTTGAGGGGCCTTGTTAGTATGTAACAAGTTATTATTTTATATTAAATTAATTTGTGGCGATTGCGATATATTTGGAAAATATTATAATTAAATAACTCGTGGGGCTAAAAGCCAAAATATTGTGGCATTGTATAAGGTAATGGTACCCTTATGGTCGTTAAAAGAAGAATGTCAACAATTGAGGTGGGTGGCTGGATTCCTTTTTTTTCACTTCTTTTATGCAGTGCCAGTCGTTAGCCATTCAACAGCAGTGGGTAGCCTGCTTTCTTGTTTTGCTTCTTTTAGGCAATGGCATGCTGGTATTTTTTTGTTGTACTGGTTCTTTTTTTTTTTTTTTTTTTTTTTTTTTGCAGTGCTGGGTCCCTTTTTTGGCGTGGTGAAATGTGAGACATTAGCCTTCTCTAAAGAAACGAGTTGCCTCTTCCCTTTTCACCTAGGTAGCAATCCTCTAGACTCTTGCACTACCCTCACTTCCCTTTAAACATCACGGGACAGTTTAGGAGTGGATAATTTCCGACTACCAGTCTACAGAAATGTTTTCCTTTATTTTGGGAAAAAAAGGGCATGCTGTACATGAGTAAATACTTAAGTTCGTTTCAAAGTTCGTTAATGATGTTCCTTTCTATCACACTTTCGAACTGACAACAAATTTCTGTAACTTTTTTTGAACCGAACTAGAACCGATCTTTGACAAGGCAATAAATTCCGAACCGAACCCAAACATAACCTTAAAGTTTGGGTTCGGTTCGAAATTTGAACGTTCGACCCATCTCTAAAAAATTCTATTGTACCCAATTTTACAGCGTAATGGGGTTTTCCAGTAGGGCTAGAATCGCGACAACCTGTTACCGTGGCAACCAAGGGAAGATGACTGAGGTAAAGGGTTTGTGTAGACTTCTGGAGGCAGAGCTATGTTCCAAGCTCTGGAGATGAACCGCGTTGGCAGGTTAGGAGAGGAGAGAGAGTGTCTTCTTCAGACCAGGGAGAGCTCGCGAATCTCTTCGGCCGGTGAGCCCTGGTGTCGCAGATTGACTGGACACGGAACCATAAGGTTACATTTATTATATGCATTTGAGCTACACATATGTTTTGAACAGTAATATTTAATTGATTTCACATTTTATTTGAATGTTAATATAATTCTTTTCACGTGTTTATTATATTTTATGTTAACATTTCATTTCCTTAATTTTTCGATATATGTGCACCACCAATCAACTACTATGTGATAATGTTCACATGTTCTGAGTTCTACATGTGGTTATGTCACTATTTTTATTCTTGTATTAATATGTTTGATTTTATTTTCAGTAATTGTTTCATAATTTTTAAAGCTAAATTATTTATTTGTTTTGGGATGTAAAGACATAATATTTTAGACCTTAATTTTATTTAGTGAGGGTAAAGCCGGAAGCGAGCCGTGATTGGATGTTAGTTGGTCGGAAGCCGGAAGAAGGGAAAGACATTGAACATGTAAGGCGTCTAAATTTTCATTGGAATTTTACTTTTGAAATTTCAACGTCATCATGAATTTATTTTAGAAATTATGCTCCCAGAAGTTAAGTTTTTGGTAGTTGCTGCAGCAATATTTAAGAAGAGGCTGTAGACTAAGTCGTAGATAATTATTTTGAGTGTTAAATTGACGAGGCGAAAAGGACGCAGAGACTACGACGCCGGCACCATGCAATGAGATAGCACCAGAGGACCTCAGGTGATGCCAAGGCAATTTAACATATGGAAAGCTTAAGATTTCTGTCACACACACATTTAGTTTTGCACGTTGTTGAATTATTCACATGTTTGGATCTCAGTTTATTTATTTCCTTTTCTGCATTAATAAATTAATTATCAATGTTACACATGTTTGATTTAAATGAATTACTGAGAATGTTGGAATGTGTTTTCTATTGCATGATGTTTACAGCATCGCCGGAGAGTTTCTGATTCCAGTGTGGTAAGACCAAGGTCTCATCACGAATAATAAGACGTCCAACAATCTATTAAATCATTATAATTATTCTTTCTCCCAACTCACACCAAATAGATTTACACCCACACTATTACAGACACTGTTTCAGAGTGGCGTGCAACGAGAACCATTACACTGGGTCTCTGCTGAACCCTGTTGCTGGACTTCCTTAATATACTGAAAATCTTCGGATTAGCAGTCGTGTGGGGGTTAGGTTATCAGCATAGCGTGAGCGCCGCTCATTTCTTATCTCCCCGCTTGGAGGCGACGACAAATTTAAACACCTCGTCCTGAGGCTGGCAGGTTGTGACATCACAAGGCCACAGGGATGCTGCCATCTTGGGGGTTTGTTGGAACTTCTCCCGTGGCTAATCAAAGGGTAGTGGATTTTCAAAAAAATTTAATTTATTCAGGGGGGTGGTGCTCACATGGGGGATTACGGGCGAACTATGCATATTGTAATTAAGCGTATTAATTACGGTTACGTATTCGGCTGTCCAGTTTGTGGAGTCTCCTTGCTTGATATGTTTAATTATTTTTGCCACTGTTATGACTTGCCCCAAGTTTGGGTTGCTCTTGGATGGGGCGAACGCCCATAGAGTGCGCATCTACACTGTGGAGCATGTTGGTATGTGTGAATCAATAGTACACGATTTTAACCCAACAAAACTTTTGTAAAATTGCTTACAACTTGTACAGTAAAAACTAACCATTGTTTTCTTATAGATTCAGCAGTAAATTAATACAAATTATTTTTGCATTTTCATTAATTCATTTTAAAACCAGTGCACTTCCTTCGTTTATAATTTACCACTATAGTATTCCTGACAGAAGCAGAAAAAGCAAAAGCGAAATCAGTAAGACGGACCACTTGTTTTCTTGCATAGAATTTTCCTACTTTTCCTAACACTTTTTTAGCAAACAAAAACAATTTGTAGAATTTTAGAAGTGCTGTGTAAAATTCTTCTGCGTGTCATGCAAAAATTTTTTTAAAAAGAACAAAGTTGTATCAAATGGGGTAAGAAATGCTCAGACATTAATAGTATTGCACTTTCTCAAATCACCTTAGTTGTTTTCCCATATTTCATATTCCTGCACTCTGTGTGTGTGCGTGCGTGTGTGTGTGCACATGGGTCTCTATAGATGTGTGTCCATACACATGCGCACTTGCATGTGCGCACACACACATACATACACTTCATATTGGAGATGTAAATGCAATAGCATGGCATTATTAGCTGTTAAAATGTGTTAGAAAATATTAAAAATTTGATGTAACTAATTCTAATTAAAATATAAAAGTAACCAATTATGCACATCTGCAGCAATTTATTAACTAGGTAATGAATCTTGCATTTCAAAGGCATTGTGACAACAGGTATTATTTCCTTTGTAGAGCAATACAAGAGTGAGATGTGATATAGTACTTATTCATAAAACAAATCCATCGAAATTCCATTTTCATTACAAACACAGTACAACGTTATGATATACAGAGGCAAAGTAATCAGGAGAATTGAAGAAATCAGTGTAAAAGGACTTTCATGCACACTGTTATGTTCTTGTAATTATACGGGCAGGCGGGCAAGGCAGGCTGTGTGCGCACACCCTGTGGCCAACAGGCAGCAACCACAAGCTGGAGGCAAGTAAACAAGCTATTTTTAGATATGCCTGGAGGGAGAAAGGTAGATACACCCACCCCTCCACCCCTCACAATTCAGCTCCTCTGGTCAATTAGCCACCCCTCTTTCCTCCTCCCCTCCCAAATCCTTTGGCTATTTCGTAGGCTGTGCTGTGCCTATGTACTACCATAAGGGAATAAATCATATCCACTTAGTAAAATGCAGTGCGTCCATGGTAACAGCAAAGTAACTTAGAAAAATCACACAAACAAAGCAATAAAGCATTGTTCCTAACATGCAGATCAAGAAAATTACTGAAGGACTGCGCAACAAACAACATTAATATAAAAATGAAGCGCTACCAAACATATACAAATTATCAGGTGTTACAGAAGCCCATCATGTATAGAGGTAAGTCAATTAGGTGATGGACTTCTTCAAGATGTTAACAAAAGACACTGGATTCAATAAAGTAGAGCTGAAAGTACATTGAACACTGGTTTCTACTAGGGATAGAATCCTCGTTTCCGCAATACCATCAATACTTTACTATATCAAGTATCACATAAAAATATTTGAAAGTATCAAATTTTAACATTGTGCTAATGGTATTTACCGTGCACTTTTTTTATGAATTACAAAATTACAAAATCCCATAATATTTGCATACTGGGTTTTATCGGATAATTATTGCTGCCGCATATCAGTCATACAATAATTTAAAAAAAACTGAAAAAAGGAAAACCGTCTGCAAATCATTTGTAAATCCAGCCCCATCACAACACAAAGAACAGCTGGGCTGGGAGGGAAAGATCCAAAGCTGGAAATACCATGACGAGTTGTAGTTCTTCTCCCACAAAAATTAAAGTGAGAAGTGTGCCTAGGTGATTGCTAGGCAACCATTACTCCTCTTCCCAGGCGTGTAAGGAGCAAAGCGAAATCACACAGTCCATGCTGGATGAACTAAAGTTGCAGCACTTGTCACTCAATTCACTCTTGGTTATCCAACGCTTTAGTAAACAAAAAAGTTACAGTAATTTCCTTGAAATCGCAAAATAAAGTATACCTGCGCCATTATCGATACCTGATAATAAATATTGACCCGTATTGAGATCCAATATTGTCATTTATGCGTTACAGTTAAACCAGAGGATGATAGGGTGGCAATTTTGGAGTAAGACAAGCTCAACTGCTGCCGTTTTGGGTCAGCAGTTGTTGTTCTTATTCCAAGTACTAAACTGACAGATTGTCATTCCAGGTAGAAAAAGTGAGGAAGGGAGATGGTTCCCTAATGTGAGGTAATCATGTACAGGAAGAGGGAAGAGTGAGGAAGAGAGAGAGTGATGCTGCTCCCATCCTACTGTGGCCTGCTGTGACAGGCGCTGTACGAGATAATCATCTACAGCTTGTATTGCGGGTTGCCGGATTACCAGCTTTGCAGGCATCACACTTCAGTTCCACCTTGTCTTTTCAGTATTTAAATTATTTTAAGAGCAGTGAATCTGGCATTCATAACCCAGGAACTGGATGTGCTTCAGTTTTACTCTCAGTAAAATATGGAAGTGCTGAATATAAAAACTAAACATATTAATAATTTTTTATTTTCTGAGTATGGACAACGGAGAATTATGCTGAGAAATGTGATACATGACCTTGTAGATTTGAAATTTTTTATTTGATAAGTTTAAAACATAAATTGCTTAAGTTGCCATGATCTAAATTTAAAAATAAATTACCAAAGTATATTTTGAGTGCTGCTTTTGTTCTCTGATTTTGAAGAATTAATGTGAAATTAATTTTCCTAATATTTTGTATGTTTACTTAACTCATAAAATAGTACATTGTGTGACACTGACGTTAACAGATTTTCATCAGCTTCCGAAAATACTTTTTGTGCTAGTAGACATCTTTCAGTCCATTACTCACACGTCCATTGAATCAGTATTGGTAAGGAAGTATCTGTTTGTACCATTATTGGTAAACAAATTTATATCGGCTAAGCACTAAAATAAAGTTTTAAAAAAAACTGCAGAAATTTGCAAAATAAGTGTGTACTGAGCTATCATTTTCCTCAAAGTTGGATTACAGCTTTTACCGTGTAAAAGAGGTTTTATAAAATCAAAGCAGACTTGTGTTTTTTGTTTATCATTGATTAAGGATGTTTGAGTTACCGGCCATCCATCGTTTGTTTCAAGTGTGATGTGGGTTTTTATAGAGTTTCAGTGTGTGTCACCAACACTTGTAAAATTAGCAATTCTCTTGGCCAAGTTGTTTTGTGTTCATGACAGTTTTAATTTGGTATCGAGAAAAGTATCGGTATTGAATATGGTGAGAATATTTTGATATCAAAACTGGTATTGAGATCGAGAAATGTGGTATCACCCCATCCCTAGTTTTTATTGTGTGTTTTAAATCAAAAGTTTTCACCCTAGCATTTGACACAGCTTCAGTAACACAGTAACATTGTGTTAAGGTCAACATGAAAACTGACTAATAACATTCGGTCAAGCACTTCATGTAGAGTCTTATTCATGGCCACATAGAAAGCATGTAGTGTTTGGTTTATGGCCACATAGAAAGCATTATAATGTTCGAAGTAGTGGGTTGCCATCATTTGAATGCTCTTGATGTTATTCAAAATTCTGTCTTCCATATTACATAGAAGAATTATGTGAGTAATGTAGGACTCAGCTTACTTGTATAATATAGTAAAATATAGGCCCAAGAGGTAAACTCATTAAGTATTAAGTACATGACAACATGATAATTACGGTGGTGTGACTCAATTCTTTTAGGTTTTATTGGATATTTAAATTCATTGAAAATCAGAAACAAGGAAAATAGTTCCACAATAATAGACACAAAACAACGTCGCATGGACAGCAAAATATTACATAATTGGGATGGTAGATCAAATACAAAAATTCTTAATATAGTTGATAAACTGGATAGTAAAACGAGTGATATTCAGCAATGACTTTATTTTAAACTTTAACCACAAACTTTAAAATGTATGAAATAAAAATGTTAAAACCTCCCGGGATGCAGCCCTAACATATAAATTAAATTATTATTATTACAACATAAAGGATCACTTCAAATGAGATAATAAAGTTAATGTATGTGAGTTATTTTTTGTACAAAAGGAAAATAAATATAGGTATGTCCTTTGTCACTTAGCTGCTAGTAGGCATCGTAATACATTGAACAAAGTTGAACAAAAAATATAATTACTAGCAGTAGTCAGTAAGGAAGGAGCACAGCCCAAACACAGCAATACAAATTGTTTGAATGAAATGGAGAGCTTCAGCTGCAGATTAAGCTCAGCCATGTTGAGTAGATATTTTGTGCAGAACTCGGAGGAGTAAACTCATGAGTTATGTGGAAGTCGTGCAACTCGAGAACACCTCGGAAACTCATTATAACATACAAAAAGGGACGAAATTAAATAGTGAGTGAAATGCTAATTGGTGTATGAGAAAAAGCAGAGTGAAATTGAAACAATACTCATCAAAGAGGGGAAACATAATTATCCAATTACTCTTGAATGGTGAAACCAAAAATAAATAAATAAATAAATAAATAAACAAACAAAGACAAACCGATAGTACCAGAATTGCTGCTAGATCTTGTGGGCTGTCTACAAAAGGCGAAAATAGCTGAAATACACAGAATGGATGGCTACTATAATGAAAATAAAGACCAGTTTTATATGAAATCACCTGCCAAGCGGCATGGATACACCAAGTAAATTGCCAGTTCAGCAGTGGCAGGAAAGAGAACGGAAAGAGGGCAGCTACAGGCGGCAACAGAATAAATTCGCAACACAACATTGCACATCCAATTATACGAAAAACAGTCGCAAGAAACACGAGCCTGTATCCTTCTAACAAGATTAAAAATGTAGCTTTCAAAGTACAAATCCAAAACTGAGTTGAAATCACACTTACTAGAAAATTATTCAAACAATAAAATAGTAACAAAAATGATTAAATACTAGACCGTAATAGTCAAATAAGTTCATTTATGTAGCCAGATAAATTATATCTCAAAATATATAAATCATTTTCCAAAGCAAGACATGACATAAATAAATATCAGACCAAATTAATTCAATAATTAATGAAATAATTCTTAGATAGTTTGACGCCGGCTAATAGCCAGCAGCGCTAGAGTCCATGACAGCACTCACCACACACGTGTCACGTGCCCCACACATGTGCAAAGAGGTCAATAATTTTGAACTTTCGTATAAATGTTATTTTCAGTGTATAATGTGTTCTATTATATTTGCAGTGTTTAATATGTCTTTAAATGTTTTAAAGTGTTGGTACTAACTTTAAATTGTTTGGTTATAAAAGTCAAACTGTCTGCGGCACTGAGATTAAGAGCACTCAATATTCCGGCAAGAACATCGTAAAAAAGAGACACTAAAATAATATTGAAATTCATAATAAAATTTTAGAAATGTAAAACAATATTTAATTTGTGCCATTTTATTTTCAATAATAAAATATTTTACTCGGCATGCATAGCACTTCCGCTTATGTGAACCCCGTGGGCGGCCGTGGTAGGTCCGTGCGATGCTTGTCTCTGGACAGTCTGTCGAGGAGAGCTGGCACTACAACTTTTGTTCACTGATTTATTTTGTACTTGACCACGTGGTCACGTTAATGTTTTATTTTACCACCATCAGGCATGTTATGTAAAGAGAATCACTTTCTGAACAAGAATAATATTTGATCTGAATTTAATTTGCAGTTTCCACACAGAAATATTGCAATTTCACCTGCACCACGTGGTCTGCTACGAACTTCATCCAGCAGCATCCGCCCACCTAAGCTTGTTTTCACACACGTGTGTGTTTATTGTAAATATTCATCTTGTGTCCCATCTTATTTCATGTATCATTCAAGGGTTTAAGTAATTTTGTAATTAGTGTACGGTGTAATTATTACCGTCCTAGCCGGCTGTGTGTATAGATTGTCACCACACTACCTACATGATGGAGGGCGAGTCCCTATGAGTTTGCGTTAGTGATGCAGAGTAATCACACGTGTTAATATGTATTTAAGTTTTTAATTTGTAAGTTATCATGTCCTGTCTTCAGGGAAAAAGCGTTATTCCACCCTAGCGGCTGTCGGCACTCTTCCCTAGTGAAGGCTGTGCTTTCACTCACCTCGGTGAGATCATTCATCTAGGCATGCACTAGATTAATTATGGGCTGGGGAACACCCAAGTGGAATCGGTTAGTCATGACCGAGATAATCATTTCATTGGCACGTGGATGTGTATGAATAATATCAATAAAACAAGTTTGCAGTGAACTTATTTATTTTATTAAGTAGTGACAGTGTCCTAGCCACATATGTTTTATTAAGTATTTACTTCAAGTGATGTTTAGTAAAAAGTTTAGTATTGCCTACGTGTTTGTAAGTACGCACGGGTGAGACGGACACGCAGAACCTACAGCATCCCTGAGAACCCTGAGTTTCAATAGTGCTGTGATTGGGAAGCATCGCTGGCGCCCAAATTACCAGTAAGTATTTGTGTCATCGTTCGTCTTGTGTCTCACCCGACGGGGTCAGTGCCGTTGGGTAATAAATACAATAATTCGGCCTGGTCAACATAACCTCACAGTTTGTTTTGTTTTGATTCTGAACTGTACAAAAAAGACAATTTTAGATATAAACTTATAAAACAATGGATTGCAGGCATGGTTTTGTAGCGACTACTAATATTCATGATATATATGATAACTCTCAAGAGACAGATTTTGAACCAGATGATGCAGACTGTGATTTCGAGGTTCCATTATGAAGTGGAAACAATTTTTATAATGTGTTTGAAGTGTTGTTGCCAGAAGAAGAAGCTGAAAACTATATACCTCACCATTTGACAGGCAAAGATAATGTGCCAGTTAACAATAGTGTTTCAGACAGTTTGCTGCATGATGACAATGCACAAAGTATCAGTGGTAGATATTCACCTGAACTTCAAAGGCGATGGCGCAAAGGATAGGTAACAACAGAAAAACCAACCTATAATTTCAACATAGGGATTGTGAAATCTGGATTTGAAAATTGTGCAACTGCAAACTGATGTGTTTTTAGCTGCTGGTGGTTTTATTTTTGAGCAAATTACATATCAAAGTAATTTGTATACCACACAGAAGAATAAAGTTCTAAATTTGAAAGAAAATGAACTGATTGCATTCATTGGGATTAATTTTCTAATGGGTTACCTTACACTCCCAAGCTGGTGACATTTCTGGTCGGAGCAGAGTGACTTAGGTGTGCAGGCAGTAAAAGACACCGTAAGTCGTAACAGATTTGATCAGATCCTGAGTAATATGCACGCTAATGACAATACAAAAATTCCAGACAACACGGACAAACTTTACAAGCTTCGTCCTATGATTGACTTGTTGAACGCCCGGTTTCCTGAATTGTACAATGGTACACAAGAAATGAGTGTGGACGAATCAATGATAATGTTCAAGGGGCGTAGTAGCATGAAGCAGTACAACCCCAAAAAACCAATCAAACATGGGTACAAAATTTGGTGTCCAGCTGACCAGTGAAGAGAATTGTAGTTGTTACACCACACATGGGCGCCACTGAAGAGAGTTTGTTACTTTGCTCTAAATCAGTGTATGTAACTGTACTGTAACAAATTATTTTTATTGTGTGTTGTGTGCTGCGAGAGAGAGAGGTTTATATTGTAGGCAGTGCAGTTGTTCAAACTCATACAAAATTACTTGGGCGTCATAGCATGAAGTTCTCCTCAGTGTGGTATGACTGACTTGTGCATCAACTGAGCCATAATTCAGTCAGTATTATACACTCATAAAAGTACTAGTCTCTTGGAAGGAAAAAAAAATTATCACATGACGAACCACAAACTTATCCCCAAACAGTTCAACTTTATTTCGGCCAGCAATTATTGTAGACGTTTCCGGGGTATACCACTCCCGGTATTATTGCAGTACATTCAGGGTGGCTTTCATTCATATTTCACATGTACAGGCTGCTCAGGCCTCTTCTTTTCATGCCTGGTGCTAAACTGCATTTTATATTACAATATTCAACAACTTTCGTAGCATTAAAACTTATTTTACTGCAATCAAATTTTGTGGAGCCCATCTCTTGTGCATCCACACTCTTTAAAGCCAGAACCCTGAGAGAGTGATTAACAGTAAAACCAGCAACGATCTTTCAGAATTCGTGGCATATCTGCACAACCAATCACAGAAAAATCTTCCTGAGATTGGGATGTGCAGATAAGCACGTATTCAAAACACAAGAAAACAGCTGTTTTGCATGGCGTTTCCATGACATTCTTCTACAAGTGTGATGTCAGTGACATCACACACATCATCATCATCATCATCTCTGGCATCAAAAATGCTGATTTTACATTGCAAACGTACAGTCAGGCGTAAAATTTCATTTAAAACTTCATTTTATACATTAAATTTGAAAAATAAAAAACCACGAAAACGAAAATTTGCAGTGCAATACTATAGCAAAAAACCTTGTAGGGTCTTCCATTCCTCATTTTTATGTTACGAATAAAATGGTTCCATTTTTTACTTTCAACGACATTCAATTTGTTTTCTAATCATAAATATTACATGACTATAAACAAACAATTAAAAATTGCTGTCAAAAATATTTTAAATGTACAATAGACTATTTAAATCCTCCAAAAATAGCACTATTAAAAGTGATATCAAGAAAG
Organism: Dryococelus australis; assembly: GCA_029891345.1. Lineage (NCBI taxonomy): Eukaryota > Metazoa > Arthropoda > Insecta > Phasmatodea > Phasmatidae > Dryococelus > Dryococelus australis. The sequence goes on from CM056997.1 coordinate 74,618,955, forward strand.
AGAAAGAAAAAAATTGTAAACATTAAATTTTCCCGCTCCTGGAGATACCACTGTTAACATAATCTCACATCTAACATAAATAAATGTGCCGAAATGCACGGTGGTTTTAACCATTACAAAATAACAAGAAACATTTAAAACTAGATAAAATAAAGAAAATTACTCTGTAAACACACAGTAACTTCACATAAACAACATCTTAACCTAGTAATCTCAAACACAAGTAAACAACATGTGAAAAAACATAAATAAACATATAAAATAATCTGAAATGCCTCACTAGAAAGGTTATATTTCCAAATTTCAAATTATATAGAGGAAAGGATGAAGACCTTGAAGAAGAATTCAAAGGTTATGGACTTGGGGAACGAGTGGTTCTAAGTTTGATAAAACATGAGTGGGGAAAGAATCGTATCATATTTTTCGATAATTATTTCACCTCTTTGGCACTTCTGGAGAAGTTGAAAGCCGAAGACACATTTGCCTATGGAACAATTATGGTGAACCGGAAAGGTTTGCCAGCCCTGAAGGAGGACAAGACTTTGCAGCGAGGGGAAAGTGATTACAGAATTTCACAGTCGGGCATTAGTGTTTTCAAGTGGAAAGACACAAAAGTTTTTCTGGTTGCATCAAATACCATGGCTCAGAAATTGGTACCTTCACGAGGCGACAAAAATATGGCACCAAGGTAAATACGCCATATCCTGGCAAATAGAGGAGTACGACAATTTTATGGGGGGTGTCGATCACGCAGATCAACTGTGCACTGTGTACGGATTAGATCGCAAGTCTAAAAAGTGGTGGCACCGCATATTTTAGGGCCTGCTGACATAATGTTTTTAAATGCATATATTGTGTACTGTTACATTTTCCATCAATTGCCATTGTTGGAGTTCAGACGTGCTGTGGCCACTAGTCTAATGGCGTATGAATTTTTGCCAGCCCCAAAGGCACCACCTAGTGGTGTGTGAGGGCAGAAGAGATGGGCAACCGACAATAGACCTTCACCTGGTAAAAGAAGAGGGAAAAACTTTTCTGTTGCAAAGGATGTCAGGGAAGGCAACCGAGGCATCCACTGGCCGAAATTTTTGGAGGGATGAGGACGGTGTGACTATTGCAGTGTAAATAACATTTAATCAAGGCCACATTCAAAGTGTTCACACTGCAATGTATACCTCTGTTGCAGTGAGAAAAAGAACTGCTTTTCTCTGTATTACTCTATTGTTGTATAGGTTTATTGTGTATGGATTATAGCTACTTGTATAGTATGTGTAAAGTTGCTCCATTGTTTTTTTTACTGAATATCTGTCAGGTTCTGTGCAAGTGTGTTGTATGTAAGTTTCTTGTTATATGATTTTCACCTTTTTTTTTTGGAGAGCTGTGCTAATATTACAAGATAGTGAAAGTCTCTTTTTGACATATTTTTAGAGTACGTTACTCCTGTTATTTCAACGGATGTTTTTATTGATGATATTTTGCTTCTTGTGTATAATAAAACAATATTTATATAGTTTTTTTTTTATAAATGATATGTTTCACTATTCCTCTATCTTCTGGGTGCCCAGTGGTACTTTAAAGTACCATGTCAATATTTTTATATAAAAAATAATTATTAAATTCTAAAATTTTCAGTACTTGTTTTTTATTAACCACAAAAAAACAAAAAAATGGGTTTTGGCATACATTTCTTAAAATGAACACAAACAAGCAGCAAAGGGTTAAAATGTCTTTTCAGTTGTAAATTACAAATTCGAAAATCATTATTTTGCTGGAATAAGTATGAAATATGCTACAATTGAAAACACGTATAATTTGTTTATTGTCCATTTCATATAAGCTGTCTCAAATTTAAAAGTTGTAGGAAAGTAGTGCCAATGGCATCTGGGTGGCTATGTATCCTTCCGCCACAGCTGAACTGTCATTGAAGGTGACTGTTTGCAAACAAGCGCCATGTGACTGCCAGTATTTGTAAACAAAAACATGCGACTGCTTGTTTTTGTAAACAAACTACATGTGCCTCCTCCCAAATGATTTTTAGAAGCTGTGAAGGGCTGTTCAAACAGTTGCAGGTTGGCAACAATACCATTTTTTTTTTTAGTTTATAAATATTTTATGTAAATGACTAACAGACCATGTAATAAGTCTATAAATTGATAATTTTTTTACCTAGCAAGAAATTTGTAACCAGGATGCACAAAAATGAAATTATGTTTTGACTGTCCAATGAATAGAAGATATTTTACTGTTTTTGAATACACACTAAATATATTAATGACATTTAATTTTGTCACACGTACCTGAACTAAGTTCTCGTAAACATAAAAATTTAGCATAGTTTCCACGAACACCAAATACCAAGGTCCCCCCCCCCCTCAAGGAATGCACAAATACTGAGCTACCGCCCCCTCCCCCCCCCCCTCAAGGAATGCACAAATACTGAGCTACCGCCCCCTCTCCCCCTCTGACTCCTTCTTTTCAAAGACAGTATACATTCTTACATACAGGCTATGCCTACTACTATGTACAGCCTGATACTTTTATGGTGGTTAAAATTCTCAGGATGTAAAAGTATGTAGGTAGCCAAAATAATATTTAAGTAAATGTTACTTAATTTCAGTAATTTTAATAACTCTCATTTAGTAACTCAAATGTTATGTATTGCAGGTCTATATACAAAAGACTTTAATAACTTTTCTCAAATACCTACGTGTTCAGATTGTCATGCTGCGAATAAAAACTTATTTCTGACTAACTCAGTGTGGATACAGTATTTACACTGAAGTTCAGTCACACAACCTCCCTCCTCAAAATTGTGAATACAGTCCTAGGCTTGTTCTTGGGTACATACCTAATAAAAAACTGTATTTCAGTTCAGAGATGTTACAAAGCACTCTAGAGAAGCAGATGTGACCTACAGCAACAATATATTAAACGAACATGTTACTTACACACTAAAAAGATGCTCCACCTACCCAAGATTGAAGACATCATAAAGTTCATTTTCCTTAGCGATACATTTTGGAATGTTGCAGTTCCTGCTGATGCATGAGACACTTTTTTATGATGTTGGAGCACCTTCGTTGGGTGCTTAAATTGAAAGAATTTTGTTTGATAAGCATGTTGTAATTTACTTGTTATCAAAAAGTTGTCTTTCCAGTGTAAATCCTGTTTATGTGAATTATTCTTCCATTACTCTTACGATATTCTTAACAATGTATGTTAAAAACATATGAGTGATTTTAATTTACAAAACAAAAATGCTCAAAACATTTATGAAAGACTCCAACGTTGAAACCTACATGCAGTTATGTTACTATTAAATACAGCCTTTAAAAACAGGGAACACCTTAAAATTTATTTGTTAACAAGTATCCCTGCGTAACAAGTCTGACAAATTTTATATATGTCCTAAAAAAATACAAGTAATACAACTTACAAGTTTGTATGGCTAGTAAGCTTTACATTTTGAAACCCTTCAGAACCAGAATGTTAGAGTTATAATCAATAACAACAGAGAAATTTGTATAGCAATGAAATGTGGGCACAATTGGGGTATCATCTTTATTTTATTTCTTGGGAAGAAAGGAAAAAGTGAGCAGGGAGGGAGGGGGGGACGACTTTAATTCATAGTCTTTCGTGAGACTGGATTATTTTGATGTTCTTATGATGCTGGAATCACATAGCTCCAACGAGCACGACGGCCAACAGCCAATGAAATACAAGATAGATCGTCGTAAACCCGACCGATTCTGTCATTCGACAAGCAATTTTGGATTAGAAATGATTTCTATTCTTCGTCGTGTCGTTTGGCACGACACACAGAATTTACAACAATGCAAAATGAAATTGTATTGCAAGCTTTCCCTACAATGGTAAATACGCAGCTTAAAAGAAAAATAAATTGAAAACTAATGTAGCTATCTAAATCTTAAAAATAATAATTTTACTTTTGTATGCATTAGCGATACCAATTTGTTACCATTATGCATTACAAATTTCCCTCTTGTTCACCACCTTTGAGACTAGCCTATCAGCCCTTTCTAAATAGTTAGGTTAAATGCAGAGAGCGTGGTGTCAGTCGTGCTGTAAATTCAAATAGTCACGTAGAAATGTGTCGTGGTTGTGTCTTGCTGTGTTGGTCAGGGCTATGTAATTCTGGCATGATTGTGTGGCATTTTGAGTTGCATATTGTTTTGATGGAGCAGTGGAGAATTTTCCTCGTATGGAAATAACATTTAAATTATTTAACTTCAAAAATTATAACTTTAATGAAAATACGAAGCACGATACATACTTTGCTGTCCGTATTCATACAGATGCAGCAATATATACACGCACACACTTTGACCGAAGTTAACCTTACACTCAAATTTATGATGTAGACAAACAAATAATATTCGCTGACTACAAAAGTGTGGAAAGTGCGGTATTTTTTAGGCCATGTGCATTTCAATAATTATATTAAGGGTTTACAAATACATTTACAAAACACGCAAACTTACTGTTGTAACCTCTTGAACATGTATTTTTCTATGGCATTCCTTGCGAGTTTACTTAAATAAAATCACGTTTGTTTATCACTAGCATTAAATAATTTATTTGCAAAATCATTCAGTAAAATCAACACTGTGCATATTCGTGTCACTTCATTGTGGATGGCGGTTAGGAAAATGGTGGAACGACCAGTTTTAACGATGTGCCGATTAATATTACATTTCACTCAACAAAACGCACTGCACCGCTACCTACAACCAATTATGCTCGGAAAAAGCAAATAAAAAATAATTAACTATCGATTAAATACTCCGACAACACCAATAAGATATTCGTATAAACACTATGAGAAAAAAGTGCATGCACGACTTTCACCAGGCTGAAAACATAAACATGGCTAGCCATTGGCTGGAAATGTTTACTGTTTGTGTGTGTCGACATACTCTGTCATAAATGCTGAACATGTTTTTAAAGTCCCGTTACTAATAGCCAAGAAAATTTAATATTGTTATGGAAACATAATAAAAACCATAAATGTTGTAAATATAATTAAGATTTTAAATTGCAACTTTTAGTTCCAAATACTATTTTCTTCCAAATACATAACCAAAACAGCCAAACTTATAACATGGATACAATACTGTAGGAGCGAGAGCATTTACTGTTTACAGATTGTGTAGGTTGGTCACATTGTCTGTCAAATTTGAGACCACTTATATGAAATGGACAATACTAGCTAAGTGAAACTTCCTGAGAGTGAAAGAGAGATAGAGAGAAAGAGAGAGAGTGACAAGCCTCGCTCAGCAGACAGTTGCTTTCTCGCTCGATAAAACAACACAGTACCATTACAGCCTACTCACAATATTTTCCGGTTATTTTAAACTATATAAATGAGATATGTTGCCATCGGGACTACCTAAATATTTCAATAGCTACCGCTTACTAAAAAACTAGGTTAAACTAATATTTTTACTGTGAACTATTTCTTACCGGCCGTTGCCAACATGTCACTGCTCTTGCTGTTGTTAATTCATATTTAAAAGAAATAAATATTACAAGTTATAGAAGATATTAAGGTAAAGTTTCATTTATTCAATAATACAGTACTCTAAAGATAACCACAGTGTTATATATTTGTGTAATACAGGTTATTGAAAAAACGGGTTGACATGTTACGCCTAGAGTGTTTTTGCAAAGGTTGATTTCATAAGTCACTTCCAATCGGGAATGGACTATAGTTAAATTGATTTTGTTGTTTTATATTATTATTATTGGGTCGAGTGTTATTTTAGTGGTTTACATTGTATGTTCTCTTTTTCTTGGGTGGTGTGTTGTACATGTAGGTTACGCTGTTTGAAATAATATTTTATGAATGGTAATTAATCTATCTGTGTAATTTGGGATGCTATTATTATTTTTATTACTATCCCTGGGTGATTACTTTTTCTTTTTATTTGTTATTTTTGAATTGCGAGAGTTCCTGGTATTGCTCCATGGCATCCAATTTGGATATGTTTTCAGAATGGAAAGTGCATAGTAACACACAGAAAACAGTTAGGGACACAGAAAGATGACCTACGATCAGGATTGAAAGAGAAGATGAGTCACCAGAACGTAATTTGATTCAGAGCAAAGCACACTAACATCTTAAGGGGATAATTCAGCTTAGGGTTCAGGAACTTTAACTGCTGAAAATAGTAATAATTTGACAGAAATAGAAGGCAGTAGTAGGTTTTTAGTTGACCCCGGCTACTATTTTGGTAAGAAAGGGGAGGACTTGTCTGATTACCTGAAGGACTTTAAGAGAGCGGCTGTTGTCAACAATTGGGATGATAAGAAATGTCTCACTTAATTACCTAGTTTTCTAAAAGGCGCAGCAGCATACTGGTATAATAGTTTAGGTGGGCGTGTCGACGAGTTTACGTCATTTGGGGCCCTTATGAATGAACTTACGACAGCTTTCACTCGAGTTGGCGAGGCTGAAGGCCTGGAAATGCACCTTAGGATTTGGGTGCAGGACATTGACGAGTCCATTGAAGAGTTCATGTACGATGTTATTAGTGACAGTCAGATGTCCCAAAGAAAATAGAATAAAATACATTCTGAGGGGTTTGAAGCCAACCCTCGTGGAGAAGGTTTTGAAGCTAGAAAATCAGTCTGTGTCACAGTTGATTAAAAATTTAAGAAATATTGAGGCAGGTAGCTACTATGCAAACAATAGGCGGGAAATGGCTCCAGATCGGTCCGAGGTTAAGCCCGATAGGAATTGCAAGGTGGCACAGTTCACGAACACTAGAGAAGCTGTAGGTGATAGGGAGATGGCCCACCTACAAACAGCGGTCGACCTCTTGAGTAAACAAGTGAGGGAAATGGCGAACGAAGTGAAATACTTGCAAAAGGGGGAAAACAAGGGCAATTCTTTCAGAGGTGATAGAGGCGTCTCAGGAGATTGTGGTGCCCTCTCACACAGAATGAATAATTGGGCACGAGTAACGAATAGTGATAGGCCACAGAGAACCCCAGATGGACAACCTATTTGTTTTAACTGTGGCGAAGCCGAGCACATCAGAAAATTCTGCAGGAAAAATACCTGGCCGTACGTAAAAAATGATAAGAAGGTGGGAAACTAAAGAGGATGGACCAGGTTAGGGGAACTGATTCACCCAAGCAGTTGGAGTTACCCCTAAATCTTGAAACTGGAGTGATGAGTGTGCTGGTTAAGTTGTTAGGGCAACCCACTGTCATCTATGTTGATAGCAGAGCTGCTATTTTCTTGACAGATGCAAAACTCATCCCTAACAAGTTCTGACAAGAGGCAGAATCTAGGGTATTTTCAGGTGTGTCAGGACACAAACGGGCCATAACCCATAAGGTAAATTTGAGGTTTAAACTTGACAGAAATTGGTATGTTCACCCATTAGGCATAGTTAATCCCCAAATTAATGGGATTTTCTTGGGGTGTGACTGTTTGCAACAATACCAGGTCCAGATATCATGTAATGTGAATGGTCAACATAGTTTGAGGGTTAAATTACCCCAACAAAGGAGAACCTATGACTTTGTTGCCCATCAGAGAAATTAAGAATAAGGGTGAGGTTGGGAAAGTCCCTCAAAATGATTTAGAAGCAGAGGAAACCCCTCCTTTGAATATTACGACTGACAAAAGCACAGACCCCAATTTGAGGATAGGGTGTGTCGTAGTTCTAAGATCATGTTAGACTACAACCCCGTTTGTACCAATTAATTGAGATAGATTTCTCAACCTGTAGTCTTCCAGCAGAAGTTTTGTGTGAGCCTCTCTTTCATGTGTATGACAAACACTCTGTGTTTGTACCACAAGGTATTTTGTGCACTAAAAAGCAAAGTAAAGTATGAGTCACCAACACAGCCAATAGTAGGTTATTTTGCTCAAAGGTTTGGAGTTAGGTAATTTGTTGCATTTTGACGAGACAACTGACACTAGGGTGAATATTGTTTCTGCCTCTAAAGAAATTAAAGTAGTTGATTTTGACAAAGCTAAATTGGATATTAATCCTAATTTATTGCCTGAACAGAGAAGTGAGTTGCGAGATCTTTTGTATAGATATCAGCATTGCTTCAGTTGGAAACCAAGTCAAATAGTTAGGACCAAGGAGGAGGTGGTAATGTAAGATATGGGCGATAACCCACCAGTCACTTCAGTACCCTATAGTGTGTCTCCTGGAGAAAGGGAGGTAATCCACGACATTGTTGAGCACATCAAAAATTGGATTGTAAGACCGGTTAGTTCTAGTTGGTGTTCCCCTGTTGTCCGGGTGAGAAAGAAAGATGGTGATTATCGAATGTGTGTGGATTATTGTCATGTTAATGCCATACTGAAGGACGATAAATACCCCTTACCTTTGATGACTTTTTGAGCTATCTAATGGGGACAAAATTCTTTAGTCATCTAGACATGAATGCTGGGTATCACCAGTTAAGGTTAGCTGAAAAAGACCAAGAGAAAACCTAATTCATTACTCCTGAGGGTACTTTTTGTTTTCAGACCGTACCTTTTGGGTTAAAGATGGCCCCATCTATATTTCAGAGGTTCATGGACAAAATGTTAGCAGGGTTTAAATGGGACATATGTTTAGTGTATTTGGATGATATTCTAGTGGCAGGTAGTGATTTCCAGCAACATTTTATAGGTTAAAGCAAGTCCTAAAGAGGTTTGAGGAGGCCAACCTAAACTTAAAACCTGCTAAGTGTTCGTTCGGGTATAAGGAAACTGAGGTCTTGGGACATGTAGTGAATAGTGAGGGCATTAGACCCCATCCCAATAAGGTGAGGGCAGTGAAAGAGTTTCCGAGACCCACTGACCCTAGAGGAGTAAGAAGCTTTCTGGGCCTAGCATCTTTTACCGGAAGTTTGTTCAATATTTCTCAATGATTGCCAAGTCATTATCATGTTTACTGCAAAAGGATCAAAAGTTAAGCTGGGGTGAGGCCAAGGAAAGGGCATTCTGAGAGTTGAAACAGCGATTAACCTCATCCCCTACTCTAGTCCATTTTCAGGAAACACATCCTATGAAAATTCATACTGATGCTAGCACACAGGGAATTGGCGCTATTTTAATGCAGAAAAGAGAGGGGGAAATTGCATCCAGTAGCGTATGCTAGTCGTATCCTAACACCAGCCGAATCTAGGTATCCTATTACTCACCTGGAGTGTTTAGTGCTAGTCTATGCTTTGGATCAGTTCAGACCTTATATTTACTTAAGACCTTTTACGGTGGTGGCTAATCACCATAGTTTATGCTATTTTGACAGGTTGAAGTTGAACGCTCATAGCACAGGTAGGATCACTTGTTGGGCACTAAAAATGCTGGAATACTCTTCTGAGATCAATTACAGCAGTGGTAAGAAGCAAGCACACATTGACAGTCTAAGCAGGAACCCTGTAGACCACGGTACCGAAAGAGACGAGGAAAAAGTTTTAGATCTACCAGTATTTTCACTACCAGGGTTTGACATGGCAACAGCACAGAGGAATGATCCTACTTTGATCTCAGTTATAAAGGAAATAGAAAAAAACATCCCTTGTTGAAACAAAACTTAGCTGAATAGCCAAAAATTACTGCCTAAGAGAAGGAGTGTTGTATAAGTTCAACATTAGACCCAAAGGTAGGGAAAAATTATTGGCAATACCTGACAAACGGAAGGATGAGATTTTGAATGAACGTCATAACAACCCACTAATAGGTGGACATTTAGGGGTTGCCAGGATCATAGACAAAATTAGGAGGTGTTATTACTGGCATGGGCTATTTAAAGATCTAGAGACCTATGTTAGAACATGTATTGACTGTCAGACAAAGAAAGGGACGAAATCGAAACGAGAATGTTATTTGAAGGCATTCTATCCCTGGTTCTATCTTGACCGATAGAGGGCAAGTTTTTAGTTCAGCCATGGTGCGTGAATTATTAAAGCTCATGGATATACAGAGCACCATAACGTCAGGTTATTGTCGACAATGCATTGGGGCAGTGGAACGTCTGCATGCCACACTGACCACCATGATGTCCCAGTATGTCTCTACTAACCAAAAGGACTGGGATCAGTGTTTGCCTGTGGTTACTGGATTTAGCCCATTTCTGGTGTATGGGCAGGAACCAGTGGTGCCTTCTGAGGTGTGTTTAAATCAAGGAGTTGCAGAAGCGGAGAGCAGGCTACTGCGACAGAAGTGGAAGAAGCTCCTCAGGCAGACTGCCGAGAACCTGCGGCAGCAACAGGAGATGGTAAAACAGCAGTGTGACCCCCACCGCAGGGTTGTTGAATATCATCCTGGACAAGAGGTGCTGATCTACACACCTATCGCCGAAGTTCCTACACCGCTGGGATAGTCCAGCTGTGATAGTGAAGAAAGTGTCTCCAAACCTGTACTACTTGAAGAAGAAAATTAAGGCAACAAAGATTAGTAGTAGTGAACGTTGAAAGAATGAAACCATTTTATAAGTAGAAGTGTATATGTTTGTTATTGCTACTTGATGTTGTGTTGAATAAGTTGTTGTAATTTCTTTTAGTTGGTAAGAGTTGAGAGGGTAGATGTGTTTTGTTTTGAGGTGTTACAGGTCTATTGGATATTAGGTAACTGAAGGAAGGCAGCAGATGTATATGACGAACCTGGTCTGGATCAATCGAAGAGGTGATTGGCCAGAGGGGTGTAAGGTTAGACCCCCCTATTTCATCCTGCCATGGTGAATGGACTGCTTTCTGTGGAGTCACGCGAAAGCAGGTGGCGATGACTGTGAAGTGTGGGGTAACAGTTATGATCCCTACCAAAGATGCCCAGGATGTGTGTGTGGTAGAAGTAGGCCACACTTTGATGCTACGACAGGTAGTTGTATAGTGGTTATGTTTTGTAGTGTTCACTGCATGTATGTGTCCATGTGTCTTGCGTGTGTATTGTCTAGGATGTTGTAAACTTAGGAAAATTTAATTTAGGATAGTGTAAGGTAATTATGTCCTTTTAATTTTCTTGTTCGGTGTATTTGCGCTGTGAAAAATGTGGTTTCAGACCAACGTAAAATTCTTTTTGGAGTGGAAGAGTCCAGTTTCGTCACAGAAGGGCTATCAGACCACTAGGAAGATGGCTGTCAGGAACTTCCTGGGGTGTTTCGTGGCAGTGACAACATGGATGCTGTCAGATGCGCCACAACCTATCCCAGTGGGAGTGGTCGTGGTGGCACATTTTCACCCATTGACTAAGGTAACAGTCTACACGTCTGCAATACCTATCAGTTTTCAAACAGCTTGGCCCCAACTTTTAGATGATAATATAAATAATTTAACGGCAAATCTTACATGTGTGAACAACAGTTTTAGAGAGTTCTGCCACCTTCAGAAGGAGCAGAAAAGTTTGTTATTAGTGGCTGATGCATTGTTGGAGCAGATAAATACTGCAGCAGGAGAGGACGTAGTAGAGGAGTATGCTTTGAGTCGAACCAAACGAGGAGTTACCTTTTTAGGGGAGCTAGCAAACAGGTGTAGCGATACTGCAACTGAGAATCAGGTGGCAAGTCTGTTGAGAATGAGAAACAATTAGCTGATCATCTTGAAAGCATAAATAGGCAAGTGTTAGCTAATCACGTAGCTTTGGCAAACATATATAATCAGGTGTCTGTGGTTGAAGAGGCTATTGCAAAAATTTTTGGTAAGGTGCAAAATTAATTTAATAATTTAACAAAATATTTAGATACCTTTAGGGAAGCTTTGGAAAGCAGTAGAGCTGGAATGATGCTTAAACTTTCTAATGTTCATCAGATGCAACTATTATTAGCAGCCCTTATGGAAAAACATACCCATACAGTATTGAGAATTGAAATTCTAGATCAGTTTAGGTCACATAAGCTACCAGCAGTTTTGGTGTCACCGGAGAACTTACAGAAGCACTTAGATAACCTACCACAAGGTATAAGTTTACTATCATTTGAAAATTAGCTCATGTGAAATTTTCGAGAATAATTTGTATGTAAGAATGAAAGTGTTAATTGTTAAGAAAAATGTAGTGTGGAAATTATATGATATTGTTGCCGTTCCGTTTAAAAAGAAAAACTCGGTCTGTCCATCATGAGACCACATTTCTTGCTGTTAGCAAAGAGGAAATTACTTCAATAAGAGGTAGGGCATTGCAGACCCTTCCAGAACCATTTGTGTTTTGTACCACGGTATTTGGGTGATACAATGAAGGGGTCTTATGTTTCAAAGCAGTTTTTAGTGGATCAACAGCTGAACGACTACGAGAAATGTGTGCATTTCAGTGCCAATCAGGCTCACATTTAATTATTACACAGGTAGGACCCGAGAGGTACTTTCTAACTAATGATAGAAGAAAACTCGAATTGGAGTGCTCAATCAGTAAAAACGAGACAAGGATGTTGAACACTAGTGAGCACCCAAGTAGTATAGACATTGTTGTGCCATGTGATTGTAATATTTTGTTAAATGCAGAGGTTATAATTAATTAAATCTACCCATGTGATTACAACTCCAAAACTGAATTTCACATCATTCATGTAATCCCAGCAGCTTGGTCTACGTTTAAGAAGTTGCACTTTCCCGCAGATACTACTTCTACCCACAAAGTTTTCCCTTCTTTTAAAGACTGACTTTAGATACCAGCATAGGTAATACACCTTGTATCAATCTTGAAATCCCTGTGGGTTATGAAAATTTTTGGATTCGCAATTTACAAAGTATTTCTTTAGGTCTTGTTATTGTGATGTTGGTAATAGTATTTAGGAACCCCTATTTAATAGGAATAGGCATGTTGCACAGAGCTGAAGCCAACAGTTTAGACGTTATATTTGGGTTAGAGATAGGCTCTACCGTGATTATTGTATTGCTTACTGTGATGTTTGTGCTATGTTTACTGTAGAGATTTTTCAGCCTTAGGAGACTGAAGAAGGGTAGTTCGACCCCCGAAGAGCAGAGTGGTTCCTCTATGGGACCCATAGTGGAACACATTAAAACAAGTGGTATAGGCCATTCATGATAAAGTGAGCACTTTTGAAAGCCCTGCTAAAATTCTACTTTCTTGCCCATTATGTATCCTTCCACCACATGTAAACAAACATTGCCATGTGACTGCCATGTGATTGCTACATATTTATAAACTCAATGTTTACATTTTAGGACTGCTAAATGTAACACGTATATTATATATAAAACATGTTACTATGATGTATATAACACATGATATATATATATATATATATATATATATATATATATATATATATATATATATATATATATATATATATATATATATATATAATACGTACAATATATAATTGTTTGGGTCATCTCACAGCTCTGATGGACAAAAACTTTGCACAACAAACAATTGATAAATGAACGGCCTAGCGATGAAGTTATGGAAACTGTGAAAAATCAAACAGTAAAATTTAGTGGTGAACAAGGACCAACACGACATGTTAAAAAAGGACACACATTAGTTAAGCCGAAAAATAATTTGGAAGGGCAACCAAATCCAGATTTTGAAATAGACTAGTACTACTGCTCGCTCAAGGTACACCACCACTTGTCACACAAATTGCCAAACATTTAAAAACTGTACTGCAAACTTAACGATTCCCATGACTCACCGTTTAGTGCCCCATCGCTCTGTAGCGTGTCAAGTACAACGTCAGCTCTAAAACATGGTAGCTGTGTTTGTCCTCAGCTGACTGAAGTTAGGTGCAACTAAGCCATCAGGAAAAAACATACATCCTGCAGGCATAAGGTAGCAGCGTAACGTAGCAGTTGTCTGAAGCGTATAAAGTAGACAGAGTGAGGCCGTGCAAGGACTTAAATAAAAAATGACAAATCAAAAAATAATGATGCAGGAAGGGTAAAGGGGAAGGCAGGGAGGCAAGGAAAGAAGAGGGGATCTGAGCCAAGCAAAGAGTACACCACTGCATAGAAGTAGATGGTGTTAATAAACTTAATGTGACTGCACAAACGTGGCAGTATATAAAAATATTTAATATATAAAAAAGAAAATGTATAAAGTATGTGTGTTTATATGTTCATTTTAAGGATAGTTTTATATGCACCTTTATAAATGGAGATAAATATATTTCAACATAGGCCTATAAAATATATATAAAACAAAAATAATTTACCCAAATGGGTGTGACATTTCCTTTTTTGTCAAACCCACACAGAATTCAAGAAACCAATTTTAGGGGTAAAGTGCATGGACTCTCATCATTGTTGTGGTTCCTTCATTGCAATGACTGCAGCAAAACTGAAAACTTAAATGAGAAAAGTATTTAAAGAAAATTACTATACTTACAAAAAATGTTCATGCTTGCACACACAAAGCTGAAATAAATGTCTTATTATTAATGTAAAACCAATACATATCACAAATGACAGCAAAATGATAATGTAAAGGACAAATTATAAAAGTAATACTTACAGGCAAGTTACTGTGCATAGCGATAAGCACTTGGTTTAACTTTCCTTGTTACTATAGCTGTGTGTCAATAAACGGTCAATCAGAAGCTCGAACACTTATACTATGTTATCAATTGAAAAACTTATTTGCAAATCAAGAAAGTGTGTATTTTGACTTCATTCCTCGGGAAGATATTTTCTTTTGTTTATTTATGGATAACCACAACCACATAAATTTTTAAAGCTTTTGGGTAATGTTTAAAGTAAAAATTGAAATGTAAATAATTTACCATTTTTACAAATGTCTCAGATCAATTGAAAATATTTATTTGTGAAAAAACCCACTATCAACTCTATGTACAGACCTAAATTTCTTCGGTACAAATGTAGCAACATAAACAAACTAATATTATTATCGTTATATCAATTGTAGCCAGGCCCCTGTGCTGTTGTGTTTTGTATATGCTTATTGCTGTAACTGTGAATGTGTTTGGTATGTCAATTGTAGCCCGGCCCTTATTGAAAGCTAGCTCATGCAGCTTCTTTAGAAATACTTAATTTAACTTATACACTGCATAATGTAATCTAACCTTTACAAAATATGCACTCGCAAGTAAACAGGAGCTCTGGGAGTCTGGGGTGTTGATTATGACGTGTAATTTACAGTTACATTAAATGTCAATAACTACAATATTTTTGCGGCCAAAGTGGCAGATATTACAAACAATTATGCCTACTCAATAACGCATAGGATACTATCTTTGTTGATATTTCTCAAAAGGTAGCAAGTTGTCTTGTCGAACATCCATTTAGAAATTTAAACACGGAATTGTTCTATAGACCTAACAGTTGACAATTAATTGTAAATACTTTCTAATTCTTATTACGGCAAGCATTACCAAACACAAGTTTGAGGTTAGGCCTACATTACAAAACTACACTGTGATATAAAAACATGTAAAATTAATGTATAATTATTGACTGCCAAATTTACACTTGTTATAATGACAGATTTGAAAGAAAGGTTAAACAGATGGGCATAGGTAGATAGGTACAGATAACTTTTAATATTATTTGTGGGTAGTGGTATGGATAGGGGACTTCCTTAGGGGGCGAAGGCAGAGGGTGAAAGTGGGGGAGGCAATATCGGAGGAAGAGGAGGTTACGTCAGGAGTACCACAGGGAAGCGTGCTGAGTCCTTTATTATTTACCATAATGGTAAATTACATTGGTTTGGCGATTAGGGGAAAAATAAGATTGTTTGCAGACGATTGTGTTGTGTATTCTGAAGTGGGAGAGGGGGGGCAGAAATTTGCAGGCAGACATTGATAAGATATGGTTGTGGACCAGGAAAAATAAAATGAAGATAAATGTAAGAAAAAACTAAGGTAGTGAGGTTCACAAGGAAGAAGTTGATAAGCAGGGACATGTACAGATGGGAGGGACAAGAGATAGAAGAAGCAGCAGAATATAAGTATCTAGCGATTATACTGCAGGGAGAACTCAGGTGGAAAAAACAGGTAGAGAGGGTGGTAGCAAAGGGAAGAAGGGCTCTGGGTATGCTGGGAAGGGTGCTGAATGGAGTCAGCTGGAGGTGCGAGAACTGGAAAAGGTGCAGAGAAAGGCAGTAAGATGGGTGAAGGGTAGGTGGAGAAGGCAGGGGCAAGATGGTGAGGAAGAAGGGAACTATAGGCCATGATGATGAAAGAAATGGGGTGGAGCTCATTGAAGAATAGGAGGAAAGTTGAATGGCTAGTCATGATGTACAAGGTCGTGATTGAAGAGGGAGGATGGGGAGGGCTACACTGCAAGCTATGTAAGGGGGTGTTTAGAGGAAGAAGAAACAACAGTGAGAAGCTTCAGAAGGTGTGGAGGAGGATGGAGCGGGGTAGGCAGTCCATGCTTGTGAGATCTGTGAGGGAGTGAAATGTGTTGAGGGAGGAATTGGTATCTGTGTGAGAGGTTGGTAAGTTCAGGACGGGAGTGGAAAAGGAGTTGGTTGGGTGAAGGAGAGGTGAGAGAGCTCACCACCGGGCGGCAGCCTAATTGCAAGTGTGTGCGTGCGTACGTATGTATGTATGTCAACCTTAGGATATAACATGTACTTTGTAAACTCACATGAATATATTAATGTTGCGTTTCTGCTGTCGTTCATTTACTTTATAATTGTTTTTTAACTTTCCATTTATAATATCATATTTCTAACTGTCGATTTATACTTGTTCTTTTTCACTTTTTTTACTGGGGATAAGTGGCGAAAACACGTCGTAAAAACACATTTACATTTACCTCCGGACAGTTGCAGTTGAAATATTCATCATTTCTGCAACTCGTTCGATCACCTTGTATGGCTTCATCGCTCCTCGACAAAATAAAGAATAAATACTTCCGGCGAGATTTACAATGTCCTTCTGACGCTGAATATTTGTACGTAGTTTGCTGGAACTCATAACTTTACACAAAATCACAACAACACAATTAAACACTATATGACCTATAATAAAACAATGCTGATTGCAGTTAAGCTGAAAAATAAATGAGAAATATTAAAACACAACTACTTCCAGTTTCCAAATTTGTAGTCTGCCTTGCAACCACTTCACGCAAGCAAAGCCAAGCAACAAGCATGAAGGAACCACAACAACGGACCGTTGGTTTTGACCGTTGCGCCGATCACGTGAGACAATATAATGAGTCACTGTAAATACATTATCTTTACACCAATAATTACTTTAAAGTGTATAAAATAAACTTCAAACAGCTTAAGTAGCCATAAATGTAAACATTACACTTGCAATGCCGCGTTATTTCGTAGAACCACATTTCACATTTCACTGCCAACATAACTGGGTGTGTTTTTCCCCAGCCTATGTGGTGACACACATGGTTATACATATGCAGTTGCAGGCAGTGGCTCTTTTTCAAAGTTTGATTTCTAGAGTGCTCACTTTAACGTGAACTGCTTTTAAGGTTAGTGCTACCATACGTGATGCTGAAGGGCTAAAATTGTTTTATGGTTATCAATGAAAGATGATGCTGATGCCCAAAAATGAATAGGATAGCTGTGGTTGACTGTTGTGTTTTTAAATGAGAGGTTATAGTTTCTTTAATTAGCCTTTGTGAAGCTTATTGTAATTTTTTTTTCGGTTGAGAGAGTTTTAAGCCCTTTGAATAGACAATGTAACTATAGGTTATGCAGAGATTTTACCATACTAAGTGAAAGTAGATGCTTAGTGTATACTATTACTGCCCTTGTTAAATTTGGAGGTATTTGTTAAACTTAATAGTGACAGATTTGAAAAGAAGCAGATGTGTTATGAATAGGTGAAAGAAAGACTCTCATGTAAAGGAAAGAATTTAATGTGTTCTTTTGTGAGAGGCATACGTGAATTATTTAAATAGTCAAGCTACTTAATTTTTTTGTAAACAAGAACAGTAGAGGTAAACCTTTTGTTTTGATTATGCTTACTTGAATGAAGCCTTAAGCATTTTGGGGCGAGCAATGATGTTATTCTTGGCACGTAGGAAATTGTGGCCCCAATTGAGTCAATGAGCTAATCGAGAGGAGAGGCAAGGGTGCTGCTATGTAAAATTTTAGGTGAAATCAAGGACTAGAAACAGCAAGTTTTTTTCTTTCTGTAGATATTGATAACCTTTTTTTTAATTTTATTTTCAGGGGTTAACTCTTTGGTACAAGCTTAGTGGGTGAGAGAGATTATCCATCCCCAAGCATTACTCGACGTGAAGTACTGGACACGATTAGCAAAGTGAACCTCAAATTTGGTGGTGCAGTGTGACTGACAACAAAAACTGTGAGTGTAGTGAGAACTTGAAAAGGACTTCAAGTTGAAGATAGTGATCGTGTAAGCAAAACAGTTGGTATGGCCGGACCGTCTTTGTTTTTGTTGGACATGAATTGTGTGTATGCCACAGACTTTGGTTCCTATGAAGAAGACAACTCTGCTCATCCTCCATTATCTGCTGTCATCCTTGGAATCAACAGTTTTTAGAGGCTAGGTTTTGACAACCTTTAAGGGGAGATGTCCCCTCATCTCATCGGACTGCTGAACCTGACACACACTAACAAGTCAAGTGTTTTTGTCTTTGGAGAAGCGACAGATGCTGACAACCCCTCTTTTGGCCTTTGCTGATGATCCGGGACTCCTGTGCTGCAGATGGTTTCGATGGGGCAGCCCTCCGGCAGTTGTTGCAACTCAGCTCCGAGATGTGGCTAGTTTCCACCCTTGGCCAGTATGTGGACCCGGAAGAGGTGAGCCAATGGTGTGGATTTTGGAATCATCAGGATAAGGACTCACTACTGCACATCGGTGTGATTGTGTAAAAGGACTGCCTTGGTGGTGGTCATCCCGATGCTGGCTAGAGGAGGGACCAGCCATGAAGAAGATGTCGTGTGTGCATGTGTGATTGCCTGAACTGTTGACTAGGGTTATTAGTTATTTTTTTAAATTTTGTTTGATGAAGAAGTATTGGGAGAGTTGTTTGTTTTATTTTTCTGGACTCGATTGCTTAATGTGTAAGGTTAGTGGTAGCGGCACCTTGCTCCTCCTCAAGATTGCTAAGATGTCGGATTCTAATTATAGTTGGTCTAGCTAAATAAGTTAAGATTGTGAATGGTTGGCTCTTGTTGTATTGTCGCTAGACCTGAGAGAGATCTGTGTATCCAATTGTGTGATATCATGTCTAAATAGAAACCAACTATTGTTTCAGTACCATAACGTATGAGATGGGTGAAAAACAAAGAGACCAAGGCAACCATCTAGTCGTGAGCAGCTGACCGATGCAAGCAGTCGAGGAGAACCCTGAAGTTGTGGTACACTAATCATGGACTTCTCTCCCTTTTTGAGTGGGAAGTGGATGGCAGTGGTCCGTCGAGTGTTGCAGACTGACAGTTGCGCAGAACGACACCTTTTCAATTCAAGTCGGTCTCTTAAATTAAATATTTATTATTATTTCATTGTGCAATTTTCAATATGGACACTTGGAAAAAAAAATAGGAAAAATAGATAAGGACATTCCAAGACATTGTTGGAAATGACCAAGCTAGTAATGAAATTCACGAGAATGAAAATTTTTTTTTGTAAATCTAGATAACAATTGTGCATGAACATACAAGTAGTATAAGGATTGGCAAATGCTGTTTGTTAATTTTTATCTCGATGTGGGGGCCCCTAGAGATTGTATAATCATAATGTTTGTTCATGAAATTGACTTAAATCAATAATTGTCAAAATTTTCTCTCTTGTAAACCATAAATTGTTCTTCTTTCTTTTGTAAAATTGTAATATTTGAGGGGTCCACAAATCGTAGAGCGAGGGCAAATGTTATGCCCACAAATTTCGTGAGTAAATTTCTTTTTATAAACTTCTACTTTTTGTTTGGACACATGTTATGTTTGTAGGTTAAATGTATCGGTTTTCAGGATAGGAATTGTTTTAGTGGGTTAAATTATTTTTTGTTCCGAGGGAATACATTTATTGTGGTTAAACTCAATTTTCTCTTCACTTCACCATTTGGGACGTCTGGATTTTTCTCTCTTGATCAGGTTAGGAATTTGCTTGTTGTTGTGCCGGCTAAGAATTTACTGCTCTCAGTATTGAACCTTCTTGAAGTGAAGTTGCAGTTTGCGTTCCCTTCTGGTAGTTTCTTGATGATGACTTTTAGTAACTTGGTATGTTAGGAATGGGGACTTCCGCAGTTGTCAGTTGAACCTCGCACATTTTTGTGATCGCATGGTAGTGTTTGTAGAATTTTCAAGGCGAGCTACGGTGCCGTGTTTTTGCAGCGATGGCTATCTAGAGTGAGGGTTTTGCCAGGGGCAAGGGGAGTGCTTCCTGCTGAGGCCAGCCTGGCAAGGCATGGTTTTCCAAGGTAAAGGGGAAGGTAGTCTCACGCCTCCTTTGTGGTTTGGCTGAGTCCAGAAGGGAGGGGGGGGTGCCGCCCGCTGATTGGCTGAAGGCAGAGTCGTGGTGACAGGACAAAAAGCAAGGTCAGGGCACGAAGGGAGGGAGCAGTACACTGAGTGATGGTGAGAGTCGCGGACGTGTGTGCCGGTCCTCAGCGGTCGGAGGAACTGCCCAGAACTCGGCAGGATGAGTTGTTTTACTTTTATTTTTGCTTAGATTAGTGATTGATCAGGACATTTTTTCCAAAGGGTCTGGAAGAATGGTCCTGATCAATCTTATTAATTTAAGTCTAAGGGTAGTGTAGAGTTTTGAGGTAGTGCAAGTCCAGCATGCACGAGAGGCAATTGGTGTGTGGCAGAGTGACGAGATGAGAAGTGCAGCTTATCGTTAGTTATGAAGACTTGGCTAAGGGGATATCATTTTCTTGTAGTATTAGGTGGTTCTTTCAGAGGGAAGTAGTCCATTATTTGGGTGTAACAAGTTATCGTTATTGGTGGGACACATCTTTTGGTTTGTTTATTTGAGGCTAGCAGTTGGTACTACTGTAAGTTGTGGGAGTGTTTTGTCCTGAAGTCGCAAGGTAAAGTTGTGGTTTTTATTTATTTCTAAGATCTAAGTTAATTTAAATATAGAATTAACATTTTATTCTCTTGCTAATCCCTTGATGTTATAGTGATTTTAGAGACTTGTGCAAATATTATTGGTTGTTGGTCGAGTTGGAGACTATTTTATTTTTAAATATTTGACCACTGACACTTAGTTCACTATCCTTTGTGAAAATTAAATGATCTCTTATTTTTTGGACGAACAATTTAGATTGAAGTCAAATATATCAGAAACAATACCCACAGTTTTATTTATTTATTTTTATGTTTTGAGCTTTTGTAAGGACTTGTAGTAGTAATTGATATTACTTTATTGAATTTATACTCTTGAGAGAATTCAAGTAGCACTTTGTAACCTGTAGCTTTTCTTTATAAATCCTGAAAATACTCATTTTAAACTGAAAGAATATTATTTTCTATATGGTTAGTTGTAAATAAACATTGTATATTTTTGTTTTGAAACTGGCGAGTTTCATTCATTGTTTTCACACCCTACCCAGGTAGCCTTACCTATTTTATTTATTATTGGATAACTTTTTATTTCTAGTGTTTGAAGCTCAAGAGAAGACCATTTTTCTACTATTATTTTTCTTCAGAGTTTTTAATACAATTAAGTTAAATAATAATTGAGAGATAATACTGAAGATTACATGTGGATGCATTCTAATTTAGTAGAATCAATATACAGTGCCACTAAACGATCCCGCCCCCCAATCTTTCTTTACCTACCTCTTAGCAGCAAGAGCGATTTAACTTACCTTCATGTTTCCATCGAGTTGGTTGAATTATGATTTGTTTGTTGACTGGGACTTCACTCAGTACTATCATAAGTGTGCATAGGGTATTTGTGGGCACATTGAAGACCCCTATTTTAAGGCGAGTTATAGATTTTAAGCTTGAAGGTGGAATTTGATGAATTATCTACTATTTGGGACTTAAGTGGAGCTACTGCTGTTTGTGTTGAGTTTACTGTTGACTTCTTATTTCTTCTACCTCCTTCTCCTCCCCCTTATTCTATCTTCTTTCCCTTATTTTCCTTGTTTACCCCTGCCCATTTTCTTTTCCCTCTATCCTCTTCCCCCTACTCCATCAACTGGGGTAGTTTGCTGGGTATTTTCTCCCTCTCCCGGCGCTAAATACAACTCCACTCCTTTTCCCTCGCTACCTCACATCAACATACTGTACTTAACAGGACACCACAAATTGTTGATGCAGTTTCATTCAAGAAATATACCAAATTGTCACATGAAAATCTATTTTTGACACAAACTTCTAACTTTTTGTACCTCTCATGCTTTCATTTTTCCTGTAAACATCAAGATAAATGATACAGTAAAGGGCAGACTGGTAGAGGGGGAATGAATGACAGCTGTTCTTCAATGCAGTCGCTGCCTGGCCGCTGGTATACACAAGGCAGCTGCCACACGTCAGCGGCCTGATGCACGTAAGGCAGCCACTTTCAATGCTTAGTTTCTTACACCGCAAGAATATAATCAATGTTATAATGCATCATTTATAAATTATCTGATATTTACAATCACTTTGAGTAAATTTTTCTTTGGATTACATATAGTGCAGAATTTCGAATTAATCAAACTCCAAAGCATGTAAAATCCCATTGTTATGTTCGGGGGCTGACAACAATTTCAGTTTACTTAGAAGTTAAAATTTATTAGGTTTTACTGTAGTACGGCTCGAGAAGAGAATCACAACTATTTGTGGATATAATAAATGCAGAAAACTTATTTTTGTACCCATTTCCCTTGAATTTTTTTTTTTTTTCAACAAAATTTTTCATGGTTCTTGAGAGAAGGGTTGTTACTTCGATGGGCCATTATTCCTGTCGTCATCAAATTGAGAGTTGACTGTATTTGCAGCACGTTATTGGACAGGAAGAGTTAATGTGGGTGATTCATGTTGATAATAAGTAGCACTTTTTCTGTTATTCACAAATTAGAAGTTATCTTGCAAATCAGTAGGTTACTTGATGTTACAATGTACATTTATATATGAATTATAATGAATGTATCACTACTGAGACATGCAATGTTGCAGCTTTATTGCAAATTCATTGTTTGTTAACAATTCTGATTAATAATTATCCACTTAAAAGAAAAGTTGAACAATTAAGACATGTTTTTTGTAGATACAAGTAGGGTGAGGTGTTTTAGTGTGTGGGGCTTTACTAATACAGTAGGTATACATTTATACATGGTTAGTACTCCCTCAGGGCGGAAAAAAATAAGGACTTCTAAGGACTATGTTGATTCTCTCGTACGGCCTATATAGAATGCTTTACCACAAGGTTGATGTCTTACCTTGTGCCTGCCTGTATCGCAAGAAAGCCATTTTTTGTACAACTCTTTCTCGAGCCACAGTATATTAACGACGCACTTTCCTGGCATATTCGAAGACAAATATCACATGGTAAAATAACACATAGATGTACATTCCTCTTGCAGACGAAACTACAGTTATAATTTTCATGAACAAAGACTATCACCCTGCAGCTACTAGCTCGCTCTCTCTGCCCTGTGGTATTAAGAACCACTACGAAATCCTGGTACATAAATAAAAACTTTTACTTTCTAGAAGAAATCATGCCAGATTCATGGAACAAGAGGAAACAAGCAATTTTTTTCTGTATCTATTCCAGGTCACGATAATTTCTCAGGGTTTTTAACACCGTCTTTTGCTGGAAAATGGCATGCAAAATAATAGTCACATTAAGAAACAAATATTATTGAAACTTTAACAGAATATGAATAGTTGCACAAATCAAAACGGAACTAAGGATGCGCAAAAAAAGCTATGTGCAGAAACTGAGAACTGTGCAAAATAATGACTGTGCTGCCATGAGCCACGATGAGAGGTTCCTTTTGGAAGATTGCATGCAAACTTGCATGGCCGGTTCTGTGGATGGTTCCATGGAAGATTTGGCCATTTCATGGACATTTTCGTAATTGGTCAGGTGCAATTTTTTATTAAAGGTTTCTCACAAGGTTGAAATTTTAGCCAATCAGAGTGTTTTAGTGGAATGTGGTGTTGACAGTATTTGTAATTTTATTTTGTTTAGAAAAACTGCACGAAAACCATTAAACAAGAATATATAGTAGGCTAAATGAAAAAACCGCAAAAATATTTACTGGTGCTTTAATACCATTGCATGAGAATTATGCTAAACATTTGTTTTTTAACACAAAAGTTTCAGTTATCACAACTAAATGATCAGATTCTGTGCGCAAGTTGAAACAAAATCCTTAAAAATATATTTTCCGCTTGTCTGGCAGCATGTATCGTTGGCCAGGTTCTTCCATAGAACCCTCTATACCTGCTTACATGCAGGTTCAGGTAACAGGTCTCGTGGAAGGTCCCGCCCGAGCTTGGATGGAAAATTTAATCGTGGCATACAAGCTTCACATAGTACAGCTGATAATGCCATAATCTTGGTATCTTCGTGGCCAAGTACAAAAGTATTTTGGTATGAGGTGTGACATTC
This sequence comes from Dryococelus australis, assembly GCA_029891345.1. NCBI lineage: Eukaryota > Metazoa > Arthropoda > Insecta > Phasmatodea > Phasmatidae > Dryococelus > Dryococelus australis. The sequence continues at coordinate 74,643,404 of CM056997.1, forward strand.
TGAAATCTAGGTCCAATATTTGTACCAAGAAATTGTTATGTCTAACATTGCTGGCCCTCCCCCCAACCTTTTGTTTAAAAATCCGTATTTTTCATCAATTTTCAGTAGTGGATGACACAGTATTCATTTTTATGTTTTCAACAAAATTGTACACAAATTTACAGCACTAGAAAAAAAGTAAATGTAAACTGAAAGATGTTTATGGTGTCATTCACTACAGCTGCAGTTTTTACCTTTAAGTACAATTATGAATTATTTTTAAGTTGGTACAAATTGCTTCAGTAACAGCCTGTTTGAAAATTAATTTACTACAGTCTCCAGCCAGCAGTTGTATTTCTGTGACCGTAAAACCTCCAATTTAATTATTACCCTTACCCTTTTTGACAACTGTCTCAGACTGTAGAAAATATAAAGTATACATTGTTATACCGAGATAGGCTAAATTTGAAACAATTCAACGGTAATTGACACATGCAAAAAGAAAGATGTTTCAAATTCTTTAAATAGGTCAACATAAAATCCAGATACGAAGACCTGTAATTTATCAGCTTGTCAGTTCCATAGTTATTTGTCGCCAAGGTTATTGCCGGCCGTTTATGCTTATAACAAATATATTCTGTGTATCATGTCCCAAAAAACGGTTATCACACATTACATGTTATAAGTGACATTTAAGTCTTAGTTGTGAATTTTGGCAACCTATCAGAACTCACAATTCAGTTTTAAATCAATTTGTTCGTAAATGGGCAGTGAACAACAAAAACATGCCTAGATGTCATTTTAACATGTTGACTCTCGTTCGATACTCCTGAATCTCGCTTGTTAAAAATTGATTCATTTGCAACTACCGCAATTGATTCCTCTCAACAAAGACATTTTCACTAGCGCACATGGTTAAATATTACTTTTCTTTATGAGAAGTTACTCTAATATTTACAATTTTTCACGCTGCCAAAGAATCTTATAATTTGTTGAACTACTATAATTATAGCAATTAACGAAAAATTAAGAACTTTAAATGGGCTTGAAAAAAATTAAGACTGTTAGGGGCCCATACAAGAAAATAAGGATTTTTAAGGGCCCTTAAAAACAAGTATAGCAATGGAGTACTTTTTAAGGACTTCTAAGGACTGTATGAACCCTGTTATAAAACATTGATCCAGTTTTGAATGGTGGCCTTGGATCACATCAAAGAGAGTAAGTTTGGGTTGTCAGCACTGGCCTGATGAGTAAGTCAGTAGATTTTCGCAGTTTTGGGCAGACCTGCAGATGATTTGTGCTGATCCGATTGAGGAACCAGAATGAGCTGTCTACTTACGATAGAGAACCACCCTTTTAAGCCATTAGTGTTGATACTCAACTACAGCTTGCATTGAATATAGACTTGACATTGTACTTAACTGTAATGGTTGTTAACAAGTTGGATAGATGGTGTGTAGCATTTGATTGCAGCAGATATCTCCTGATCAATTGCACGTCTGTAACATGTGATGTAAATTTCTTTAACGTGATACTGTCTTTATTTATCAACTTATAAAATTAATTTGTTTGTAATGACAAAGTTCCAGTAATCTACATAGTAGCTGCATCTAAGGTATATTTTGATTTGGGATAAGTTTCTTAGAAATCTTTCCATAACCGAAGGGAGCAATCAGATGGTGCAGTTAATGATGATTTTATAGGGACAATTAGTTAATTTTCTTCTGGTTTTTTTGAAGGGAATGAAATTGTTTTTCAGTGTTTTAGATGTTTTGACAGTGTTAGTGTGTGAATTTGTCATCAATTTTTATTTAGTCATATTTTAAGTTGCATCAGGGATCAGTGATAAAAGCCATTAAGATGTTTGATGGTGTTCCATCTTTTCAAGTACGTTCTAAAAACATGGTTATTTTGGTGCAGTTTGACTCACGTAGGATAGTGGTTGCAACACAGTTCACACCAGTGTCCAAAGGGACTCTCTGTACCACGCGATACCTTTTTCGGTAGTGATCGGGAGGTGCGATAAGAGTAGTGCTGTGCAATGCCCTTATTTGGGTATGTTAATAGCACAATGAATGTGAGGGGTGGGGTGGAGCACTGTGGTGTTACTAGTTGTAAGTACCCACTGCCACCTTAGAAGACCGCAAACTTTCGGAGAGAAAGCTTTGGGTGTGTCAGATCTAACCACGCTGGCAAGCACCAGTGACCATCTCTTCTTTTCATCTCGTTTCAGGCTAAACTTTTCTACAAAATTTCTCCTGCTGGTGTGGGAAGTCAGGTGCCGGGATGGAAGGGTCTCTCCTACATTCCTAAATTACTTGTGGTGCAAGTCTTGTAATAACATAGATTTATAATGAATTTTGTGATGCTGTTCTCATAATATGCTTGGCTTGTTTTGCAAACTGAGCAATGTTTCTGCTGTGTAAAGTATGTGATACTAGGCACAGAACTTCTTGGCTGCTAAAGGTCAGGCGACCTGTCATGCTCCTCCCACTAGCTGGTGCCATTAGTCTTACACGACTGTGTACTGTAACCTAGTTCGCAGCGCTACTGTGGCCACAGCAAATCTAGCAAAATGTTTTTCAGATGCCCTCAAAAAAATTGTGATGGATTTCATTAAAGTCCTGTCACTGTTTGCAATACGCTCATTTTGCTGAATAAGTTGGTACAAATCCAAAGTCTGTACATATATCTGTGTGCTTTACATTATTAAGGAGTGTGAATGACAGCTAGTGTGAACTCATGACTATTTTTCAGAACAGAGAACGTTGTCCATTATTGCCATTTGAAACCATATTTCATAAGTATATCTAAATGTGCCCAACTTGCTTTGGAGGCAAAAGAAACCTAAGTCTGACTTGTGCTTAGTCGACACAAGATAACGTGTAGTACAGCTGTCTTACTCCACCCAGTGTTGGTGTCTGCTGTAACATTAACTACAGTATTGCAACAGGCTTTGAACAATTCTCACTATTTTTCATTTGCTTGTGTGTAAAGTTTTTGTTTAAATTGTTATGCTACGTAAACATTGTACCAGTACTTGCAAAAGGGAAGTGGTTCACAAACAAGGTTGATTTATATGAGCTTTAGTGTGCATTATTTTATTTTACTAAATTATCAACAAATTTTACGAAAGTATAAATTTAAAATAAGTTAACAGTTTGATAAGAAGAGTGTGATGTTGCAGAGTGTACAGTGTGAGAGATATGCAAGGAAAAATACAGCAGCTTTACATCCACATCAAAAGCAATATTTGTGTCACATAGAAAAAAAAAAAAAGATTTTCAGGAAACTGGTTACAAATCCTGTAATTTTAACAAAAACTGTGTTCAGAAAAACGTGTTAGAATTTTATCATAAGGGAGGAATTATTACAGTTATGTGCATGAAAAACAGGTTATGTGGTGTCAACAAGTTCAGTGACAAAAGTGTCTGTTTTTGTCATAAGAAATTAAATGAAGGGTGGACGTTCGTAATGGAAAGGAATAACATTAGCACTGTGCAGACAGGAAAGAGAAGCTTGTGCTGCCATTACAAGTGATGCGCTCGCAATGCTATCTATCTAGCGATATAAATCGCTCTCCTTTGGTAGCTGCCTGACTAGAAAAGGGGGGGGGGGGGATGATTAAAGGGAGCTGCTGCAGCTCGCTTCCTTCTCCGCTCAGCTGAGGTTGTTGTAGTGGTAACTTTAAATCTCGGTGCCTTAGGCTCTGTAATTCTTTTGAGTGCCAATTCCATCCTAGTGAATGTGATAGTCCCTTTGGTGGTGATTCTTTGTGACCGACGTACCTGGCGAGTCGGGGAGAATTGAAATTTATATTAAAAAGTGAGATTTTACAACACACAGACAGGATGAACACTTGATAAATGTGGCAACAGGGCTTGGTACTGCTCGCAGATAGGCTCATACTGAACGGCCAAGATGTTCTGTTCCAGGTATAATTGAATTTGTTTTTTGTAATGGAACGGTTATTTACGAACCTTTTGTACGCTTCTGCCAAGTGAGTGAACCGAACTGGGTTTCAGTTTTCTGAGGTTTCCGAGGGCTTGCCACATTTCAAAATGGTTTTTATTTCTGTGCTTGGCATCAGTTGGACAGATATGGTTAATTCATAACTGTCAGGATAAATACCATGTAAAATTCTTTCCCAAGTAACTGGGAAAAAATAATTCATCTTGGTACCAACGTGTATATGTGATTAAGTTCCTATTTTTCATGGTCATCCTGAATTCAACTGAATAAAGTATTCCATTTATATTTACAATTACTGTGTGTGATTCTATGCACCGTTCAGTAAAGACTGTAATTTTTGTAATGTAATATAGTTTTATTATAATTTGATTATGCATCTGTTGTAGTCTGTCTGACGTGTAAGTCATAGTTGTTACTTTGGGCTGTCAAAAAATTAAACTTCAGACCTAATGTTCAACCGGTAATGATATAACTACTTCCAAGTTCGTCATTGTCATATTTAGTGTTCAGGATTGTTTCTTTTCTATAAACATTCATTTGCATTAAATTTTTGACAATGGGACCAAGAAATGTGAGAGACATAATGTGGAATTGCTGTGTTGCAGTTGTGTGCAATGCCTCCCCCTGGGCATCCGCTATCATCATCTGTATGGGGATTGCAGTTAAGAGCTTGCACACCCACCACGTCACAAGAGTGATACTTGCCATCGCACAGAACTGCTTCTGCCATGAAACCATCTACCCCAACTCCAGCTATGTGCACACTACGTAATGCTCCGTAACACAAGACTAACTACACTGCTTCCTCAGGGATTTGTAGCGGTTAGCCACAGTTGAACGTTTTGTTTTTGCAGTACCAAGAACATTTGTACATTTTTATCATCAAATGGAATTCAATTGGATATTGAAAAATATAAATGGGAGGAGTGCTGCTAAAGTAACAGTGAGCCAGTGAAGGCTAATAAAGAATTGGTCCTGCATGCCCAGAAAGCAGCTGTTGTGGTGTTCATGCATAGGTTCTAATATAATTTATCTGAAAGTCATCACCTGCAGGTTTTGAGAGACTGCTGTTCATAACTGGCATCAGGCAGTGGCCCTCCAACTTGTTTGCGTGTGTCTGATCTAATATGTGGTCATAATGTATTTAAAGACAGTAAATGGCTGACTATAACAAAGTATTACATGGTAGCTTGTAGGCTACACATTTTGGATGTACAGTTTTAGGGGTGTGCGGGAATGGAATGGAATTTTTCAATTAGGAAAAATTAAGGTGGGACAATCAAATTCTCCATGGGAATTAGGGAAAAACACTTTACTTTTGGTATAGAAGTTAATGGGTTGCTAGGCTTAGTGAACATTACATTTTATCATGATTATTCAATGTAAACAAAAAAAAACACTAACTATGGCAAAAGAATGAGCCTAGAGCTAAAAAGGTTGTATTGTTTTACATTTTTATAGATTTAGCGGTTGCAGTACAAATTAATCCTCTGGGTTTGGAGCTCTTTTTCAAACTTTCAGCTTAAATTTTCAATAGGAAAATTGCTTTAAATAAGTCTGATGCATGACACATTCCTGCGCTTTGGGGAAGCACACACTACATGGACGACTTCGCCCCATCTTGAACCAGAATCACCTAATGGGCAAGTAACCACCAAATAAAAACCGTAATGGAGGTGGGACATTTGGACCACCAATGTTGACAGAGCCTCAGCGTAACCTTTAATGACGTGATCTACGCATTTACTGTTCGCCATGTCAACGCCCCTCTCTGAAGAAGCAAACATTTCCACTTTGCAGCTCCCGCTAGAGAAACAGCGCACAATTCAAACTTTGTGCCGCTGAAGGTTAGCGGGCCGCCCAGCAGAAAGTCACTGCCTCCACGAGCGATGAGAGCAAAATAAGTCATCGCCTCGCGCCGCTCCAGACAAATATTCAGGAACCCATGTGTGATGTCAAAAGCTTCACCCCCTGAAAGGCGGGGTTAATTCCCCCGCATCTCTCCTAGAGCCATCGAGTTGGGAAAATTAGTATAAAAGGAATACCAGCACATGCTTCAGGAGTGATACTGCTGCACCACTTGGCTGAGAAGGCTGAAGGTGCTAGCATACGGCAGTCCCCCTCGCCCATGCTGGTGACCGTGGAAGAACCAGTGGTCATTGACGCCAACCACCTCCAGAGGACCATCACCTACCAGAAGGCCTTCAACTTCTTCGGCCACTTCCAGCAACCCTGGACAGCTGTCACTATCCAGAGGCTTCCACCTCTTTGGCCTTCGTCTACAGCTCCAGGGTCGTCAACGGCTACCAGGGGCCACAGCCGATGTCCCCCCCCCTCCCCTCCCAATTTCACAACTTTCTTTCCTCCTCTCTACCATCCAGATATTGCAAGTCATGGCGACCACGTCCCCTCTCTTGACTTCCTTTAAGGCCCGGCCACGTCTTCACCACTTGGGTGAAGAACTCCCGTTTGCAAATTGTACAGTCAGGTCCCTTCAGGACAAACCTCCCTAGTTTAATTAAGAAATTTGTATGGCTGTTATTTGTTGAAGTAATTTCACACTGTCAATATCGCACATTACTATACGTTATTTATCTTTTTATCCAGGACGCCTTCATCTGGCAGTAATGTAATAACTTTTAAATAATCAATTTTAAATAATTTTATTTTCATTTAGGAGTGTGTGGCCAAACCTTTGGCAATCTTATTAAATACGTATTTCAATAAACGTTTTTATATTAGTATCAATGTTAATGTTTCCCTTTCTTAGATTTTAATAAACCCTTTGACCTTTAAGGAATAAATGTAATTATAGTTTGTATTGCTCACATAAGGTAAATCTGGCTACGCGAACTACCGTCATATGGCAAATACACTTTTAAGAAGCAAACCGAGGTCTGCTGGCGAAATACTGTGTATCTCTCTGGTAGATCTTCGGGAGTGCCTGAATGCACTAGGTACTCCTCCTCCACTTGTGGAATTGGACAGTTAAACTAGCTTCCAACTCTGTTGGCTGGAGCATTGCCATGGGTCAGGGTAAGAGAACTATTTGATCCACTTGCCCCTCAGTGGTAGAACTCGCCTAAGAGTCACTGGCTATCAACGTGATTGTCCAGCACCTCATAGTTCAATCCATAGCTGGAGAACGGCTGCACGTGGATCTTTAGGGTGGATCTTGCAAGATAATACCAGTACTCTTAGAAGTACACTATTATAGGGCTGTAGTTTTCACCTTGCTGTCCTGGAACTAGATTCCATTCTTTTACCAGACTTACACTGCAATCCCTCCACACCTACCCCAGGAACCTATGAGCAGCATGAGCACCACTTCTTCGCAGCCAGTGTGTACCACTGTACAACCACCTACTATTGCATCGAGCCAGCGGGAGAGGAGGAGGTAGTCGCTTCCTTGCAAACAGCAGGTAAAGCCTCTGAAGGTAACACTGCCTGTGTCTCTTGACTTTGTTGTGCTTGCAAGCCAACTAGGCCTACTCTATATACAGGCACCCTGCTTAAACGAGAGTAGGACCCTCTTTGGGAATGATCATTGTGACACTGGCATTACAATATTTGAAGGCTACTTCCATCACTAAAGCATGGTCTGCATACCACAGAACTTAAAATGTGAAGTTTGTTATAGGGTTTGGAGTACCCAAGCCACCGACTAATCAGAAAGTCCACAAGGTTCCCAAACAGTAACTCTGTGCTTCCAATGTGGAGAACTTGACCCACAGCTGAGCTAGCTAAAGATCTTGTGTGCAATTCCCGTCAACGTCAGGGCATGCCATTGTAATTCATACTAACTTTAGTTATGCCACAAATAAATTGGGTACAGAGGTTTCAATCCTCACACACCGCCCAAACTAGGATTGGCATCATGTCTAATCCTTTTACGTACAGTTGATTTCCTCTCATTGTACCAGGTGACTTAAAGCGCTTCAAATAGATTGGCGCCCAATGTGGGACAAAATTGTTAATAGTTCAACTAGGCAGTTAGACCAGATTAGACATGTCATAATTACCTCCCGAAGTGCTTGCACCCACGTTGAATGCTGCAAATAAATTAGTGTAAAACGTGATATGTTAACTGCAATTGTGCCGACTAGGTTGTTGGGAAAAGCCAGCAGAGTCCATGCAAATTGCTACCTAAGTGCTTACACCCGCATGCAACGCCTACAAAAAAAAATGATGACCTTTTGAGTTGCATCTTGAATGTACAACCCATTCATACTTAATAGTTGGTTGTTACCAATAGTACCTGCAACTTCTGTTTGCTTGGTCACAAGTGGGGCATATGCCTCATCGCAAACTTACTCCACATCCCTCACAACAGTAAGGACATTACCCATTATAACCCGCAAGGTTATAGTGGAGTTAGCTGCCATTAACGCTCCTCAAATCCTAAACGTACCTAGATTTAGTCACACGACTAAACTCTAGGGCCAACATCATGCGAACAACGTGATCCATCCATTGTTTCTTGGTAAGCAATTTCAAATTAGTTGTCTCCTTAATGGCCCTGTGCACCTTAAGGATCGACAACACACTGACCCTGCCGACTTAGCTTATGCTAAATGGGTCTGGTTTACCTAACCCACGGCTTCACGGAGTCCGTAATAATAAACGCCCTGTGGCACCTGACCCCAGCCTTAATCACCATGTCTGCCACAGAAGAGAGCAAACACGGGGTCTCCGTGGTCTTCATGGTCGGATACTAAACCCAAGAAACCAACCACTGCACAAGGTGACATGGATGCATGTCGCCAGCATGGGAGTGCATTACATCCGCTGTGCACAGTGTACAAATAACTTCCATTACACCTGTATAGGGTGAGAGATGCTATACAATTCACTTACGGCCCTAATACTGTTGTGCATTGTGTAGGAACCGTCGCTTGGCCAGGTGCAACTGGCGTGAATCTGAGGGTCAGGTTACCTTCACAATCCGATGCATAACATGTGCCAACGAGTACTATTTTGCATGCATAAGCTGGCCGGACAAACAAATCACTTGTCCTGGCCAGGTCTATCAATATAGACTGACATATCAACCTTGAAATCCTGTCTTGAGACAGTCCCGAGATATCCCATGCTTTCACTGAATTTCAACTTCCCGAATTCAGTGGGAGACCGCATGAAGACCCTGTCATATTTTTGCACGACTGCAAAAGGGAATTCGGCAAGGGTGCTGAAAGCCCAACACCAGTTGCAAGGTAAGGCAGAAGAAATGCAGCGCGTTCATGAGTGGGAACAGCTGCGAGACCGGCTGACTTCCCAGTTTACAGGGAAGGAAGTCGTGGCCCAACTCATAGCCGATTTACACACTAAAGCACAGAGTTCCGATGAAGAGAGAGAAATATTCATTCGTAGAAAAGTACACCCGTATAAACACATTTTTCCAGCAGAGAGTGAAGCAAGCTGCATGCTAAATATAACAAGCATTCTGCTCCCATCTCTCTAACTTCCTCACCCTAAAGCTGCAGACAGTGGAAGACCTTGTCGAGCGGGTGAGAAAGATAGAGAAGAATAACAAAGCACAAACGTGGCTTGATAGCCCGGCACACGCCCCGAACGTCGCCACGTCACCCCCTCATCCTAAGCGGCAAGTGGTCGACCACTCACCCTCTCCTTGTCCCATGCTGTCTCCCCACTGTTGGCACTGTCTGGGAAAGCATCTGAACAAGGATTGGCCATGCTACAGAGGAGAAAAAAAAATCGCACCTGCCTGCATAGCACCCAGCCGTGCTCAGATCTTAAGGAGCCCACAAAAGTGGGAAATGCCAGAACTGGGGTGCGCACAGGGCAGCCACCTCAGGTTAAACCCGGTCCCTTAACATCATTCAATTAAACAAGAAATATGAGGAAACTGCATATTCTGAAGCCCCATACATATTGATTGAATTTCATTCGAAGTGACCTATTGTTGATGGAACAGCGAGCTCATTTACAACCCCAGCCTCAGGTAGTCCGTATGGCACAACCCAGTCAGACCCTAAGGTTCGGCAGAAAAGTGGATCTTGAAATTGTGATCCGCCACTTAAAACACACAGCCGGATTCACAGTGGCTTCAGACACCAGTGAAGAGGTCACATTAGGCCAGCCGTGGTTAACGCAACAGTGTTGCCTGTTGGACCATGGATGGCATGTGATAAGTCTTTGGTCAAGTGCTGGAATGACAATAACCTGGGGCCAATGCCCAGTATCTTTAGTCAAATCTCAAGAATACCCTAAAGGGGCAAGACTCATGTGGGAACTCTTCGTAGGACCTACCCAAACACGTAATGGTGTTCACCCGCTGCAAATAGGGAATTGGCCAATTGGACCTCCTTGGGAAACTGATTCTCCCGACCAAGAATGTGGTGTCATGGTGTGATACGGGTTGCTGGGACAGGGAAAGTATGGTTCGTTTACCCCGACTATTAGTTTCCTGCCGGTGGTCTCTCTTTCAACATTTCCTCTATCTTTTCCCTTTGTGTCTGCATTCACTGTGCCAACATGTTGGCTAGGTAAGTATTAAATGGATTTGGTGGGTTACCTTTCCGGGTCTGGTTCCCTGGAGTGTCCTCCATGGATGCTGTCGTGCCTGCGGCCACATTTCCTATTCCCTGGTCGCGGCCTGTATCTTTATGGGGTAGGGGTTTTAGTGTTCCATTGGCATACTGTACCATTTCTGGCTGTATGGTTCCACCCCTTGTTTTGGATCACGCACCCAGTTTTGAAAGGTCCCATCCTTTTTCCTGTATTGCATCTGCTGTTCTCTATTGGCTTGGTCCAACGATGCTCGTGAGCACAATCTCCTCTATGCTACCATGTATGAGCATAGCCAATGCTAATTTGTTTTCTAGTTTAACTTTTGACACTATATTTTCTAATACCTCTGTATCTTGTATCCGTGGATGGAAGTTACTAGTTACATTGATTTTCCGTGTTGCACATGTGGTTAGTGACTCATGCTTACCTTGTGTTTTAAGCACTGCACGACTTGCTTGCAATGAGGAAAATGCACTTGCAAACCTATGAAATGCATTCAAAAATTCCTCCCACTGCATGTGATATTGTTCGACAGATCTCCACCAAACTCGTGTGTCTCCTAACAATTGCTCACCCACACAATTTGGCCATTCTTGCTGACACACCACATACCCGCTCAACTGTCCTGAGCAGTCTCTGAAGAACGCCTGCAGGTCCTCATTGCTGAAGTTTAAGAATGTCGGAAATTACTGGAAACAGGTGGGCGTGGTGGATGTTCCCTTTGTTGTTGGCTGAACGGTGATTACTGCCGGTGTTAAGGCTGCATGGGGTGGCCGAGGCCACACGAAGCAACTGAAGTGGTGGACCCCCATGGGCTGCTGCTGTCACACCAGTTGAATGTGTCAGCAGGTTGTGATGACCGCTGGCTACCTTGCTGCTAGTCGCAAGTGGGCGTGGCACTGACACTAACTGTCCCATCACGCAATGCTCATACCAGAAACATCCCGTCACTGTGTTTACAATGCCCTGTTCTGTGACGTGCTGCCAATGTGTCATCCTCCCGCACTGTTCACATGCTGCGGTATCAGCTTATCCACACGTCTCTGTGACAGAAGCGTGGCGTTATACCATCTCCTGTGAGGTCACTGGCTTTGCGCAAGTTTGGTAACGGAAGTTGTATACACACTTCTCACAGTATTTTCCCTTGGCTGTCCCAGGTTGCGCATTTGTTGACTGAGGCACTCTGCATGGTAATATCAGTTACAAATTATATGTGGCATTGTCCCATCTCAGAAACCTCTACAAGTGTTTGATTGTCGCATCGTTTGCAAAAATATTTGTCAGGTTGAATTTTTTGGATATTCACTTTGAAAATCACGTGTGTTTATTAACGGGGCAGTCATTACCCCAGATCGCTCGCGGTCTACTGCGCCTTGTGCACAAAGGCACGTGTGTGCCATCGGAGGTACAACTCAAGCTTGACTTATACTCTTGCGGTTGGCCCGCTCAATTATTTTGTGGAAGGCGTCTTGCATTTTCCTGCTCTCTGCATGAACACGCAAGTTCCCAGAACGAATTGGATTCGGCACTGCAAGTATAAACTGCTTATTTTGCCATTACTAGTGCAGCAGTTCAGTTGGAGTCACGTGTGCACATGGCGCATCGCATCTGTCATCTAAATAGCTGATGTTTACGTTCTGTCCGTTAACCCTGTTCCCGACATGCCCGTGTGTAGGGGAAAAGGGTCCCAATATGCTCGCATGGGTAGGTGAGGTGAAACCACTCTCACACGCACCCGGTCGAGGGTGTATGTATCTCCAGTCCCCTTGCTCCAGAATGCAGGTGGGGATTGCTTTTTTTGTTGAATTGACCCCCTTTGTCGTGGGCTAGATCCGGGGCAGTGGATGTAGTGATCTGCCCCGCCTGTTACCTCAGACAGGGGGCAAAGTTGTAGTAATTATCCCCACACCATAGCTCAGGACAAGCTAGTGATGAGTCGTTGGTCGACTGCCAAGTGGAGCCCTGGAAGTAGTGTCAAGTGCTGGTTGATGGCTGCTACACGTGCACTTACAGGCATGTTACAAACTCACGACACTTTGGAAACTGTTTAAGGCAGTCTCATACCCAGTGACTACGCTGGCTCTAATACTCTGTGTAGCCCCTCCGCATGCTGTAAACAGATACATGGATATCTGGGTGTGCTACAAGTGGTTGTGGCACTCTAAGTGTCCTGAGGGACGATTAAGAATTACTCCTGAATCTCCTGTAAAGATATTTACTTCATCTCAAACTGTTACATGATGCGAAGTGCCTGTACTAGATGAAGGAGACACTGCACACATGGCCTGCCAATGGCCAAATACAGACAAAAACCACCAAAGTTGTACGTGGAAGTAAAGTGGAAGTTACACCAACATTTGTAAGAGCCCAGCGAGGATCACTTGGCACATGAAGCAAAACGTTCTGGTAATCTTAAGTACTATTGCAAATGAAGTGGTGAGTGCTAGAGTCGAAGTCCCAGCATGGCGTTGGCTTGGGCGGCAACCTGCTTGGGCCATCAAGTGGCGACTGGTGAATGAGTGAAACACTGAAAATATTTTATTTCTGCATGTATAGGTCACACATTTTTACAAAAAAATCGACTACAAAAAAGTTGGGTGTGGCTTATACACTATTATACACTAGATATTGGCATAAAATTATTTTTTGAAAGATATGTTCGCCAAAGCATGTTTAGAAATTTGTCAATATACAGTACATTTAAATGTTTTAATTCTTAAAAACAGGAAGGGGAAAAGAAAAACACTTCATGCAATTATTTGTTGACTCGCATTCATAAACAAAATAACCTTCAACCCACATATGTAAAATGTAAAACATGTTGGAGTTCACCTATAGATGACATACATGAGAAAATAATTTCTCTACTGTACAAGAGAAAGATATCTTGCATAGTTTGAATGCCCACCGTGGCTCTATAAGTGCACATTGATAAGATGCCATTTTGTGTAACAGGTTGCTGTGGTTTTGCTTTCTAAAGTCACATTACCATCTGTGGAATAATAACTGTGCGATTTTCATTCATAAACATAACTAGAGATGGGTGCAAGCCAAATTTTTCCACCGCGGCTTTGCTGGTCTGACTGGCGGGCTGTCTTTCTGCCCGGAGGTGCAGGGCGTCCTGATCTCTGGGCTGTGTGTTAATTACGGTCTGGTGAGGGAAACTTCCTCAGCCCGCAGAGAGATACAAATGCTGCAACCGTCTGGGTGGTATAAGGGCTCTCACAAGGGCCCGAGCACACCCCCGCTCTGAGTTTCGGCAGTGATTAGAAACGGCGGCCAAATTTTTCCGATATTACCGATACCGACACTTTGTGGCCAATTCCGCAGATAGTGCCAATACAAATAATTTAATTTTTTATTTTTTATATTGTATCTGAGTAACTTTAAAACGAGCACAAAGTCTCCAGAATGTAGAAACATGTCACTAAATACAAAAAAAGATACATACAATTCCTTATACAATATATACAGTATAAATCACTATGCATTCGACATGGCAGTATTTAAATACGTGTCTTTTCTCATCCACTCAATGTTTGCATAGCAGTTTAGCATTTTGGTCAGTTTATAAAAAAAACTTAATTTTATTAAACTTCGGGGCATGATCTAAAACAGTTATTTGTCGCATTCTTAACCAGTTTGTATTTGTCAAGAACCTAACCATAAAAAACAAAATACTAGTAAATAGTACGGCAGTGTTTTTAAATACTGCACACTTGATCAGTGCGTAAATTGCATTTATCTGCTTTATATATGCATGGTATTTACTTTCGCCAAACCACAAACATTTACAGTTAGAAATGTTCGTTTATAAATAAAATAAACGTAAGGATTCTGCCCATGAATGAGTGCCACCGCCATAGCAATTCGGCTAATTTGAATAGGATTCGTACATAAAATGTTAAATATTGCTATTAATCAATTTATGTATTGTCTCATGCTGCGAACGAAATTTCGATATATGACATGGAAGCGATAGATCAATATTCAGTTGACGTTTACATGATAGAAAATGCACAACAATGGCTATTATAGTGTTAAACCTTTTTTTTTTTTTACATTTTGATTTTAACCACTTCAAAAGCAGATACCAGTAATATAAGTTTAATTACATTTTATTTTGTGAAGTTCCACCAGGTATGGCCTATATATATAATAGTTAAATATTTAGCAACACCAATGCCAGTCATATCTGTTTATGTTTAATTTCAAATCACCTGTTACTCAAAGATAAAAGTAAAATTAAGAAAATAGTTTCTCAGTTGTAAAAAAAAATTCTTTGTTTGTGAAAACATGTCCTGCAAGATAACCAAGTGCTGTAATTTCCATGATGATTAAATAAATTGGGTTGATGAAATGATTTGGATGAACCATAACAGATTGTAACTGATACCTATTTAGGGTTTATCGGCTGATATATCGGTATCAGTCCAGCTCTACTGAAATGTTTATATGGATGCTATTTTGAAAATGTATGTCTGAACCTATCAAAGTTTATAAGTTTAGATGGCCTGCCATGATGCTACCGGATTGCCAAATGTGGTATAAATAGGTTGATTTTTTTTTCAGATATATTACAAAATTTTAAATTGTCATCTAATACTACTATACGAAATGGTAGCCAAAAGAGATTTCGTTTGTAGACATTTAATGGTTGTAATACATACAGCCAGCATACAAAGTTTGATTGTAATTAATTACACTGTGTTTATTGTATAACATACAAAACTGGAATATCTGTATGGCTGCCATTTTGATAGTAAGTGTCCAACATACCTAGACTATATCATTTTGCATAACATGTTTCAGTACTATTTGTTTGCCATATTTGGTAGGAATTGGACAATTTTTTCTTAGATATTACATAAAAACCTTATTTATTTGTGTGGCACTATCTTACAAAATGGAGGACAAAGGAGGCTCCTTGTAGACATATTTGATGTATATACTGCTAGCATACAAAGTAAAGTTGGAATTGATTAAATGGTTTCGTATATATAGCATACAATGCTAAAATAGCTAGATGGCCACCATTTTCAAAATTAGTGTGACATACTTTAAACATATTTGTACATATCAATTGCCGCAGTACTAATTGTTTACCAAATTTCGTAGGAATCTGTTAATTGTTTATCGAGATATTACACTAAAATTAATTTACATAGTGCTATCTTACAAAATGGCTGACAAAAGTGGCTGTGTTTTGGAGTGTATGTTGCTCGTAATAAATACTGTCAGTATACAAAATTTGGTTGAAAATAGTCAAACTGTGTGGTAGTTATGCCAAATAATTCTAAAATATTTACAAGGGCCGCCATTTTGAAATTAAGTGCCTACTAAAGTTCAGTTACTTATATTTACCTGTTGTATAATAGTATTACTTACATGCCAAATTTGGCAAAAATTTGTTGAGTAGTTTTAGAGATGTAATGTAAAAGCTTTATTTTTTCATGCAATACTATTTTCCAAAATGGTGGACCTATAACAATATTCACCCTTGAATTCAATGCTTAAACTTTGCGCTGTCAGTATACGAAATTCCGTATATATCGGTTGAATGGTTTCCAAGATATAACATAGCACCCTAAATGTTAAAATGACTGCCATTTTGAAAATAAGTGTCTGGCGTGGTTGAACACTAAACATTTAGTGTTCTTACCGTGTTCCCTTCCTCCTCTTAAACCATTTGCCCACCCCATCCCATCTCCGCAGCACAGCACGGATCAGCGCTCTACGCATGTGCATCTTAGTGTGATGACATATCCGAGCGACACATGGACATCATAGCATGGTGTAACAAGTGTAGTGCATGGCCAGAGTGGCTTAGCAGCAGGGCGTAATACAAAGTGTGCAAATAAGGCACCCACACACAAAAGGGATTATGGCTGATGCCACAAAGACCCTGATAAAGGGAATTAAAAGACTTACTTATATAATTAATATTCAGTGTTATTGTTTTCATTTATTTATTTGTGCAAGGGTCATGTCATATCACATGTTTCATCCACATTTAATTTCACGCAAAGTGTGTGTTAAAATTTTTAATTTTCTAAAGTAATATTATAACACAAAGTTGTAAGTGCAGTACGTTTATGTAATTTATGCAAAAGTGGGTCAGAAAGTAGTTCCATGTTATGCACCTTCCCACCAAGCAAGCCAGCCAGCGTGCCACGTCGGGGCAAGTGAGTCATCGCAAGGTATCTCGAGGGGTTGGTCGCCTGTGTTCATGTTTTGCCTCGCTGCACTCTGGGTGGCCAGTAACCTTTGTTTCACCAGTCATTTAGTTTACAGTAGTTTAATTTTGGATCCTCGTTTTGTTTATTTGCCCGGAGATACTGCCAGTCACCTTCCCCAATGCTTGCATCGCCTGGGAAGCATAATTTTTCACACAAGTTTTACAGCCTTCATACCATTTTACAGTGCAGCTTTTGCTAGTGGGCTATGCCCGGCACCCATTTAAGTGACCTTACAGGAGCGTAATAAATTAATTTATAATGGGGGCATAATGGGAGTGACATGCATCATTGCCGTCATATAGCAACAATAACATAAGGACTCTGCAAGTTGCAAGTTCGAGTCCTCTAGCCTCTTTCACTCCACTCCAAACACGTAACCTACAAGCGGTGACCCTGTTAAGCCAAGCAACCCAGTGGAAGGTTTGGGTATTTAACCCCATCGGGAAGCAGGGTCGGTGGACAATTCAGTGTGGGAGGATCACCAAGCCTTCATTGAAACAAGAGTTCATGATAAATTGCATGAAGATTAAATTCTCCAGAGTTAAAATAGTCTCACTATGAGATCCCCGGGTGGGAGCAACTTTTATGTCTCAAATAAGTAGATTTTCCACCAGTAGAGCTTAAACATTGCAAGTCTGAACTTACAACTGTCGCTCACTATTGGGAAATGAGTCTTTACGGCATACTTCACTCAGGCCGTCAACGCTCCAATTGATCTTGCAGAGTTCAATTTCTTCAAGCCTGTCTCCTAAATTCTGGCAATCTGTTTTACTTCTGTGATGGACCTGTAGAAAAGGTGAATGGAGGTGGATTCATAATAAATAAGGTTACTGGTAAGATATCTGTGCTTGAAGCAGCATCCAGCAGAATAGGTCAACTAGTTATGGGCATTTCCAAAAGGTACAAAACACAAATCCTGCACGTTTACGCTCCCACTTCAAGCCAGACGAGGAGATTGAGGCCTTTTACGAGAACCTATAGGAAACCTATGAGAAAGGAAGTGACTGTCACCTTCAACTGATTATAGGCAACGTTAATGCTAAGACTGTAAGCAGGTTCACTTGGTGGTGGGCAATTATGGGATTGAAGAGGGAACTGACAGAGTAGAAACTTGTGCATTTAACACTGGCAGCAATCACCGACTAGTAAGAGCAAGGATTAAAATAAATGTCAGGGTGGCTACAATTTGCATGAAATAAAATTTCCTGACTTTTCCCTGTTTTCCGGACCAAAATTTTTGATTTTCCCTAACCTTTCTTGTAAACTAGAAAATTATTTTTGATACTTTGTGTTACAGTACTAGTGCTGATGTAAGAGTGTAAATGTTATGTGTGAACATGCATGCACACAACCCCCCCCCCCCCCCCCCCCCCCCGATGTTTCATCTTATGATTGCGTATATGTTATGCCAAGTTAGTAAGCATACTGTGGCAAAAATATCTATACCAAGAACACATTACGAATTTACTGAATCACTGCTACAAAAGCACGTTGTTAAATAAATCTATGTAACAATACTCACAAAAAATTCTAAGAAAAACTACACGTAATTTTTTTTTTTTTTCAACTAAGCAAATTGTTATTACCGCACATTATAACAAAGCTGCGCATAGCTAAAATTTAACATTATGCTCTTCTGAAGGTCAAAACATGCAGAACCTAAAAAACACCTTTCAGTAATCAAAACAAACATTTTTCAACCAAACAGTACCTTATGCTCACTAACACATGTGCATTAGTATTAACAAGCATTTCAGGTAAAACAGGCGTATTATGTACAGAAACAAATAGGCTAACTAAACAATAGCTTCTGTACACTACAAAATTTGTGTTAATATTCGCAACAAGCACATCAGATAATAAAATATCATTAAAAGAGACCTACAAAACACAAAATCTAAATTATGAATTTTATGTGACAATTTTGTCAAAAAAATGTGTCAATTCAAACACAGCCATAGACATGTAAGTTGTCAACTAACGTAAAAATGTTTGAAATTTATCCTATAACATTTCTACTGGCTTAGATAGTACTTTACTTTTTATATTGAAACACTATCCAAATGTGGTCCATAAAGAAAACCTGCTATCTTCGAAGTTCAAGTAACTTGGTACTGGTGCATGAATACCCACGTAGCAGACAGGTCCGAATGCCACTAGGAAACAAAATTGCAGTGTATTAAACTACAAATTAATTTTGTAATCTCATACGTGAACCTAGTACCACCCAAAATTGTATATCTGGGAAATGGTTGGCCATTTTTATTTCAGACAAATTGTAATCAAAAGAAAGCATGGAATGTACGTGAAAACACATCTTTTATATCCTTTCCAAGCTCCGTCATATTACTATTACCTACAATTAATATAAAACACTACAAATGACAATTTAAGAACACGCATCTAATTGAAGAAGCTCCATATAAAGCAGCATTGGACAAACAGCAAAACAAACTGTTACACGTAAACACTTAAGATAGACACAGCGCATTCACTTCAATGTCGGGTCATACATAATTATTCTGCTATTGAGTAGTTTGCATAATAAATAACACAGGTTGAGAATAACTATTTAGTTTCCTGTAACACATTGTGCTTCCTCCTTCAAGACACTTTAGAATAACACATGTATCAAATGTAGGTAATCGGTACAAATCACGTCATTAGCAAAAAGTAACGGGATACAGCAGAAAGTGCTGTTGTCTAGCAAGGCACTAAGAAAATATAGATCACTAGCACACCCTGGTAGCAAACAAGGCAATATGTAATATTGTCACTATCTTTGTCAGATATATGATAACACATCAAAGAAGATTCACAGTTTTGGTGAAATATCAATGACCATTTTTACCCGAAAGTAAGGCTGAATCTAAGACAACCCCTTTAATTGAGGGAAAATTATTTATACCCGAATTCAAGACTTCTTCTGTGAAGTGATGGAAAAATTATTTAGGTTAAAAGTATTTTAGCATTAATTTATGACAAACCCATCAAGAAGAAATGCTATTATATGAATAAGATGATATTTTAATGAAAAGCTAATCACAATTAAATAGGCGTGTGTAACCTGGCTGTATGGTAGCAGCATCTTTCAGACACTGTAAAACTTTTGTGGGCATTATATTTGTGACTTGAGCCAGTTTGCTTCCCTGTAAAGCTCTCTCTTTGCAGCCATTTAGAAATTAATCGGATTAGCCATTAATTGACAAAATCAATTTTTAGACAATCCCTATCAACATGTCATTCGCCCAGTGAATTAGAACTCGTCCGCCCCTACCACCACCACTACTACTACAATGTCTGGGTGACATCAGATAAGGGGACACTTGTTAAAGTTGACAGCTAAAGTCTCAGCACTACTAAAATAAGTCCAACCATATTACCCACTATATTTATACAGGAAAAGCATTTGTCATAATTTGTGATAATCTTCCATCTCATGGTACCAATTTTGGAGGATTAACTGCTTTCTGAGTACAAAATTATGAATAGAAGCTCGTAGTAATGTGCATGTAACAAACTTAAATACTGAACGTGAACTGGCACTGTCATACATGATATTTGTGGTCCTAGGTTTTGAATTGAAGACTACCCCGAATTGTAGACCACCACTTATTTTTCTATTACTTTTGCATCCAAAAACTGTCTCTTCCTTTTGGGTAAATACGGTACGAAGTGTTTGGAGATTTTCCCTGACTTTTGGTGATATGGTTTATATTACCTGACTGACATACGGTGTGTTGGACCATGGGGGGAAGGAGGTGTGGCGGATAGGAAATGCTATTTGCCAGGGTTAAGGGCATCAGCCCGCGATACGAGCACGAAGTTACACTCGCTAGAGACTCCTCCTCTCGGATCGTGATGGCCAATGACCGTTGGCCTGCCTCCATGGCCACTTCCTGATAGATGTTACCAGTTGGAATACCTTTCCGCCAGCCGTAAACTACACTCCAATTGCCTCGTCTAGTCAGAGATGTCTGCCCCCCCCCCCCCCCCTGATACGCCAGCTCACTCCCGAAGGGTTATCTTGGCTACCCAACGCCATTATTAAAAACATGTCAAAACAAAGTTACGACAAAGGGTAAGTAACCGATAAGTGGTTAATCATAATAAAACTTTGGCAACTCACCAGTACGTATTTATCACAAGTTCTTCCCCATCAGGACACTGAAATTTACATACTGCTGTTCTAGACAGGCGGGCTCTTACACAGATGAAAATTATCGTTGGGCCTATGAACTTAAGTTGTACATTATGTCTCTGTCATGTAAAAGACGACCCGAGGGTGAGAGACCGAGTACTCCGGGCAAGCAATAAACAAAAGGTTCTGGTATAATAACGTGAATTAAGCACAATTACATGATGGTTAATGAACAAAGATGAAGTGCACGGTGTGGTGGTACTCTCACGAGATCTAAGATGCTACTACTTTATCGTTTGGTGCGGAGGCCGCTCACTGGTCGACGTTCCTGCCCAACCATCATGTGACAATTTTACATAAGGTGAAATACAATGACAAACTAAATGGGTTCTGCGATGCTGATGAGATGTAAAGCACATAGAAAAAAAATACATACATTCGACTAGACCATATTGCAGTGGCAACTTAACCTCAGTATTGACACGTACGAATAAAAAAATATCTTTAAAGGGTTTGTTCCCAGTCAAGTTTATTATGTCCATACAATTTGTGTTCATGACAAAACACGAGAATTCATACTTATGTGGCATAAAAAAAAGGTTCAAAAATACGTTTACAATTTTATAGTGGCTACTTGCCACGTGGCTGTGTGCACCAGTCCACTTTGATGCGTGGTTTTGAATCGTGGCAGGAATGCCCAGTATTTCAATACTGCCAGTACTAGTCGAACACACTTCAGAATACAAAATATAAAAGAATGATTTGCAATGCATTAAAAGTTGCACTAATAATTAGTATAAATATTATAGAGACGACTATTTGTCACAATTGCCTCGTCTGTAGCCGTTCAAGTAAATGAACAAAATGGTGCCTATAGCGCAATAGCTGTCAACTTAATAATTATAGACATACAAGATTACATTCAAGCACACTAAAACAATAATAATAAGAGAGAGAGAGAGAGAGAACTTGTCTCGTACTTATGGGACATGGGCAACATGGGAAAATAAAACACTGACATAATACATGGCACTACATAAATATTGACCCTCAAAATGTAAACACTAAAAGTAAACACATGTACGTGGTAATCTGCCTGATATATGGACACTGGTATTCGTATGTGTACGTACCTGGTTGCATGGTAATCTAACTTTACATATTTGTGCACACTGGTGCACGATACGGAACACTGACACTTTTGGCATTAGAGCATTTGACATTTACACACTAATACTTGTGGCTTTGTAGGAGGATGATGACATGCTCATACAAAAACAAACATACACTGCACACTTCCCAACAACTGACATAACCCTAATTACACCGTCTACACTCCCTTGCAGTTGATACGTAACACACACGACACTGGTTCATCGACTCAGGTACTCCACTGTGATGA
Organism: Dryococelus australis; assembly: GCA_029891345.1. Classification (NCBI taxonomy): domain Eukaryota; kingdom Metazoa; phylum Arthropoda; class Insecta; order Phasmatodea; family Phasmatidae; genus Dryococelus; species Dryococelus australis. The sequence continues at coordinate 74,665,668 of CM056997.1, forward strand.
TGTGTTGCATTCTTGACGTCTCTGCTAGCACTACGTGGTGAATGGCCTGAGGCCTAGACTCTGTCGACATCAGCTTTTCCCGGCCAGTAAAATTCCCCGACTATTACAGGTTTTCCTGCCCTGTCGCCACCCTGAATGTAAGAGCAGAAATAAATAAACTCATAAGAAATAAGACCAAACTTATTAATCTCAAAAACTCGGGGCAAAATAGAGATCAATTTCAACAGATGTTCCAGAGGAAGCTTCGGAAATAAATTAAGTTCTTGCAATAACCACAACAAAGAAAATTCTGTGATAAAACAAGAGACCTATTAAAAGAGAGGAGTGAAATGAAGATTCAATCTAATTATGTTATGATAAAGTTTTGCACAGCTCAGAATACTCCGAGGAAAGAAATGAAGGCAGATTTAAAAAAGTACAATGAGGACATCATCATAAGAAACATTTTAGAGAAGAAAACAAGTTTAAAGAGAGCATAGTGAAAGCTCGTAGTTGGTAAGAAGCAGATAATAGCAATTGATGGAAACATTGGCAGAATTACTAACAAAGAGGAAATTTCAAGACTATGAAATTTTTATAGTAACGTATATAGCAAGGTTGCCACCAGGCCTGAGGTTATATCCAGATTCCTGTAAATAAAATCCTGTAAATTCCCGGACTCATTGGTTCTAATTCTGCAAACTCCTTATAATTAAAAAAATGGCAAATTACAGAAGGAAAAAAAACAAGTGGATATGAAAGATTAATTTTAATGTAGTCGTTTTGTTTGGAATGTACAAACCATGGTAAAACTTTACTCCACTCACACTTTCGTTTATATGACTGTATTTGCGATATTTGTTTGCTCACCACTGTGATATCAATGCCAAACGCAAAACACAGTTGCCAAATTTGGATTGCATGCATAAAAACGGCAATTCCCGGCAAAGGTTCTTTACAATAATGACTTCGGCCTTTGCATGTGATCATACAGCCAGGAAAACAAACATGTAGATAACTGCAAACCCGTGCCAGTGAATAATTAAACAAAATATTTTGGGCATACACTATTAAAGCAATGACGTTATGTCCAAAATATGTTGTTTAATTATTCTCCTCCATTGTAAGAATCTTTCAAACAAATGCATCAGACAATGACACATCGCTGTGGGCGCTAGTGTAGCATGTATATAGGAGCCACTTTGAGCAAATCCAAAAATAAGTTTGGGTTTGGATTCTTCTGCAGTGTTAAAATTCCGTAAAACCTGATCAAATCAGTTAAAACGGCAGGCCTGTGGCAGTACAGAAGAAACTCCAATATACTCTGATCTCTCTAATGTATCCAGAATACTAGATATACTTCCCTCTGAGTAAAAAAAAAAAAACCAGCTGTAGATAATATTTAAAAAGGAACAGCTGCTGGCAACGACAATCTTTCAGTTGATATTCTGAAGCTGATTGGTGAGGAAACTATCACTTGACTAAAGTTTTCTCTTCTTGCCTACACAATGCATCAGTCCCATCAGCATGGAATAAAGCTGTGCTGTACAAGATCTAGTTAAACCGAATTAATTCCTTCCTTGATTCAGCCCAGTCCAGTGAGTAAGCAGAATTCCACAGCCGCTTTAGCACCATCTACCATATTCTTGCCGTATGAGAACTAATTAGCTGACCAAACGTAACTCACAAGGCAGTCCTGCAAGCCTTAACTGAGCAGGGTGTGAACATGACCTATATCAGAGTGCTCCATTACATCTATGACACCTCTTCAGCTTGTCAGTGTCTGCGACTTCCGCACTGAAGGAGGTGTTAAGCAAGGTGATGCCATCTCTCCAAAGTTACTTACAGCTGTGTTGGAAATGGCAATGTCAAAATTAGAGTGGGCAGAAAAAGGAATTATCATCAATGGCAGAAGATTTAATAACTTGAGATTCGCAGAAGAGATTGCACTCTTGGCCAACGACACTGAGGACCTCCAAACCTTGGTTGCTGATCTTGCCTCTGATTGTAAAGCAGATGGCCTGAATATAAATCTTTCATAAACCAAAGTTATGTCGAACAAATGGGTCACAGCGGGGAATATAAAAACAAATAATATATATTTATCTAGGCCACATTGTAAATATGGAAGGTGATGCAAGACCAGAAGTTTTCCGTCGCATCAAGCTGGGATTGCAAGCACTTGAAAAACATGCTATTGTCCTCAAATGAAATATGCCCATAAATCTAAAGAAAACAGTTTATGACCACTGCATTCTTCCAGTGCTGACATACGGCTGCGAGACCTGGACGCTCGAATTTACAAAAGGAAACATAGAACAGGCCAAAGAGCTATGGAAAGGTCAGTGCTGGATTTTACTAAAAAAAGACAAGGAAAAAGCAACAAACATCAGTTACTAAAGTCAAAGACATCTTCGAGAGGACAGTTTAAGGTAACTGACAATGCGCCAGCTATGTTGTTCGGACGAAAGATGAACAAAAATGGTGTTGGAATGGCATCCAATAAATCATCAGAGAGCAAGACGAAGACGACCAGACCATTGTGACAAAGACATACGCAGGCTTGCTGGAGTAAACTGGTGGAGAATCCCCCAAGATTTTTCTACCTGGAGAAGATTTTTGAAATTCTACCAAATTCCTAACTAAGAGGCCACATCATTTTATGACATAACTGACTGATGTATGATATTAATACTATGCAAGGCCAGGTAAAACTTAATTAGGTACCGACACACTTTTGGTGGTTGTAGTAGGTACCAGGCCTCTGCCTTGGCTTAGTTAAAAATGACTCCCACGGAGTGCGACTTTTCTCACTGTTGACGTGTGTCGCTAAAATTAGGCACAGTTTCTTTGGTGAGCACTGGTCAGTGTGTACTCTGGTATCCAGTTACTTAGACTGCATGGTGTGCCCGCTGGAGACTAACACTGTTCAGGTTGGCTGTCGACTTGGCACAAAGTCAGCTACGGTCGGCACTGTGATATGTTTGGGTACCACCTCGGCCCTCCAAGGTAGGGTGGACTTACCAGGACACACACTCACCAATCTCCTGGGTTCCGGCATCAGCTGGGGCCAGTAGTCATCTGGGTGCTGCGGGCTGGTTCCACGCGGCGGCTGCATTGCCTCCGAAGAACGAGTTGGCCTTGTGCAACCTGGTGTCACTCCCAATGACCAAGGCACGTACTGCAGGATGAGGCTCTGCCAAGTCTAGTGTGCAAGGGGAAATAAACTGGGGTGCTGTCTGAAGAGGGCTACCTCTCCAGGTGACTGGCATACTGAGCACATTCCCATGGGGTGTCTCCACAAAGTGCGGTTGGTTGGTTGGTTCGCACTGGCTTAGCAGTTAAGAACTTCTCTTCCTTCGAGTACTGTGCCTTATCTCAAATGGCATAGAAGCGGTATTTACACAACTTGCTTTCAGTCGGTGCAAGTGTATAGCCCAACAGGAGTTTGACAGCATGAACCTTGTGCTCCTATGGCTCCACACCTCGACGCAATTACCTAAAGTGGTAGGTCGTCTTCCTACTACTGTCAGGGTGAGTTCCAGCAACATTCGGGCACTCCAGTCTCAGGCAAATACCCCTGTCAGCACAGTCTGTGCTCCGGTCAGCGATACAACCTGAGCTGCTTCTGATGGAAGTGTTCCTAATGGTTGGGGCTCTACCTTTTTGTAAATCTGGGCGCACAGATACCCGATGGGGATCTGTATTCCTACACTATCGTTTGTACAGTTATTACACCCGGTCGCTAGCTCTGTCCAGAAGTAGGGTTCCTAGTATCTGACAGGATTTACCTTTAGGCAAAGGTACTCTTAGGATAGGAATAAAAATGGTATTTACTATAAATAACAAATACTGGTGACTCGTGCCTACTGCAGAGCATAGTGAAAACAGAAGCAAGTTACGCCCAACAGGTGGAGGTTACATGCTCCTAGATTAACCAAGTGTAGAATGAACAAGACGGCTATGAAAACAACTCCGACACAGTTGCACTAACCTGGGATGTCTAGAAGAGACCTAATAACAGAGGCCACTACCAGAAGGTCAGTGGTTGTAGTTGCCACTGTTGATCCAGGAGGGTCAACAGCGAAAGTTTGGAGTGTAGTTGAGCAGGCTTCTGGTGTTGACTTCTGGAAGCAATTGGTGCTCGAGCCTTCGGGAGCGTCTGGACGAAGTGGTAGAAGTGTCTGGTTATTGTTGGTGGCAGCCATTGGTGGTCATTGAAGAAGCTCTTTGAGACTACATAGGATTACGAGAACGAACCAAGTTATGCGGAGGGGAAGCTATCCGGAGGGAGGTGTGGCAATTTTATTTACCTTCTCGGTTGCTGTTCAGATCATACAAGTCTTTGGTGGTGCAGTGTCGCCAACTTGGGATTGGGGGCAGGTGGCTTTGCAATCAGTGCGGGGTTAGACAGGCTGAAAATGCTAACATATACGTAGCTTGGCCACGGTCAACAGATGCCTAGTTCAGAATCCGTTCATATTTGTGTTTACAAGCTATTAGGGCGAAATTGGACATGATGTGGAAGCAGTGACTTCTGGTAAGGGGGATAGAGTGCAGTGTTGCGAGTGGAGTCGACGGGACTGAGATAGGCCCCACTTTACGGCCCCTCGAGCTCTACAACGATTTCTGCTAAGCAGTCCTCCTCCATTTCTAGTCATCTAAATTTATGAAAATTAACTTTACCAAACTAATGTCATATTGCAAGGTTTCTTTCTAATTCAGGCTCTTCATTAACGTGCTGGTTGGTCTCACTCCTCCCCCCTCCAGTTGCTGTAGTACAACTCTCGCGGGAGTATCTTATTTAGTCACTCCCGATGCACTAACAGGGAGAAATGACAGGCTAGAGTTAGAATGGTACCACAGGCAAGTGCGGGTGTACCGGACACTCGCAGGAATCCCAGTATGTCTTTGCCGGCCTATGATCTTGAGGAGTTCAGCTCACTCACTTATTTTGCAGTAAAAGGTTAGGTTTGCTGTTTAGCCCCAAATTACATTATTTATAAATTAAAATGATTAAGGATGCATAAATGACTCTCACCAAGGTTAAAGTTTGTAGTTGTCATAGTGTTATTGACGCTTGAGAAAACATTGGTGATCCTGTTCTTTTATAATGTAAAATCAATAATAATAATTACTAATTAAATTTTACACCAGGCAAAGGCAAACCTGGATGGATTCTTCCCAAACAAACTCCAGTTAGTTATCAGAGGGGTGGTTGTCCAGAGAGGATGTAGCGACAGCCTCCTACGGCAGGAGTCAAGGAATGACTGAGGTAAAGGGTGCAGGGTTTCGGACGATGATGTTACTTCTGGAGAGCCTTCACAAGCCTCCGGAGCTGGAGAGCCTTTGTAAGCTGGTGGACGAGTTTTCACAGGCTGCTGGTAGAGGAAGGCTAGCCTTTAGGCTGGGAGAGGTGGAGGTCTTGTCCAGACCCAGGAGAGCCCTCCAACTTTTGGGGTCGGCGGGCCGACTAACTCTGGCAAGTGCATTTTCAAAATTCCTTATATAGTCAAAATTTTAGCTTCATGGCTCTCATAGGGGTGCATGGGTTGCTAGCCGTCCACATCAGGGGTAGATTATCTCAGGGTTGCAGGCAGTGCCACGCTTTTCTTATCACCCTGTGGGTGGAGGCTGATGACAAGTTTACCATCTCTTCTCGAGGCTTGGTGGCTGTGATGTCATTGGGTGCAGGGGTGCTGCAATCCTGTAGTGACTCAACTTCCTTATTGATGTTGGCTGGTCGGGTAAAACAATCTCGGGTCGATGACCACGTGTCGAATTCTGGGCAGGCAGTACAATTCCTGTAATTAAACGTGTTCATTATTTTCAGTGTCTGTAGTAGTCCAACGTGTGGAATCAACCCTGTAGCCACTAGAATAAATTTACGCCTCTTTAGACTTGCCCCAAGGTGCTCAGTGCTTGCTGATGGGGCGAAGTGGACCAGTAGTGTGTGCAGTCATGCTGCGCAGCAGTGTGGCATGCACCATTATTTACAGTAAAACCCCAGAGATGCCTATTCAGATTAGGGAAAATTTGTATTATCCTAAAAACTGTGTAAAATACACAAGTAAATGCAATTAAATTGGCATTATGCTATGTAGAACAGCTCATTCAAAAAATTTGGAAAATTTTGGGTCGATTTTGAGCCACCCCTATGCCAATAAACTTGCAATTTTTGGCACAAAGTATGTTAATCATCTCTAGCACATAAAATCCACTTTATAAATTAAATATAAATATGTAAATTTTAATAGCTGGACGTCTCCTGATTAATTTTATACCCAAGAAAGGCATATTAGACCATCCCTTGTAAAAAAAAAAAAGGGCCATTGAAAGTGTGTGAAAAGATTAGACTATGTTTTATTAAGTTATTATTAAAGATCTATTGTGCAGGTCTCGTGGGTCATACATTGCTATGAGGCACGTAGCAATCAAAAAGTTTAGGCTGCGTTGTGCAATACGTGTGCATGCGCCATGCTCTCGCTTTGGCCTGGCCGTGTACGTAGCTGGGCGAGCGCCTAGATCCTCTGCAGCACGGGCGTGGTGGCTTGCTGCCGAACCTTGGTCCTAGATCCTCAGGTTGGGCAGCTGTTGGTCGGTTGCTACAAGATGGCGGGTGGCAGTCGCATGCCCGCCACCACTGTCGTTACAGGGCCAGTTTACTTCCTAACAGCGACTCACGTTGGGAAAACATGCTGATAGATGAAATGTCAATGTGTCAATTGATATGAAATGTAGGCGGCGTGTTGGCCTCTGCACTGGCACGATGAGGCCCGGCAATGTTTACGGGAATATAATTATTTAGTGCAGTCTACTTGAATTTTTAATTATCTCAAATTTTTCATCAAAAACTTTTTATGTTGCCTACACACACAGCCTCACTTGCCATAATATAGTACCGGTAACATAAGAACACATTTTATTTGCACACACTTATCTTTATTCATATTACACATAAAATTGACTTCACAAGAAAAAACAACTGGCACCATCAAAAATTATATTACATAGGCAAAGGAAATATATATAGATTCAAAGTTATAAATAAGAAACTAGTCTGTGTAATGTGCCGCTGTTTTTACACCAAAAGAAGAGTGATAGTGAAAGCATACAAAGACAGGGAGGATAAGGCAGAAGCGGCGGCATGTGACTAGGATAAAGAATCCTTACTGACCCAGCCTGTAACTCTCTCCCCCCCCCCCCACCCACAAGTGCTTCCATGGAAAATACACCAGTGTCCCCTTCTGGCATTAAGTAATTTATTGCTTCACGCTGCTTGGGACAACCAATGTCTAAGTCTACGATGGTAAAGGCCATTCACAGTATGCTTTACTTTAGCCTTAGACGTTAACTTCTGAGTGTGATGGAATATACGCAGTGTGTATTACTTACATGGCAATATTTATTTAAAAAGATGTTTAAAGGATAAAAAATGGCTGAAAGGAAAAAGTAACAACAACTAACATCAGTGAGTGCTAGTTTTCCTTAGACTGAAAACCATGGATAATAGAAACTAGTACCACTGTTGGAGAAAATTTCTACAAACAAATCCACGCATAACTGAAATAGTGGTTCAAGATACCGTGGTTAGCGAGAGATTACTGTATCTATTTTTAGATGTGCCTCAAATTTTCGACTTTTTCGACCCAAATTTTTCACAGTTGCTCGGGATTGGGTCATAATAGAGAGGTAGTCGTAATAAATGGGGCCATAACGGAGGGGATTTACTGTAGTGCTACATTATAGTATGTAAACCGACATGTTTCAGGTGCTGCAGTCCTTTTTTTTCAATTGTGTTAATATAAATAATTAAACAACTCAATTTTACTAATCTATTTGAAAAATAGTGCCAGTTGGAAAAATTTGATTATGCCATATTTTTGAACAGGAAAACTAATTTCCACCTATTTGTGCACACCATAAATGATACTAAACTTATATGATTTAAGTGTGTCAGACAAAGTCATTCAAAATGGTAGCTTCATAAATAATTTTGCCACATATATTAAACAGTTTAACCAAATTCAACCCAACTTTGTATGTTTACAGTATATATTAGAAGCATTGTATTGAGACTTTTTTTTGGCAAATCTGTATGATAGCACCCAATAAGAAAAAGTTTTATACGTCAAATCTTACGAACCAATCAATGAATTTCCACCAAATTATCATAAAATAGCTATGGCAGGGCATGTAAATGCATACAGGCCACAGGAAATATACTTCCCGCTGCAAATAGGTATTTGATATATACACAGTAAGTATGCTTACCACTTTTTGGTTGAAGTATTTTGGGTGCAGATCCACATTATGTTGAGAGATGGCAATGAATTGGGTGTTTTAGACAATATAAATATTATTTAGTTTTTAAAATGTATAAATAATCAAGAGTTGAGTGCAAAAAATATATATTTACTTCATTCATAAACTAAGCAAATGTTCTTTTGTATAGGCCGTTCACGGTAAAGTGAGCACTTTTGAGCCCTAGTTACTTTTTTCTTTCAACCAATTTATATCCTTCCACCACTTGTTAATGTAAACCCTGCCATGGCAGTAAAAATCTCACAATACCCAAAACAGAAATTCCAAGGCGATAATAAAATGTATTTATTGGTTATTATGTCTGATTAAACAGCTTCAAAAAGTGCTCACTTTACCGTGAATGGCCTATATCTACTTGTACTAAATAAATGTCATGGCTACTATGCTGTATGTAAGGCCATAAATAATAATAATAATGATGAAAATAAAAAAATTAACGAAATAAAAGTATATTAGTGCCCCCTGTTTAATTTTTTATGCTCAGTACTAATAGAAATTTATATTTATTTATACTTCAATAAGATGTTAATAGATTGTAATCCATTCATAAACAATCATTACTGTATGTATAACAATGATTTATAATTATGTACAATTATAAACAAGTAGTGTACTTTACTTTAGCCATAATTATATTTATATATTGTTTATACTTTCTTTCGATCTAGTTACACGTTCTTGCACTAGATAAAATATATCATGGCTAATTAGTTTTATATGAGGCTATAAAGAATAAGAATAAAAATAAACATAATTTTGTGCAGACTGCAGAATCAATATTGTGGGATTTGTATTGCTTAGGGTAGTAACTGAAAGTTATATTTTCTCAAGTGTTAGATGTTGAGAATAATTCGTTATCTATCCACAAATAAGTAATCAACTGTGTAAGTATATAAATAATGTTTTATAAATATAACTATATAATTGCAATGAAATATTACACTATATATCCTTTATTTGTTTCAGAGAAATGTCTTAGAGAAAGAAAGTAACAGAGGAAGCTATTGAGGTATTTTTTAGATTCCAAGCGATGCTGAAAATTCCAATACTGATCCTGATGAAGGTGCAGAGGAAGAATGTACAAGCCCTCAATTCAAAGATACAGGTTCAACTCAGGGCATTTCTTCAAATCAGCCCGCGAGGAATAATGAACAGCCATGTGCATCTGCTCCTAGAGTCTAGTGATGAAAATGAAAGTGACGGATAATCTGTGCCTGTGGAGAGGAATGATCGCAAGAAATATGTAATTTAGGTGTGACAGATATGTTGACTGAAGGAGAAGCAGAAGTAAATAATGTGCTAGCAAACTGTGTAAGAGAAAAAGAATATTTCTTGCATATTTGTAATACACAAATTCTAGAACACATTGTAAACTAAACAAATTTGTATGCCACCCAGTCAAAATGTAAAAAGTGATCTCACCAAATGGTAAATTTAATGACTCGAAACTGGAAAGATACTTCTGTCGAGGAATTAGAAGCATGGGTTTGTATGCAAGTTCTGATGGGTATTATATTACCACAACTGGAAAATTATTGGAGCTCTGATCCAGCTTTGGGACAGCCAAATATATCACGCGTTATGACCTGCAAAAGGTTCAAAAAGATCACTGAACCTATTCATTGCAATAATAATGAGACAAATCCTCCCCGAGAACACCCAGATCATGACAAGTTTCATAAAGTTAGGTCAGTCGTTACACTACTCTACAAGTCATCTAAAGTTTTTTCTGTGGATGAGAGCATGATACCATTCATTCAAGGGCCACTCGTCCCTAAAACAGTACATACCTCTAAATCCAGTCAAAAGAGGGTACAAAGTATGGTGTTTGGCTAATTCCGCGAATGGCTATGTTGTAAAATTTGATGTTTACACAGGTAAATGTAGTGGCACACCATCTGACCAAACATTAGGAACACGAATAGTGTTGAATCTAACAGAAGAATTGAAAGGAACAAAATCAGTTCTGGCATTTGACAATTTTTTTGCCACTGTAAACCTGATTACATGGCTATTGAAAGACAGAATTTATTCTGTTGGCACTGTATGGGTAAATTGTAAGGGACTACCATCAATGTTGAAGGAAAAAAGTACATTGAACAGAGGGGAGTTCCAGTTCCAATGCAGAGATCAACTTACAGATTTGAAGTGGATGGACAGAAAAACTGTCACCATTTTGACATCTGCACACAACCCAAAAAATACAAGTGTGGTATCTAGAAAAAAAGTAAGGATGGGTCAAAAGTAAATGTTACTTGTCCAACTGCTATAGCTGCATACAATCAAATTATGGGGGCGGTTACCATTTCAAACAGTTTCATGAACGTTATGCAATTGGCCATCTGTCACTAAAATGGTTGAATTCTGTATTTTCTCATCGATATGGCCATTATGGATGCTATCATACTTCGGAAGGACATAAGGAGAGCAAGTGCCTACCAAGATCTACTAACTCTTCATCTAAGACTAGCAAGTCAACTGATTTCGGGTTTTTCTTCCCGAAAGCAGAAAGGTCGACCAGCAAATTTTCTTGCAAACAAGAAGACCATACCAGATAATGTACAGCTGGTCAAAGTTGGGGACCATATGTCAATTTTGTATAAAATGTACAGATGCTGCCATCTCTGCTCCAAAAAAGTCAGTGACAACAGGACAAGATACATTTGTAGTTCATGTGATGTACCTACCTCTTGCATCGAACCTTGTATCTGAAAGTTCTACGGAAAGTAAAGCTGGTCACACAGTTTGAGAACAAATGTCACTTTTGCAAAAAGGATCCAGATTTTGCGATGTTACAGAAAAATTCTCGCTAAGAGTAAAATATACATCCATGGTTCCAGTGATGTACCTCTGTGCACTGAACCTTGGTTCTGAAGGTTCTGAGAATTAACCTAAAATGGTGAAAATCTGTTTGTAAAATGTACACAATTCATTGCGTATAATAATATTGTTTACAATATGCAATAATTTGTGGAAGTGTAAGGTTATATTTCTATTTCGTTTCTGTAGTGTAAAGTGTACAAGAGACTACAGTAATCTTTTACATACATAACCTAAAATTTTTGAAAATCTGATTGTAATAAAGCAAGTTATTAATTTTATAAAATTTTCTTTACAATATGCAACAATTTGTGGAACCACAGTTATATTTGTATTTTATTTTTGTAAATTGTACAAAAGAGTCTACAGTGAATCTTTAGACACAATCTAAAAATTTTGAAACACTGTTCATATTTATAATACTATTTAGAGTTTGCATCCATTAATTGTATAAAGGTAAGATTTGATTTCCATTATTGTTCAAATAGGGCTGTGGTAAGAATACTTTCCACATAAAAAAAAAATTATTGTTTAGCATTAGTAATCATTATCTTGAATGAATATGTCCCAGATGGCAAATCATTAATTTCCAGGAATTTCTAGAATTAAATGGTCTGGGAAAGGGTTAAGTGGCTAAGTCACTTTATATAAAAATGACAGTCCTATAAATATTTTACATTAGTAAATCCTACATTTGAAACAGGTTAAAAGTGAAGTTGATGCTACGAATCAGACCACTTTAACGCAGTTGATTGCATGCTAGCTTATGGTACAAGATTTTCTGGGTTTGTGTCACTACTGTTGCATATATATTTCAGGTTTCATCTCTAATTATGTTACTATCAACGTGACGTCAAGTCTTACATACCAACTCAGCTTTAAATCACTCATAAAAATCAATTGCACCTATGTGCAGGAAAGGAGGCTCATTAGTTATATCATCCACTTTTTGTTATTAATCCAGTTTTATGATTTAGTATTTAATGGGGATGGGTCAATACTACATTTTCTTGATACTCTATACCAGTTTCGATACCAAAACATTCTCACGATACTCAATACTGATACTTTTCTCGATACCAAGTTAAAATTGGCAACAACACAAACAACTTCGCCTAGAAAATTGCTCATTTCACTAGTGTTGTTGACACACAAACTATATAAAGACCCACATTACACTGGAAACAAATTGTGGACTGCCTGTAAGCCAAACGTCTTTAACCAATGATAAACCACTTCAGTTTCCTTTGATTCTATAGAATAACATTTCCACACTAAAAGCTGTAATTAATCTTTGAGGAAAATGATAGCTTAGTACACATTTATTTTGTGATTTCGCAGTTTTTTAACTTTATTTCACGACTTCAAGGAAATCACTGTAACGTTAAATAAATATTGTATTTATCTTATACACCAGCCGTGGCCTAGCCTGCAGAATACGCGAACTAGGCCGTGACAGGTGTATCAGATTTTTATGGAATTTTTTTTGTGAATATTTAATAATGCAGTGACATCATAGCCCGCGGGCTAGGCCATGATGGGTGTATCAAATAATTGTGGTATATATTTTTGTGAATATTTAATAATACAGTTGCATCAGATAATTATGGCACATGTACAATAATTACTCAATTTACACGCTCGTGCCTATCGGCACTCACTTAACTCTCTACCTGCTTTTATTGTATCTGAAATATATACAATAAAAGTTATTAATGGGATAAAATTGAATTAAATTAAAAATTTTGGTGCAGCATATAAATGTGGTATGTATTGGGTGTACCATAACTACCGTATTTACTGGCATAATTCACGCACCCTAAGTTTATGATGCTGAATTCCGTAAAAAATATTTCCTTTCATATTTCAAGCAGCAAGTTTTCTCGACGACGCAAAATAACACAGTTTTTCCTAACCCCCTTTTTTTTTTTACTAAAGCAACTGCCAATATAAAGAAGGGCATGCGCCAGTGAACGATAACCAGAGGCATGTCCGCCTTAGTCACATTTTCCCCACTGGATCTTAACCTTATTCCAAATGTTTTAATGCATATATCCATAACTGTGAAAAATGTGCGTTAAATAATTAATAGGAATAAAATTCACCAAACCTGCTTATGTTTGTAGACATTGTGTTTTAAAGTTGCGTGCTTGAATTTAATGTGCCTTTTTAGTTACCCAACACACATCAATAACAATACAAAACTAATTAGTACAGCCCTTTACCTTGCAGTTATTCTTTTTGGCTTTGCATCATATGTGCGTAATATCATCACCTCCACCACTTGAGAACCTGCTAAGAGGCTACAACTGGCATGCAAGAGTTTGCCCCTAAGCGAGCTGTGGATACCACCCACATAGTGACTCAAACCACCCTACTGCCACCCCACCAAGAGACTGCAGCAGTGTCACCACCCAGCCCAAACCCGAGGGGGTGGTAGTTTAAGATAACTAAAGCACTCGAGACGTGAAGGAACCCCCCCACCCCCACCAGCAGAAATATAATGCTGTGTGCATGGAAAAAAACATCAGTTCACATAGCTCGCCTTAGCAACAGTTGTGCTAAGGCTCTCTACTACACAGCCACAGTCCTCCTGAGGACTCTCCAGAGAGCTTCCAGAGTTTTATCAGTTCATAGACGCCTCCTCTACTAGTACAGCCGAAGAAGAGTCTTTGCAACCAGTGACCTTTTGCCATCAAGAATCACCACACCCAACATTTACACCACACGTGGTGCCCCGGATCCCTTCATGACTACAAGCCACAATTAGGGTTCAGTTGTTTTCACGGCTACTTAATTGTTCCCTCTCATCCTCTCTTCAAACCAAGCTCTTCAAGCTCCCTGTCTTGCTCCAATGCCAAGTCTGTAACACCTAGTGTGTGTAGAGGTAAGAGGTAGTATGGGTCACTGTGTTCTAGTTAACTTCGGTCTTTCCTTGCTCTAAAGTGAACACGTTCCTTTTCTCCAACCTTATAGAAGTCACCCTAGAAGGGAGTGGCAGATAGCAAATTGGCAACAGTTTCCGACAAAAGTAGGAATGCGGGCAGGACTTCTCACACACCAAGACGGCCATACATACTGTGAACCAGGTGTGTGAAGGTACTTGGTACGCATGTACCGTGGAGCCCTATCCACTAGAAAGATTTACAACTATACATCTGGGCCAACTAAATCAGCTAATCCACTTCCTCCAGAGCATACAAACTTACCGGAGTGGGTGCCAGGCCTGCAGAAGGTTGGCCCAGGAACTTCTGGAGTACACTTTAGCTAGGGGTTTGTTGCCTGCCGCACTCTCCATGATGTTCGCCCACTGATAAGGGAGCAGGAGCAATGCACGACGGACAGTTGCTATCTTTGAATCTCACCACCCCATAAGTAATTAATGTATACCAGCCCTCAGCTGTTTATCTCCCCGGGAGAGAGTACAAGCCACATGAAATCTAGTGAAGCTTCACTCCACTACTCTCCCCACCAACCTCTTCACGGCCTCCCGATAAGGGTTCCCGAAGCTGCCCATCCAGCCAACAAATTACTCCACCAGGGGTACACTCTTCCCCTGAGAGTGGTTCCATTCGACCAGCAGGCCAACAGTGAGACTCCAGCACCATAACCACATTCCGGCCAGCCAGCCTAACCACCGACAGGAGACACCTGAGCCAGTCTGCCCACTCCAGCTAGAGCCAAATACAGCAGGTCTGAGTTGGCAACTGCCAAAAGGAAACTATGTCAGTGGTAAGCCAGCCCAACTACATGTACGCACTGCACTGAGGCATCACCTCGCCCTCAGACATTGTACCAAGTAGGCACGTGAGACTATATAACTAATCTGTGCGAGATCAACAAGCAATCATCCAGACTTCTCCACAATAGTCAGCCCCCTACCTGCGCAACAGACTTGTGCAGAAACAAAAGCACCCTACTTTGACGTGATGTCCCATTCCCTAGGCCATTTCACATCATTATACGTTAGATAACCCATCTGCAGCTGTTACGTTTTAGTGGTAAAGTGTGTTGGCTGATTCTAGATAACTATGATATTCTTAGTTTGTAAATTGCTTTAGGACCATCACCACAGTAACAAATTTTTTTTTGTCGAATTTTAGGCAACTTAGACAAAATTGCACTATAAATTATTATTTTTCTGCATGTTAAAATTGAAAAACAGATCATACACCATCATGTTTGCTTGCTTTTACTCCAACAAAAGGCAACATAAACAAAACAATAAATAATTTTGAAAAAAAAAAAAAAAACAGTACAGCATGAACACTATGCAATGTACATAAGTAATTTTAGGTAACAAGCTATCTAATATGACCAGCAGATTAGATGAATATTGAAGGCACTGTATGCCAGGAGGCATCACTCTGCAAAGCTAACAGCTTCCCAGCATGTGCCGCAGGCTCAACTTAATTAGCACAATGTAGGAATGAACAGTTGGCGATGTGCTCGCAGTCTCTTAAGTCACTTCCGCCCTTCTAGACGCTGCAGAAACGGGTACTCTGGATGCTTCTCCACCCTGCATGCCAACAAAAACACAACTGCACTTTTATTGACATTCATAAGTAACTATGTTGCCTCTCATCTAGTATGAAAGAACATTTAATCAGATGTGATACACAAGGTCAATAAATCTCCTGCCCTGCATTATAGTATATTTTGTATAAGTGGGGTAAAATATGACAATGTGACCAATCTACACACTACATAAACAGTAAATGCTCTCATTTTTAAAGTATTTTATCAGCTGATAAATTGCTTACATGTCGTTAAGTTGGCGATTTTGATGATGGCTTTGGAAGAAAATGGTACTCAGAACAAAAAGGTGTAACATCAAATTTTAATTATACTTACAACATTTATCGTTTAAAATATGTTTCTAAAGCAATATAAAATTTTCTTGGCTTTTAGTGACTGTACTTTAAAAATATGTTGACATGTACCAACAGTAAACGTTTCCAGTTAAATTGTTAGTCATGTTTATGTTTCCAGTTTCCAGCCCAGTGAAAGCTGTTGTGCGTGTGCTCTTTTCTCATAGTGTTTATTATGCGAATATCTTCTTGGTGTTGTCTGAATATTTAATCAGTAGTTCATTATCTTTTTATTTGCTTTTTTCAAACATAGTTGGTTGTAGGTGCCATTGGTGCGTTTTCTTGAGTTAAATGTAATAAACTAAAAACTGCTCTTGTTTTACCATTTTCTTTACTGCCGTCTTGAAGGAAGTGACACAAATGTAATTTACATATCTTAAGTTCATGTTTGTTGGTTTCAGGAAACATGCACAGTGTTGATTTTATTGAATGATTCTGCAAATAAATTATTAAATGCTAGTGACGAACAAACGTGGTTTTCGTGAAGTAAACTTGCGGATTGCCATAGAATAAAACATATTCAAGTGGTTGCACATTTTACAAACCGCAAGTTTGCATGTTTTGTAACTGTATTTGTAAACCGTTAATATTATAATTATTGCAATGCACTTGGCCTGAAAAAGCAGTACTGTCAACAAGTGTAATGTTAACTTTGGTCAAAGTGTGTGTGTGTGTGTGTTCGCATGCGTGCACCCCCCCCCCCCCCTGCATCTATACGAATATGAACAGCTATGCATATCATATTTTTTTTTTCATTAAAGTTAAAATTTTCTAAGTTAAATAATTTAAATATTTCCATACGAGCAAAATTTTCCACTACTCCATTAAAACAATATGCAACTCAAAATATCACACACTCTTAAGAACATCAAAATAATGCAGTTTTGCGAAAGACAAACTAAAGCTTCCGACTGCCTCACAGTTTCCTTTTTACCTCAAAATAAAATAGAACCCCAACAAATTTAACTGGTAATTACAAAAATAAAATAAGTTGGATTGCCAACCTAGCTATAATAATTACATAATCCTACATTAATTACTGGACAGAAGTTAGCTAATGTCAGTATTTCAGTGCCTGCCATGGTGGGGAAACACAAGGAAAGAGGGAAATGCAAGTGTGCATTGGATTCAAATATTTGTTTACAAAAATCTTTTCCTTCAACGACAAACAGCTGTGGTGGAAGGATACATTGTGGCCATGTTACTTTTCTAGTACTGTCAAAATTTACCCCTTTTACATGAAATAGACTATACTAAGTATCTACTTAGTACTTAAAATCTAGGGAGTATAATAGAGGAGAATTTAAGAAATGATAATGGTATAGGAAAAGAGGAAGGCAACCGGAAACGTTCTATATTAAAATTAGATCAGCAATATGAATCAAGAAGTACCACAACCTGAAGCAGTGACACGCAGAGTACACTAGGTGTTAACAATATTGTATACGGAAGAAATGCAAGTAAAAAAGAGAAACAGAATACATGTATGTGAGGTGAGGAATCTGAGATTTAGAGTGATTAAAGCCAGGCTGGGTGGCTAAATTTTTGTAGCCTTACTGCTCGGAGCACTGCTAGTTTTGTTCAATATCTGCAGCTGCATATGTATATGTGTGTGCTCTTTCATAAGAGAGGCAGTCAAGCAGGAGTAGGAGGGTAAAGGGCTCGAGTTGAAAACTAACTTCATGCATCCTGATATGCTAATCATGAGATGTAAAGTTTTTGGTCGCCCGTTTGTGTCGGCACATTACTCAAAGAGAAAGTAATGACACTGCCTGTGTTTCAGACCTTTGTGAGCCATATTTTTAAAAAGTATGCAATGGGAAGTACTATATTAACACTATGGCCAGTACTGTCGAAAAGAGTTTTGAATTTAAGTCCCCACTGAAGGTTGCTCCTACCACTTGTGAGTGCTTGGTTAGCAAGCCACTAGCTGGTAATGCCACTTGCTGTGCTAGCACTGTGGCAAGGAGAAATAGAACCTTTCTCAAAGGCTTGAGAACAAACACATTAAGACATTACAACTCTCAGGCTACAAGCTGGTCACACCTCTTATTGTGAGCCACATGGGATCTTTACATGGGGAACACTGTGAACCCAGAAGGGCAGTTGAGATCTAACTGGTAATGCTGCTCACTCAGCTTTTTACCGAAGGGAATAAGGGGTCCTCTCGCCAAGTCGCTATAGGCTCAAGTACCGCCCCTCGTGAAGCCCATACTCTTGCGCCAAACAAGCAATAAGACTAGCAGGAGCTCACCCCATTCTCCCTGGATGGACCACACCACATCCTGTCCTCCCTGTGCTGATACTAGACCATCTTCATGGTCATGCCTGCACCTCCAGGACACCCACTAAATCCTTTAAATAGTAATAATACACATTCTTTTACTTTTATTCTTTAAATTTAACAAAATCACTGATGTTGCATAGCTGGGTTTCCACAGCCAATTTCCCTAAATGCCCAATCACCATGCAGGCCATAAAAGGGATAACACAACCCTCCGAGACCAGTTATACACACTCGTGAGCCACGGCCAGACGCCCCCAGGGTGCAGCAGTGTTAGCCCATATAGCCCCCTTGAAATCCTAGTTAAGGAGACCCTGTTTCTTTGGTCTCTAGAGGGTCACTGGGCCTGTATACCTTCATAGTTACCACATTGAGTGTAATAGGCATTAATGAATTAATGTTTCTTTGCATGGCATAAAATTTAAACTTTTATTTCACTTTTATACATTTCGAAATTTCCCATCTTGTATAGAGAAGACTGTACACTCATTGAGTGTTGCGAGTTGTAACAGCCTAGCATTTGCTGATGCAATCCTTTTGAAAGAAAATGAGAATCCCATCATCTAATTTGCATAAAATACAATTACAAAACAAGTCTCTACAGTAAAATGTACTCATAAAACCATATGCATGCATGCTAGTTGTATACATTTTCTAATGCACACTTGCACTAGAATGCACCCATCAGTATCATGCTATGGTGTGTGATTACTGCACTAAATATAGCTAAACGTGATGCACAGCTATAAGTACATTCACAATTTATTTGCAATTTTCAACTAATTATACCAAAAGTTAGTTTCAAAATTACAGTCTTTTAAATTGTGTGTGTTAAGTTTTATGTGGGATCCATTAGGCGAAAACAAATTTGGTATGGTGGTAGCTCACTAATTCTCAAAAACTAGTTGCATCATTTTCACCAAAGTTTGCATTCAACTAGTTCTACAGTACATTACCTACTATTACGTAGATTAAACACTTATTTTCAAAACGATGACCATATTATTTATACACAAACATCTTGGACATCTAAAACAAACTTACTGTAGCAAAGGTGCAGTAAATTAAAAATCCATTGATGTGAATATTATCAACACATGTTATATGCCACTTTGGATTTAGAAATGACTAAAAAAAATGGTAGGCTATGCTACATATTAAGAATTGTTTTAACAGTTGTCACTAAAAGTGATATAAAGAATATTGTTACAAAGCAGTTTTTTTTATGTAGATCATTTTTCAGTTAAGGTATTTTTATTTTTTGTTAGATTGGATTTGGATGCATTTTAGGACTTTTGTTGAAGCAAGTTTCTGTTTCTATTTTTTATTCAGATGCAAGTCACTTCTTCATTGATTGACTTTTGTTTCTAGGAGTTAATTTTTCTGTTCAAATCAGCCCATGATGTAATTCACTCTTCCTGCAGTTAGGTCTATCCTTTTTTTTTTGGAGCCCTTAATTTCTCTGAAAGTTCTATTTTTTTTGTTGGGAGGCATTAGGTTATTTTATTATTTTTCGTTGGGTTTTAGGGTTTCTAATTATGTTGACCTAGTTAGGTTCATTCCCTCCCTGTTTTTCAGAGGCGAGTCTTTTCTTTGTGGTGTTTTGGTAATGATTTAATAATTTTATTTTTAATTCGGATATTGGTTATAATTTAGGAAAGTCGTTTCGCTTTTGTTCTAGTGATAGGAAACTTAGGAACTTTTTCATCTCAACATAGTAGTTATGGCTTGTGTGGGTTTTCAACTTTTAGTGGCATTTTAAATTTTTTTAATAATTTTCAATACAGAAACCTTAATTTTTTTTGTTGGGCGTAATTTATAATTCTTTTTTGTGAGGGTTTCAGGTCTTATAATATTATTTTGTTCAGGATGGACTTAAATTATTTTAAAAAGGATTTGGATGTAAGATTGTTAGGTTCCTGGGAATTTTACTTAAGACTTGCAGTAGACAGTTGCAGAGAGCTGCTGTAGGATTTGTTTGCTGACTGTATCGGGCTGAGATCAGCCTTCACCCGTGTGCCGGCAAAGACGCCACCGCAAGGCACAACATGGTGAAACGAGGGAAATAACAGAGGTCACCTTTGACTGACGTGACCAACTGCTCGAAAACAATATGTTTTCAATGAGGAAACTTTCTACCAATATATAAGGAAGCGCTGCCTTTCTCGGGTATCACAAGAGTTCATCGCAGCACAATCGTTTGTCAGCTGTCAGTCGAACAGCCTGCAACGCGTGATCACGTGACTCACCGACCAGCGCCCGCGACTTTAACCTTATTTATTTTGGACATTTCAAATAACTATTAAATTTATTTTCCGTCGGTGCCGGGAGAGAAAAGTAACGATTCTCTCTCGTCTTTGTAACTCTCGAAGTGAGAAGTTTTGTTTTGTAAAGGCTGCAATTCTGTCTTTTTTTGTTTGTCAGCTGCGAGTGTCAATTGTTTTGCTGAGAAGACAAATCTCCAGTAAACTTTTAACTTCTTTTACTTATGGGCAATCCTCGTATCAACAAACTTTCAGTATTACGTAGTCGAAGTCTCCAACTCACGCTGAGCTAGTCCGTTGGTGTTTACTGAGATGAGAGAATAGGACAGTAACCTGTTACAAGGTCTGAACACAATCTTGTTTCCCCCAGTTCAAATACAGTAAATTTGTCGAGATGTTTTTCAAGGAAAAAGCTTTCAAAAACTTCTTATGTGGGAAACACAACATTTTTGAGCGTGAGACAGATTTTTTGTAGTGACAAAAACACGACGTCGGCATTAACATAAATAAAACCAAATGACCCAACAAACAACGTAACCAAAAAATAGTCAAGTAAATTTATAGCCAACATTATACATAAATTCAAATGCATTTTTTAATTTGATAGATGCCATTTTGTGTAACATGTTGCCACGGCTTTGCTTTCTAAAGTCACGTTACTATCTATGAAATAGTAATTGAATGATGTATAGTTGTAACCATTGCAACATAATACAAATTTTCTGTTGCAAATGTTTTGTAGGAGAGAAATTAAGTCTGAATTTACCATGTTTGTATGGCGTGATTTAACATTTACAGGAATACAAAAATTCAGTGCAACCTCTACTTGAAATATTAATTATCCCTAATTTTTCATCAAATTCTTCATGTAGGCTATACACACCAAAATAGCGTATGTTTGCATTGTGATGTTTTGAGATTGTACTGTGCATGAATGACTTAAAATTTTCTTGAAAACAAGCTTTTGCCATTAAAAAATCGATTGTATTATGCACGAGCACTTAGTATATAAAAATGTTAAATGCAGAGAAAAATAACACTGAAGTATATGGTGAAGTAGAGTTTCAGTTGGAAAAACGTACCTTGCGGGAACGTCTCACGTGAGTGTTAGTATAGGCTATTTTGGAAGGCTCATTTATCTCAACTAAAAGCTTATGTACAATATACAGTCTATTCATGACTGGAAGAGACTTGTGAAAACAAACCTTTGAAAAATCACCCTAGGCATAACATGTCGACCTGTTTTTTCAACAATTTTTATTCCACGATTATGTAACACTGTGATTAACTTTAAAGTACTGTATTCTTGAATAAATGAAACTTGTAATGTTAATTTTGTATTAAATACGAATTAAAAACAGCGAGAGCACCAATGTGTTGGTAATGGCTAGTAAGAAATTGTTCACACAGTTTTAACCTAGTGTTGTGGTATGCTAGTGTTAAATTAAAGGTTGCCTATTGAAGTATTTACATATTTATGTAGCCCCGATGGAAACATTTTCATTGTTACAGTTGAGAATAACAGCGCAAAATATTGTGCTTAAACCCTAGTGAGAGTGTGTGTGTTTTTTTGAACAAAAAATAAATTGTAGGCTGAGCAGAGCTTCTCGCTCTGCTCAGCCTACTACAGCCTACTTCATACTTACTACAGCAAAATAATGATTTTTGAATATATAATTTACAACTGAAGAGAGATTGTAATGTTTGAATATTAATTTTAATATATTTAGATGTAATGGCCGGAGGGTTACTATCAGGTTGGCAGACGTGGCGAGCCATGACATGGAGTGTTGCTTTTTGCCAAACTAAGCATTAGATTTTCTTGCTCCTAAAAATACTTCAAATTTCCCAATTATGTTTGTACATGTTATGTTTTTTAAACCTACTTAGGCAAGTTATGATGATGTGATAAATCTGTTTTTCTATGGCAGTAATAAATAACTTATGTGTGTGTTGTTAACTGCTGCACCGTGGTTGTTACGCCAGAATATTGGATGAGCAAAATTTATACGTTTTAAATGAACTGTTTAATGATGAAGTTAATTATTTACATCCACTTCTGTTCATTTATCACAATGTTGTACCTTTGCTCTAGGTATTTGAAACACAGTTGTGTAACATGATTTGCCACAATGCCAACAGAATACTAAGCCCAGCCAGATAAATTAAAATAAACCTAAAAAACAGTCAGTAGCAATTCATCGAAATATGAGTGGAATGAAAGTTTTGATAGGCCTATTATTTGTTTGCATGTTCACCACCATCTTTTAAGTTTGTCACTGCTACATACAAAAATAAGAGACGAGTTGCATGATTGAATTTACTGTGTTCATTGGAATGGTTCAATTTGATTTTTATTCCAACAGGGTTAAACACAATAGCGGCGAAATATTAACATGTATTACATGTGCTATGTCATGTATAACAAATTTTGTGGAAGGATACGAGAAAGTAGAGCTTTAGCAGGGCTCCAAGGAAGTCATGAATAGACTATAGTTAATTGTTTAGTGATGTTTTTTACCTACAGTTCGGCTCGCTTTGCATGCTTTTGTATACAAACTTTTGTTTCCTTAACCCCTTTTCCTATACTATTTTGTTTGTTTGGGTTCCCCTTTTTGATCCATCATTATTATGCATGCTTTCCCATCATCCAACCGAGACATGCTGTGCCCACCTGGTGCCTCCAGCATCATGCTGCAGTGACGTGGTCCGGTTATATGCGGGAAAAGGCAGCATTTCTTCTGGTGTTGTTGAGCTCCCCTGCGGCTGATGTGCCATTGAACCTCGTACTCTATAAGAGACCACACTCTGATGGCGCTGAGTGGTTTCACTTGGTTGCCCACCATCCCTGGGGACATTGACTACTTCATCAAGGAGGAGCTGATAACTAAATGTTTGTCAATTGTCACTGAACTGTTTTATTTGATGTTCTGGGTGTTATATTTAGATGTTTATCCTATTACTGGACTCTCCCCTACACTTCAATTTCTTCTATTATGTCTATGAGTTTGTATGTATGTACTGTTTGCATCTAAATTCTGTCAAGATGTTCAGAGACTGATTGCCAGAGCATAGGTGGTGGTTACGCAGCTAGCACTTCTAACGGCTGACGTGTTTTTGGTTTTCTTCCCAGCATGGTGGCTTGCTATATGCATGAATTGGCTCCTCTCCATTTTCCCTCCAGGTACTCCCTCTCCTGGTTTCTCTCCTCTCATGCATCACCATTTTTTGTGTGTGGCGTAGTTTATATACATGGTTGCACACCTTGCACCACGCCCTCCTATTCACAACCTTCTGTTCACCTAGTCGCCTTCAGCACAAAGTACCTCAACATACTGCAATATGGTTTAGTTGGTTAATTTTAATGTCCTTGGGGCATTTTGCAAATATGAAGTACCGTGTATGTTAAATCGTCGTCTGAGCCTCTGCAATGGTCTAGCTGAAGGGTGGGGAATTACTTCTCTCTACTCCACTATTTGGTGGAGATGCCTAGCACGTATGGCCAATGTCTGTCTTTTAAAGTAATTAATCATATTTTACTGCAAAGAAGACTTGTAATTTTGAGACAGAAATAAGGTGATTATAATTGATTTCTTCACTGTCTTTAATAATTAATGATTTGAAACCACATCCTCTGATTTTCCATGCTTACCTAGCCTTATTAGATGGCAAAAGGTATGAAATAGGCACACATTATCAGTTTATTCAAAGATGCGAGTCTATTGAAATAAATTAATATAAATCCTCAGATTTCCCCTCAAAAAGTTACTGAAAATGAACTCGACACTTATAATACAAGTCACATGATGATCGAACAATTTTTGCTGACAAGTGGTACAGTATATGCTTTTAGGCATACTTTATTCATGAAGATGTTACCCTTTGAGTTAAATAAATATTAGTTTTAAAGTCATGTTATTTTACACTAGATACAAAGAAACACCAACCTTATGGGATTAAACGTCCTTTAATCACAAAAGGAAATATCTTTCCAAATAATAATTCCTCATTAATATTTTTTGCATAACATTTTCAGTAACGGATAAATTTGATAAAATTTCTACATTCACCAGTAACACTATTTGCTCTGCGGCCAAGCGTGTGAAGGCAAGCGCGTGCGGCCAAGAGAGAGGACACATTTTCTTTTTTTTCTACAGAACAGTTTCCCCCACTCGACAGTATGTAATCATGGTGTCCACCCACAGGGAAAACAGGGGAAAACCTGAGAATTTCTCATAACAGAGAAAAGTCTAGGGATTCTCACATGGGTCAAGGAAAATTTAAATAATTTCTATTCAGTTATATTGTAATTTGTGTGAATACACGATAATGTAATTGTGAACACACACATTTTAAAATTTTGAGTTAGTGAACTGGTAATAATACATCATTGCCAAGCGACATAAGGCCTATACGTACAAAATAAACTATTTGTGTGTTTGTAATGGACACTCGTGTGAAGTCGATAGCATGTGACTTGGTCTGTTGCAGTGGAATTTAATTCAACCTAACTGATAGCATATTTGTTTTGTTAGTGGTGGAAAATATGGCATGGAAAGGTTTGCCATAAAAATAGGTCAGTAGAAAGGGCAAGATTCTGCTTAGAAGTTGATGGAGGGGGGTTTGTCTACACACACACACAAACTTCTTTTTTGCTGATTACTAGGTAATCGTTTTCTCCTCTTGTCAGGCATGCAAGGGGAGGCAGCATGCTAGACACTCACCACCATGCCATAGACGTGATGGTACATGCCGCAGAGCAGTGATAAACAATAGAGCACGTGCCATATTTCACATTCAGTTACCAGACATTTGCAAAATAACCAGCTTAAAAACTTGTGGGAAATCTTAGGTGAGAGGATTTAAATATACTTTGATTTATGTAACGTCCGATAAACAATACAAGCCATTAGCAGGTGAGAGGATTTAAATATACTTTGATTTATGTAACGTCCGATAAACAATACAAGCCATTAGCTTTATAATTATTTATATAGAAGTTTTCCCAGAACCACTGAAAACTGACTGTAGATATGGTATATCTGTACATACTTTTTCGATAAAACTAGTGTCGACTGTATAAATAATTAAACATCTGCTAACTTTGGAGCAGAAATATAATACACAGGATCTAAATTATAATTCTCATACATTTTTTCTAAAGTTACCCAACTTTTCTTTTAACAGAACCGTACCAAAATTTTAAATATAAGTGATGGTAATCAAAGTTTTTGCAGTTTAAATGTTTATACACTTTCTTACAAATTAAGAATATGAATCTTACATTTTTATAATTTTATGTTGAATACCAACCACTTGTGCTTTCTGGAAGTTGTTCATTAAATTTAGAACAATTATCGACACATATGGAAAAACACTATCTGGAAACAAAAGTGAATCATTTTTAAATTCTTTTCATATATTCTCAAATTTAGTTTAATCGATTGGTTTACTGACTTGTGAAACTTTTTACAGTCAGCTGTTGCATCAGATTACAATGGAGTTTGTCATTGTTGGCCGCCATGTGACAAACTTTCACTGTTGGCCAATGCAAGGATGGACATTCCAGCCAGCAACTTATTATTCACCAGCCCACCAAAGTTATGCAGCCGAAGACCCTGAGTACTATTGCCCACCGCTAGATGACTCCTACAGTATGTTTCATCGCTGTCTTCCATCCTTCTCCAAGCCGGCCGGAGATGTCATGCCAGAAAAGCTATGCTTTCGCAAACACCCCCCCCCCCTCTCTCGAGAAAAAACAACCCCTCACTAACGAGATGCCAGCCAATGAATGCAGAGGCAGCCTTCCGACAGAATATATAAGGAGAATCAGAATTTGACTCCGGACCAGTCTTCAATTCCCACCGCACGCACTGCCGGGGAACTGACCAGCCTGTCGACCAGTAATCTTTTCCTCACCGCGCTAGCCGTTTAGGGACTGACCAGTCTGCACCTTAAGCCTTTGCTTACCAAGTTCTGCTGTTTACCTTCCCTCTTCACTGCACTTTCAGTGCTGAAGGGACTCCTAATCCTTGGTCTCCTTGCAAAGATCATTCCTCTCACGCCCTGGTTAGTAATCCAAGCACTAGGCCAAAGAGAATGTCCAGTCGTCTGCATTCTTAGACACTGTGGCCCCTTCTGAGCAACAATGTAATAGGGAGGCCAGTTATTAGTTGTTTTTACAGCGGTAATCTAACCCATCTCATTAAGTTCAGGATCAGGTCACCTCTACCTGGATTGTATAGGGATTAGCTTCCCCTAAGCTCTTGTGCATGTAAGATGTAGTGTGACACCACATGTATTTCTATCACTGAGGCCAGTGAACCTCCAGTCATACCCAAGGTTACCAACCCCACTTGCTTTACTATTTGCTGCACCCCTGGCTGTAGAATTCCCGGAAACCCCCGAGACAACCACGCTGACCGGCGAAGCAGTCCTAACAGCCTTCACTCCGTACAGGAGGAAGTTCTAACTCCGGAACCTGAACTGGATGAGGCCATGTACCCATTGCCCCCAGGCTCAGTTCCATCCATGCCACCCCCATAGGGCGTGGAAATTTCAAAGGCCAGGGATGCGCGGATATGCAACCTGCTACCCTTTCCATCATTTTCCCTCATTTACGGCAACGGGATTTACACAACAGCAACAGGAGAGTACCGAACGCCTACCAAGAGAGTCACGACAGCACCGGTCAACCAGACGACCGATGCCACTGTAGAGTCTGCAGATGGAGAGCCCGCTAAACGGTTGACCGGTCACCACCCAGGCTGCCGTACCAGGACTGCCACCTACTGCTGTCCAGCCATGATGAGCAACACCATTGCGTGCCAGGTGCACAATCCGCATCCCAGGGCGCTACACGGAAACAGTGGCAAACACCTGCATAATTTCACTGGCCTTCAACGGCAACTGCACAGCAGAGAAAGCGAAATGCCAAATCACCAAACATCATCGAACAGCCCCTATGTCACCTGAGTACTTGACGTATGCCACTTTCATTATTCGTTCCCCTGTTCAGAAGCCTAAAAAGTGAAAAACTATAATAGGGAGTAATAGTGTAGGAAAAATGCTGCATATGAGTTTACAAGAGTTCGTAATAGTTTAGCTTAGTAGGGAAGGTTAGGCAACAAAAAACACCCTCTGTAAGTAAGCCCTAACCTTTGGCTAGAAAGAAAGTGTAGAAATTTCTGTGTTTGTCCGCTGGAAAAGAGTAAAATTGCGTATCCAGCAGAGTTGAATAATTCTTGTGTTGCTAGAGTACAACTTTTTAAAGGTTAGAAATTCAAAAAA
The DNA here is from genome assembly GCA_029891345.1 of Dryococelus australis. Lineage (NCBI taxonomy): Eukaryota > Metazoa > Arthropoda > Insecta > Phasmatodea > Phasmatidae > Dryococelus > Dryococelus australis. Next base: position 74,693,501 of record CM056997.1, read on the forward strand.
TGCATTGCTAGGAACCGGGGGTCTTGCACAAACGTGTTCTCCATAAAAATGTAAACTTTCCTCCTGACAATGGGCACCTCCCAACATAAATGTAAATATTTGTCATTTGTTTTGCATTGTGTAAATATAATTTGTCCTTTATTTGTAACTAAGCACGGAGGAAGAAAACGTAGAGACTAAATCCCGAAAACGCTGGAAAATTCATGTTTGATTGACCCCTACCCCAAACATGATCACCTAAAGTGTAAATTATATTAATTATAAGAATTTTGCTGTTGTGGTGTGTAAGAACAATAGTTTAACGTAGTCGCAAGAATAGTGAGCACAGTTAGGTAGTGAGATGCACAATAACTAGGCCTATCAGAAGGCTCGTAAACACAAAGAGCATAATCCCCCCCCCAGAATGCATCCCTGGGCGACAGTTGGCCAAATATGTATTTGCAGTAAGAGCACGAGGTGAAATGCACTACGAGCATGCAGTTAACTGTCACCCAGGAGATTCCCGGCCTTACTTATGCAGAAAATTACTGTAAATGGCCAATGTTAAACTTGCCAATGAGAAAATCTGTGGAACAAAAATGTTAGGTTAAGTTTGCATGGGTAACGTCACGTAATAAGTTACGAAAATCTAGCTTTGGTTTTAGGGCGATAGTGGAAGCTCCCTTAATACTACTCTACCAGAATTAGATAGGTTACAGAAGGGAATAAGTTTCCTTACGAATGTGTTGTAAATAATATCAACAAAAATCATGGAGTTAGTGGAGTGTGAATTAGATTGAGGAAGAACCCAAATATAATTAGCTAGAAGTTAACCTACGTAAAGTCAAGGCACGTGTGCCAACAATGTAAGCTAAGGCACGAGTGCCAGAAGTTAACGTAGAAAGAAATGAAACGTGTTTAAAGTTTAGAAAGGTAATCATATGTAATACAATAGGTCTAAACTGGTTAAAAATATTACATAAAGTAAGAAACTTGCCCAAAACTAGTGTAGAAGGTTCTTTTAGTAAAATACGCAAATTGTAAAGATTGATACCAGGCAATAGCCTAAAAATATAAACTTAACAAAACCCAGACAGGAAATTAGTATGTGTAATCATAGTTGATAAAACTATTGCATCAGACACTGGCTAGATTTAAATTAAGTAATTAGTTTTAAAAATTTAACTAACAAAACCAAATATTGTGTGTTATGAGTACCAGTGAATATTGTCTTGTGTTTATTAGTGCAAGTGTCATTGTGTGTTCTATGCTCTTTATATTTAACTGTAGGGGATGGTGGTGTCATGTCTAGGGTTTAAATTCATTAAAGAGTAAAGAACTCTCTGCTTTTTCACACAAATTGTTTTACCGTGCGACAGTGCTGGCATAGGAAAATGCCAGTTAAAATAATTCCTGCAAGGGCCACGGTAATCATCTCTTTGCTTGTCCTTGCAAGTGAGACTTCCTTAGACACACTTTTTAACTTAGGGCCAGATGTAAGAATTCCATTCATTAAAATCATTAAGAAATGTTTCTTTTATTACACAATTGTATTCCAAACACAGCTTTTATGTTCATGTGAGTTGGCTCTCGAACCAGGAAGGCTATGGTTTGTAACAGACACGGCCTGCTCCCGGAAAATCCCTGCTTCATGTTCTCCTCCCTGCTGTGAAGCGAAGAAAGCCGGCCCCAGACACGAGATGACACGCCGCCACCCCAGGCATGCAGCGAATGGGAAGAGAGCCAGAGGAGGGAGAAGGCCATTAAACTGCAGACAATGAAAAGATTTCACACCAGAGCAGATAACTGGTTTCTGCAACTCAACTGGCCACGTGTGCACAGAAAAGATGCGAGTCCAGAACTGCAACCGAAGAATAAAGACTACAGAATGACTTGAGGGGTATTTCTCCCATACCTGAAGCAGAAGTGACTATGCTTGATGATGGGTTTACGTTGCTTCAGGGGATGGGCGATTGATGCATGCCACACTACTGCGCAGCCAGCATGCGCACTCTACGGCTTCGCCCACTAATCACACGCTGACAGAAATTCAGAGTAAGTCGCACGTCGGCAGGCAATCTTGTGGCTACAGAGTTGATTCATGCAGTTTAAACAACTACAGGCATGTGAATACTTAATGAGATTGCACTGCCTACCCATATACGGAAATGCTGTCGCCACCCCGAAGTCCACGATTATTTAACCTACCGAGCCACAGACACTGCAGAGAGAGAGAGAGAGAGAGAGAGAGAGAGAGAGAGAGAGAGAGAGAGAGAGAGAGAGAGAGATTATATATATATATATATATATATATATATATATATATATATATATATATATATATATATATATGCCATAAGAGAACACCTGCGGCCGATGTAGTCACTACTGCCAGGCCTTGTGGTGAGGTGGTAAATATGACAACAGCCTCCAGACAGGGAGATAAGAAATGCATGGTGCAGCCCACTGCTCTGTATTAACCAACCCCTGTGATGTGAGGCTAGCAACCCCCGCATCCCTACAGCAGCCACCGAGCCACAATTTTGAGTATATAAGAAGCGACATTGCTCTCGCCAGTCACGTGGTTTAAACAGAAACGTGCCGCAGGAACGCAAGTGTTTGACTGATTGTAAGTGAAACAAGCCCAATATTTTTTTTGAAGAACTGGGTATAGAAGGCGAAACTTGTTTCCTACATTAAACACTGTTATCCACATGCTGAAACAGCTGGCTGTATGCCGTACACACAGTGTGGGAGGTGTGTGTGGCACAAACGTCATGTAGTTTGCTTTGCACATCTGTTTCCCATCTCCAGGGGGGGGGGGGGGGGGGGGGGGGTGGCCTGTTGCCTAGCAATCGAGTGACGTCAGATTTCGGTTTTGTTTTTCTCGAAAATAGGAAAACATACTGCATAGCCGGGATATATTCATTATAATCCAATGTCTACATCATAATTATAATGATTACGTAGAGCTTTACCCCGTAGGAGATTGACATGGCGACTTCTTGTTGTGGCTCATGCCTAGATCGTAGGGGCTGGGCAGCTGTCCTTCGGATGCTACAAGAATATTCTGGTGGGCGGCATCCAGACAGCCACTGCCACTGCCGTCGTTACAGGCCCGGTTCAATTTGTAACAGCGGCCTAGTATTGAGAACACATGCTGATTGATGCGATTCACGTTAAAGTGTTGAAATTTAGGCTGCGTGTTGGCCTGTGCACTGGCATGACGAGGCCCAGCAATGTTTACGGGAATATACAAAAAAAAAAAAAAAAAAACGCGCACGCGCACACACGCACGCACACACACTAAATGAGGAACTGTTTAGCTCAAACAGTGAATCAACTAGTGTGAAACAACCTAATGAAGCGGCCGGAGGAGCTGAGATTAATTTTACTAAAACTATGTATCGGCATTAGGAGGTGCTGTTACCTATAGCAGATGCCAGTTAGGGATTTTACTTTATTTTATCAAAATGTTAGGTGTTTAAGAACTAAATCACATATTTTCTCACAAAATATTAATAGTACTAACTATTCAGTAATCTGCTTAACAGAGATGTGGTTTAGTAATATAAGTGTAAATTTTCATTATTTTTAAGAGCACTTAAGCATTTTTTGCAGAGAGAGTGATCCCAATAAAACTAACCTCAATAGAGGTGGAGGTGTATTAATAGCAATCAATTAATTACTTTTTTTCCACTTTGAACAGATATTTGAACTTTTGTACGAAAATATAGAATCTGTAATAATGTAAACAAATTGCTAATTATAAATATTTATCTTCCTCTGCAATTATCAGTCAAAGAGATCTAAAATTACCGTAACTTTTTAGAATCTAAATTAAATAATTATTCACACCAAATATTAATAATAAGTGATTTTAATATACCGGGTATAGACTAGAAAACTTTCCACACGCAAAAGATATCTCATAATAAATTTAAAGGTCAACTTTTGTTACAATCAATCTTCTTAACCTGGAACAGTTTATTTTACCAAACCGTTCTCTGAACTACTAGATTTAGTTTTATACAATTATCATATTAAAGTTAATATATCCATTGAGCAATTGATCGAGGAAGATAAGTATCATGCGGCCTTATGTATTCAGGTTTTTGTTGATTTAGAAAAATGCAACTCTAATAAGCAAGTCTATTATAGAAATTATCAAAATGGAGACTATTTGGTGTTATACTCGGCAATAAGAAATTTTGATTGGAGTTCAATTTTCCAGATGGAAGACAATGAGATGGTGGATTTCTTAACTAGTCGTTTACAACAGTTAATTAATGTGTCTATACCGAATTCTAAAGTAACCAAGTCCAAATATTCTGTTTGGTTCACTCAGGAACTAATTAGTTTAAAAACAAGAAAGAACATTTTCACAGACTTTTTAAGAAAACAAAATCTATAATAAATTACGCCCATTTTTCTGATTTACGTAAACTTATCAAAGAGTAAATTAAAAGTGCACAGATAAATTGGCAGCCAAAATTAATTATTTGAAACAAGATCTCAGTAATTTTTGGAACTTGGTAAAACTCCTGAAAAAAGGATATGAAGAACCTATTACATTATCCAACTTTACTAGCATATATATTTGCAAAACATTTCGCTAATGAGTATGCACAAACTTCACCTGTTATTAACACACAGCCAAATATTTATATGAATAAGATCAACACAGGTATTCCTACTATTTCACAGGGCCTAGTACTATGGGCTATTAAATGTTTTAAAAGTAGTAAGGCTACGGGCCGGGCTGATATCCCCGATTTCATAATAAAAGGCTGTGCCGAGAATTTGACCCCAATTTTAACGCATATTTATAATCGTAGCTTGTCTAGTGGATTATATCCAACGGTTTGGAAACTTGCAGTAGTTGTCCCTATTTTTAAAAAAAGGGGCAATGTCTAATGTGTTTGAAAAAGTAATTTATAAACATTTAGCTGTCTTCACTAAAAATTCTGTAACTGAATTTCAACATGGATTCCAAAGGGGCAAAACAACAGCCACTAATTTATTAAATTTTGTAGATGATCTATACACTGAAATTACATCCAGAAATCAGGTAGATGTAATATTTTTTGATCTACAAAAAGGTTTTGACACTTGTCAACACAAGATTCTTAAAAAATTAGAAAATATTGGTCCCTATATAAAATGGTTTTCAAATTATTTTGTTAACCAGACTTTTATGGTCAAAATAGAAAAAAACTGTATCATCTACATATACTGTCTTCAGGTGTCCCTCAAGGGAGCACATTAGCACCGCTACTTTTTAACATTTTTATGAATGATATTGTCCGTGTATTGAGGCACTCACGTGCTCTTCTCTATGCAGATGATCTGAAGATTTATAAAAGTGTTAAGAATTGCGATGACTATGTCTTTACAAGATGATGTTGCCATTAACAATTGGTATGATTTAAATCTTACGAGACTAAATATTAATAAGACTATGCATAACTTTTTCACATAAAACTAATCCTTCATTTATAAATATCATGTAAATAATGTTTTAATAAATAGAGCAGAATATGTTAGAGACCTACGTGTAATTCTTGATGCCAAATCGAATTTTCATGTATATGTAGATAGTTTAATTAGCAATATTAGTCGTACTCTAAGATTAATTAAATTTATCACCTTTTCTGCGACCTCCCAGATTCTTTTTTATGTTTGTTCACTTGTCAGATCTAAATTAGAATATAGCATGGTAATTACAGTTACAGATTCTAAAAGGCTAAAAAAATTTACAAACAAAGCCTTTAGATCAATCTTCAATAGATTCCCAACCTCCCTAGATTTTAATTGCAATAGCAAGTTATTTCGATTCAACACTATAACTTTAAAATGCTGTCATGATATTTTAGATGCATTATTTTTAATTAATTCTTTTATTGTTTTTTCATCTTATACTTCTATCAATAATAAAGTAGGTTTAAAAATTCCTTGCATAGTCACAGAAATTCCTATGCATTCTCTGCACTTAGTTTTAGAAAGGACATGGTCAATATATGTGTAAATAATTTTAATAAGTATTTCTCCGATTTTGATCCTTTCATAGGAGAAAAAATTTCCTTTAAAACTCTGTATAAACATTATTGTAGGCAGTAAAAATAGATTGTAGTTAGTTAAAAGTGTGGGATTTTCTTGCAATATAGGTATAACTGCGAGTGTTATGTTCTTTTTTTTACATCCTAGCTAAATGATTCTTTAAATGTTATTTTGTATAATCATATGGTAGTGGTTCATTTCAGTGTTTCTTCTTGTTTTTATTTTTGCATGTGTGTGTTGACTTTGTATGTCCTCTGTTGTGTGTGTGTGTGTGCGCCTTCCTGTTAATGAGTAACACTGTTGGGCGGCACACTAAGCAAACGATAAAATAAAATATTAAAATTATTTTTGTTATAATTATTAGCATGCTCAGTCTCTCTGCATGGTTGTATATATTGTACATGCCACATGGTACTAAGAAAAGTTATAGATTGAAATATTCATTTTCAATGGTCACTGATTGAAACTACATTATGTCACATTTAGATTGGTTAAGACAAGTGTATATTAAATACAGGTAATATACAAATATTT